>VYZX01019484.1:0-137431 GCA_013401335.1 Brachypteracias leptosomus
CGAGATAAACCTTTCCCATCTACTGACTAGTATGGGCTGCACAATAGCAGGCAAAAAGTGAAACAAAGCAAAGAATTGGGGCATCCAAGACACTGCTGCTCAAGAACCTAATAAAACATGAAGTAAATACAAAGGACTCCTACCAATACAAAGGGCTCCTCCCTTCCTCCAGGTCGAGGAGGGAAGAAATTTTATCAATGAACTGTTTTCTCCTTTGGAATAGCTCATACTTTAAATCCTAGGGGAAAAAAGCATTAAGTTCCGGAAGCACAAGGAAAACAAACAACAAGTGAATTTTTTATGAGATCTTACATTTGCCAGAGGACCCTCATCGATATTGCAGCCAGTCCAAGGGTTCCAGTTGGAATGAGGTGGTGACCATGGAACAACTTCCATATGACTTTGTCTCTGCGATGGTTCAAAATGGGCCAACTTTCCAACATTAATCAGAACTGGATTGCTGGCATCTTCAGGCTATAAATCCAAAAGCAAAGCGGGCAAAGAAAGATGAATGTATTAAATGAGCAGGCCTGATATGAAATACTGGAGTATCTGAACCACACACTCACCAAAGGCACAATCTCCAGAGACAGCTCCTGCACGGTCTTTTGCAGCTGATTTTCTAATTCTGAAGACAGCAACACCTCATAGGGTTCCATCTATTAAATGTTTTAAAACTACGTATTTATATACACAAAAAAGACCAACAACAGAAGCCAGAACTGCAGGCTACCAGAGAGTATAAGGAACCATCAAACAGTTCCTCTAAATCAAGGCCAAAGAGTACCATCAGCTCAAAATTCACATTCTTGAAACATTTTGCCTACTTTTCATTGAATGACAACTGGAGAATATTTTTAAACATCTGAGCTTAATTTCAGAGGAAAACATACCCAAGCTTGTAAACGAACACCAAAAAAAAGCTAATGTGCCAGAAAATGAAACCAAATAGCCGAGAATTGTACATAGCATAAACTGACATTTTTACACTTGTATAAAATTTATACTGCAAAAAGCACTTGTTACAAATCCCATTTAACACGCTGTTGAACTAGGTTGCTGCTCCATTCACATACATAAAGTTCTATTTCTGATCCAAACCACTGGCCAGATCAGAAACAGTTGCTGTTCTAAAGAATCAAAATTATTATGAACGTATAAGCTGTTAAATACTGAGAGCAAACTCTTAACTCATCTTTACAAGAGAGCACTTGTGTGTTATTAAAATGAAAGCAACGATTTCTGACACTTTCACCAAACTCACCGATTCTCCTTTTTTCTTTGTCTGTCCAGAATAAGGTTCTATGACACCAAGATGGTAGAGCTGTCTAACCAAGGAAAGGGCACAGGACTGAGCTGCCAGCTTTTTGTTTGATCCGTGCTCACGACCAAAAATCCCTGTAGCACACAAAGTTCAGAGCTGGAGTAGCTGATGAGTCAGATGGCTTCTACACAAGATATTACTCTGAAATGGGCTTGCTGGTTGTTCACACGGGCCAGGTTCTTTGGAAGCAATCTCAAATCTTGATAAATCCAGAGTTCTAACACAAAATCCAACCAGCCCCCTTCATCAGCTGACTCATGCTAGCTGTGTAGTGTTACTTACTGACTCCATGGGGAACTCCTGTCAAATTTTTCCTGCATTCCATGGCTAAGGAAGTACAATTATCCTCTACTACCCAGCAACGCTGTACACATTTCACAAGAAGCTCTACATAAATGGCTATGGTATGGACAGCACACCCATTGCCTGGGAACATATTAGACACCTGCATTTCTCAGATATAGGAAGAAGAAGTAATTAAGACACATAAAAGCTACTGGATCTCACAGGCATTTCTTTGTGCTGAGAAAATAGATGTGTGGAAGCATGTAACAGACATGCAGTAGAATGCAACAAGCACAGGAGAAAAACTTCTCACCAGGAACAAAGATGAACCTTCACCTCTGGAAGTGTCTCCAACACATAACTAAGTTAAGTAATAAGTTTGTACCCACAAGTATGACCTAATCTCCTCTGTACCAACACCCACCTCTTGTTGAGATAAAATCAACAGAAACACTTACTCCTGCCCAGTTGCTTCACATAAATGTTCATTTCTGCAATAAAGCTCCTGGAAGAGAAAGAATGAACACAAAGGTTCAATTAGGAATAGCTGACACTGCTATTGATCCACTCTTTTCAATTTTTCTAGACAAAGATGTCTGTCCTCAGTCAGAGACTCTCAACTCATTGATGGCCAAGGTAAAATACTATTGCTTCTAGTCCCTATAACCCCAAGTTAGTAGGTAACAGATTATCAATAGGACCAGTAGATCTGATTAAGAAGAGACCAGCAAATGTCACTGTTCAGCATTGAAATTTAAAGTCACATTATCAGGAAACATGCTCTGAGCTGTCTAAGCTTAAGGCAACAACTATGAAGCACACCATGTTAATGTAAAATTAAAGTGCACGCCACCATACCATTAATTGCATCCCACATTATACTAACATAACCCACTAGCAGACTGAGACTCAGATGCAACACTTAATATGGCTACCCTGGGTTTTGCCACACATTTGGCCAGCTCAGAGCACAGACAAAACCAGGTCATTTTGTCAAAGGCCATTGAACATGTCTGCAGAGAAGGAGACAGAATACGTGGATTTTCAGGAAGCCGTCATGGCCGTACGCTGGGAACAGCATGTAGTCAAAAATAACTCTGCACAGCAAATGAAACAGTTTGCCTAGTAGGCACGTAACCAATTCATTTAGAGGTCAACTGGTATATTCATTTAGGCTTGAAAAAGAAAAGAGAAAGCCATATGTCAACAGAGGATAATGGAAACCAAGATCCATGTTCTTAAGAATCACAAACTGAAGCCTATATTTGCAGACGTTGAAAATTAAAAGCTGAATTCTTTTAAAACAGGATTTAAACTGGCCAATGTGATTCAAGATGTATGTCTGGTCTTTGTCAGACTGAGATTCTCTTTGAAAACTATGCCTCAGTACTTTCACAGCTGCAGGCAGAGCCTTGCACCTGTGTCCTGCATTTCCTGCTGTAAGTGAACAAACACACACAGGTTAAGTGAGGGATTTAAATGTCCAGTTAGAACTCCTTCCTGTACTACCAGTGAACTGACCTTCAGGCACAGTGGCTTCATGGGTCGAAGGCCACTGGCTTTCAGAGACACAACAGCCAACTAAGGCACCGATGACAGTATGTTTCTCAGCCAGGCCTACAGTCAGCATTCAATCTCATTCTCCTCCACCTAAGGGGAGAACAGCAACACCAGAAATCAGTTTGCAGAAGAATCCCACGTGATTGTTTAGCACAGCCTCAGCAGTACCATGTGTGAACACACACAGATCTGTGGCGTCACTCACTGCTACCATCTTCAGCAGGAACACAAGGAGGCCAAGGCATCCCACGCTACCGATGGAATCCCAGAAGAGAAAAGCCACCTCCCATCCCTTCATACTTAGTTTGTACTTTGTGCAGTAGGAGAGCCATGCTTATATTTACAATTTATACCCTCCTGTAGTAATTAAAACAAAATTTCTGAATTCAAATTTTCCAGCTATTACTAAGTTCTTATATCATGTGACCATGATCAAGTAACAATAAAAAATACATTTCTCCTTTAAAATCTCTGAGAGCAAGACTGATCCTTCCATTATAAAGACCATTACTTTAAAAAAATATTAGATGGTGAAATATATGGCAACTGGTATTTCTTAAAAAAAGGAACCCCAAACTGTAGTACTGTCCTCAAAACTCCAAGAACATCTGAAATTATTCCTCTTCCATTGTACATATCAAAAGGATTAAATCCAATAGTTTGCCCTCTCTCAGTGAGCATTAGGACACATGAGGATTGTTTCATGTCTATCCAATCACCTGCAGCAGACTATTAGTTCCCTCTCCTGCCCCATTCCACCCAGGGCACTTTATCCAGGCTTTCTTGGATGTAGAAAATATGGAAATCGTGAAATGCTCTCTGGAAGCATAAGTGGGCTGAGAAACATACTGTCATCTACGGCCAACTCATTCTGCTCGGGATTATAAGCATTTAAATACATGGGGTTTCATGTTTTTTACCTGCAGAGGGCATAAAATGAGCTGCACAAATAATCTGCAAGTTACAGAAGTGCTCAAGGGCTACATTTGTAACAAGCATATTTAAAATTCCTGCTACTGTACTAACTGATTTTTTATGTTTCTCATTTAGGGAAAAAATGTCCTCGCTTGAGAACATCAATGGAGATGAAGTGACTTGAAGATAGCTTTTAAATGAGAATTTAGAGCTTTCCAACAGCAATACACGTATTTTTGATGTTCTAAATGCTTGTAAGACTCAACAACAATAGAATACCAGAAGTCCTGCAAGTGAGACTCTCATGGACGACCGCAATGAGAAAATTCATTTGTCTTTCAAAAAATAATAACTCTCATAGAACACAAATTTATGTAACGCAAAAAAAACCCCCAAAACCAACAAGAAGAATCCAGCAGCAGCAGGCCATTGTTGCTGATCACAAAACATAATTCTATTTCACAAGAAATACAATGTCCTGAAGTTCTAATGATTTGTAAAGACTATTTCAAACGAGGCTAAAAAAATAAACCCCATCAATTCTTTATGCACGGTCTGTTAAGTGTTACTTTCATCTGGGAGAAGCACACGCAAATTTTCTGATGGAATGGGCAGAAAGTCAAAAAATAGTAGCATCCAGCTGGTTTCAACGGAATTTTAAACTCCTTTGTGAGGATTCTGCCAAATTAATTTTACCAGTACAAGATTCCGCTGCAAAAAAGGGTTAATTATAATGTCCTTAAAGCACATTTCTACATAAGCAAATGTAAACATTTAAAATTTACCCAAAATGTACAAAGGCAACTACAGTCATACAATTACTGCAAGCAACTTAACACTGTTTCTGTTCAAACTGACCTCAACAGTTAGACAAAGCACAGAAATCCTTGCAAAAGCTGCACATCCACAGAAAACATCAGACAGAAATTCCCTCAGAGTCACTCAGATCCTGGCACCAAGGCTCATCACCCCCATTTCAAAATTTAGGGGTGTTGCTCGTCCTGGTGAAGAACCTGGCTTCTCAAAGAGCACTATGAAGCACTGCAAGTAAGTGTGATTAGCAACTGCCACTGAAAATATTTCTAACCCTTCACAGCCAAGAAAATATTTCTAACTCTTCACATGCAGAAGGTGACTAAAACTACCAAACCTGTTGTGATCAGGCCCCATTTCAGTGTATTTATATTCTTCCTGAATCTTCTCCTTTTGGAAAAACTGGTTCAGGCGTGCCTTGGCATTTTCCAAGGTCCAGCCCCCATGAAGGTCAGCATTTAAGTCCACTTCTGACTCTGAGGTCTAATATGGGGAAAAAAAAAAAAAGTATAATTTTCTGGTTTCTAATGGATTTCAGCTTTAAGCATTCTCAGAAGTCTTCAAAATAACCTGTCTAGACGCTATAAAATAATTAAGACTTCATTACAGAAAAATTCCTCAGTATTTCCTTATTTCCACCACAAAAAATCTATACAATTGGATATTCACAGCATCCAGATCTATTTAGTTCGTTCTCAACTTAAACAAGTCACCCTTGTTAAAAGTCAGCAGGTAAATCACAGAATGACACGGAGGGACCTCTGGAGATCATCTAGTCCAACCCCAAATCTGCAGCTTAAGTTAAAACCAAGAGCAAAATATCAAATGAAAACTGCAAGCTTGAGTATAAATAGTGATAACAAATGACAGGGACCGAAAGATATCTATTCAAGAAGGAAAGTAAAGGAGAATTACATAGAATTACTTACTGCCTGCGCCTCTTGCTCCTCTCTCTTTGAATAGTAATCATTCAAATTTGCACCCCGATCCCACTGAGCTCCATGACTGCCACAGACCCCAGGTGCTTCACCTGGGCCATTGCCTACAACATGGAAAACAAAACCAACAAAATTACTCTCGTGGAACACGTTCTTAGCAGTGGAGAGGTATTGCCTAGCAATCCCAACGGGACATGACCTGTCCCTCAAATCTCATGCAGTCCTTCACACCTTCACCTCAAAACTACAATGACTTCTACCTGTTTTCTGTCTGCAGAATTACAGAATTATAGAATGATTTGGGTTGGAAGGGACCTTAAAGATCATCTAGTTCCAATCTCCCCTCCAATCTCCTGCTTAAAGCCCTATCCAACCTGGTCTTGAACACACCTAGAGATGGAGCATCCACAACTTCTCTGGGCAACCTCTTCCAGAGTCTCACCACCCTAGTGAAGAACTTCTTCCTTACATCTAAACTAAATCTCCCCTCTTTCAGTTTGAACCCACTACCCCTCATCCTATCACTACAAGCCCTTGTAAAAAGTCCCTCCCCAGCTTTCTGGTAGGCCCCCTCCAGATACTGCTCTCTGGGAGAAAAACCCACACCCCAATTTATATGCATCTATTACATCTACATACACATAAATGACCATTCTCACAGCCTTACCTATTTCAGCCTTTATAATCAAATGCGGAGGAGGAGGCCCACCCAAAGCCGAACTGGAACCAGAAGCATCTGTAGAGGCTTCATGTCCATCAGGGGTATCACCAGCTGCTGGCTAGGAGAAAGAATGAAGGGAAATATCAGTGTGTTTGCACAGAATAAGTCTTTTTACTATTTAGCCAGAAAAATGTTCAGGCATTTTAAAGAGATCATGCATCTTTATGCCCTAGTTCCCCCCAGTAGTAACACCGTTTTCAAAACTGAAAGGAATACAATTGCTGAATATTTAACTTTTTGTGGGTGCTCTATAAAAGGATTTCCAACCACCAAGTAACCCTGACTTATGGAAGTTCAGCAATTACACCAAATGTTTCAGCACCCAGGGAAAGGTAACAGGTGCTGGTCCCTATCATGTATCCAAGGGAACTCAGATATACTTTATGAACGCACACAAAAAGAAGCTGTAAGAAAACACAGAATCATAGAATCATTATGGTTGGAAAGGACCTCTAGGATCATCAAGTCCAACCTTCATCCCAACATCTCCCTAACCACTAGACCACAGCCTCAAGTGCTACATCTACTCATTTTTTAAACACCTCCAGGGATGGTGCCTCCATCACCTCCCTGGGCAGCCTGTTCCAGTGCCCGACTACTCTCTCAGTAAAGAATTTCTTCCTAACATCCAAACTAAACCTCCCCTGACGCAACTTAAGGCCATTTCCTCTTGTCCTATCATTAGTGATTTAGGAAAAGAGACCAGCATCAGCCTCACTACAACCTCCTTTTAGGTAGTTATAGAGAGCAATAAGGTCTCCTCTCAGTCTCCTCTTCTCTAGACTAAAAACCCCAGTTCCCTCAGCCACTCTTCATAAGGCATGTTTTCCAGACCCCAAGACATGAATATCTTTAGGAAATTACAAAATTATGGTTAATGATTACAATTAGAATTCTTCCCATTTTGAGATGTGAATGTTGAGCTACCTGATCACACCACCTCTGCTTTATTCAAGACGTAGAATATGCCACCCCTATGTTTCTGCTAAGAAACACTGTTCCATCAGAAACAATACAGGTCTGGTTACCACAGGGCTTCACCTTGCCTAATGAGGCAAGGACACTGCTTCCACTGCTCAAACTATGTCTCTTACACAGATAGATCCTTAATGAGGCAAGGACACTGCTTCCACTGCTCAAACTATGTCTCTTACACAGATAGATCCTTAATAAGGCATTAGGAGACTCTTCCCTCCCAACATTTAATGTGCAGCTTCATGCTTTATGTACTGTCCTTTTAAACTGTCATAGCTACCCTACTCCTCAGCTTTTATGTGATAGCTGATACTTGCATGGTTCAGGAAACATCATAAAAATCAGTGATCCTGTTACACACGCAAAGAGCTAAGGCAGAAAGCCTTTAAATGGTTAAAAAATGCCAAATTTTCAATGTATGATTTGAAATGTGCAATTTTCTTTTGTTCTAAAGCACACAGTATTCTGTACCACAGCATGCATTTAAATCTATTCCCAGTGTCACGTACGTGTACTCGACACTTTTAAAGTCAGGCTGCACCTCAGAGGAACTCTGAATTCTCACCAGTTACACAGACCAGCACACAGCTGGTTTTACCAGATCCCCCTACAATATTCACTTTATGTACTCCAGGTTTCCAGCACTGTAAGCACAAGTCCTGCACATTCCGTCTTCTTCACTGCACACAGTACCACATCGAACCCTGGGGATGAAAGACAACCAGAGGCACACAGCACTGCAATTACAGATTAGTCTTTGGTAAGGATAAAGAGCAGCTTACTCCAAACGCAGGGACTTCCTCTCTCTTCATTTCATTCACCCGAACCAAGTAATTGACAAAGTCTCGAGCAGCGTTGCTCTGTGCGTCCTTCTTGTTAGTGGAATTGCCCATGCCAACGTAGTTGAAGCCTTCCACTCGAACCTGCAAATACAAACACAGATCCATGGCACGGACCAGTGAACGGGTCTTGAAAACCCATAACACCGAAACATCGCATTTCAGCTGCTAGTAAGTATAGATACATTATTAAGTATTGTTACTTATCATTAAGAGAGGTGGTGGAAGCCCCATCCCTGGAAATTTTTAAGGCCAGGCTGGATGGGGCTCTGAGTAACCTGGTCTAGTGGGAAGCATCCCTGCACATGGCAGGGGGGTTGGAACTAGATGATCTTTAAGGTCCCTTCCAACCCTGACAATTCTATGATTCTATGATTATACCTATCTATATATACATATTTCTCCAGGTTTTGAATGTATACGTTATACCAATTAAAGCGAACACCCACAGACCATTCTCAGAGAGTACAAGCATTTCCCAAAACCTTGCAGAAGAAAATGAATTGGTGTAGGAGCACCCAGCAGCAAACTCTGCCCAGGTTCACACTCCTCAGTCTGAATCCAAAATCCTCAGACAACAAGGATGGGATGAGCTCATATGTCCTCTGCTGTAGCCCCGCATTATTACAGTTAGCAAGAGGCAATGCATTTCATGGCCCCTCATCTTAAACAGCTACTGTCCTTCTTTCACATTTTTACAGTCAGCAACTCCATTTCATTTCAGCTTCACCTATGCATTTCTGATTTCCACTCTTCACTCTGCTGACCCTGTAAACAGCTTTCTACTATAGTTAGCTGTCCATAAAAAATGAAGTAAGCAGACTTGCATATAACCTTGCTGCTAGTCCCAACCAGAGTATTGCACACCACTAATGCCAGACTGCATTCGTCCTTCAGCACTGAATCCCACTGGGAGCTGATACCCATTTTCTCATCAAACACCACACTCTGCTAGTATTTTGCTTAAGAGGTCCCAAACTGTGAGCTTCCACTTTCAGCAGACTATCAATCTACCAGTACCACCAAACAACCAGTAACTGGATTCACAACCATTGTACTAGACAGTGAAAATCAGCAAAAGATAATTGAATAATGCTCAATCTCAGTTATAATACCTTTAAAATTGGTTCCATACCACTGTGCTTCTCAGTTTTGTTATTGGTGCAGAAGATAAATGGGAAGAAGGATATAACAACATATTCATAGTATTTAGTACAAATCTATGGCATCGCTGATGAACTAACCCTTTCTGCATGTGGCCTGGCACTTACAAGTCAGCTCCTCAGAGTCAGCTTGAATTCAAAGCTCTCTGCTAGCACATCTACAATATCTGGAGCAAGGAACAGAGTAATACAATAGCAGTGCACAGACAAGCAGACAACCCAACAGGAATTTTTAAATGCATCTCAATGCAAGTTCAACAGAGGACCAAAACTCTTCATGAAGGTGACACACAGTACCCCTTGCTGACAATTTCAACAGCAATAAGGGTCACACAGGCAGTATGAACACACATATCACCCTCAGTAAAATCGATTCCTTTCTAAGAGCTTTGTATCAGCCTGCTTTAATCTCACAAACCCACTAAATGCGTTTTACACCCCACATGAGAAGCCTGGACACTTAGGCTGAAAAACAGCCAAGCCTCCCACCACCTGCCCTCCACAAGCACTCCCTGTGCCCTCAGCTTCCAGCAGCCTCCCACCGAGGCTCTGGCATGCCCCAGAGACCCCGACAGATCAACAGATCCCGGGCAGACCTCAGACTTCTGCAGGCCCCGGGCCCAAGAAGACCCCAGGCCTCGGTAGGCCCCAGGCCCCCAGCAGGCCCCCGGCCCTCCCCGCAGACGCCGGCAGGCGGCAGGCCCGCACCTCGCAGAGGAAGGTCTGCCGGTTGCGGCCTCCGCCGGCGCGGATCTCGTAGTCTGGCGTCAGCCTCCTCCTCCCGCACCAGGCGTACAAGAAGTTCTTCACGTCCCCCATGGCTCCGACTGGGGCAGGGGGACATCGGAGGCACCACCCAGGCCGTGGCCCTCCCGCTCCTCCCGGGCAGCACCGCCTCCCGCGACTCACGGCAACAACTGCGCATGCGCGGAAACGAAAGCCGCAGTGGGACATGACCGGGCCGAGCGGGAGGGCCCCGACACCTGCGCCCAGAGCCCTAGGGCCCGGGCGCCACTCTTCGGTATCGCGGTGGGGCTTCAGGGGAACAGAGAGCACCCAGCCTTCGGAGACGGATCCGAGCGGACTCACTGGGGCCTCTTACGAAAATTCACCCGTTAACACAGAATGGTAGAATCGTTCTGGTTGGAAGAGACCTTTAAGGTGATCAAGTCCAACCATTAACCCAGCACTGCCAGGTCTCCGCTAAACCATGTCCCTCAGCAACACATCTCCATGGCTTTGAAACCCCTCCAGGGATGAGGACTCCACCACTGCCCTGGCCAGCCTGGAACAGGCCTTCGCAACCCCTTTGAGGAAGACATTTTTCCTAATATCCAACCTAAACCTCCCCTGGCACAGCTTGAAGCCATTCCCTCTTATCCTATTGCTTGTTCCTTGGGAGAAGAGACCAACCCCCACCTCACTTCAACCTCCTTTCAGGGAGTTGTTGAGATCAAGAAGGTCTCCCCTGAGCCTCCTTTTTTCCAGGATCAACAACCCCAGGTCACTCAGCTGCTCCTCACAAGACTTGTGCTCTAGACCCTTCCCCAGCTTCCTTGCCCTTCTCTGGACATGCTCCAGCCCCTCAAGGTCCTTCTTGGAATGAGGGGCCCAAAACTGAACCCAGGATTTGAGAGGCAGCCTCCCCAGTGCTGAGTCCAGGGAGACAATCCCTGCCCTAGTCCTGCTGGCCACACTAGTGCTGACACAAGCCAGGATGCTGGTGGCCTTGGCCACCTGAGCCCACACTGGCTCATCTTCAGCCAGCTGTCGACCAACAGCCCCACGTCCTTTCCCACTGGGCACTTTCCAGCCACTCTCCCCCCTGCCTGGAGCATTGCTGGGGGTTGTTGTGACCCAAGTCACAACAGCAGCAAGACCTGCCACTTGGCTTTGTTGAACCTCATCCCTCTGGCCTTGGCCCAGCCTGCGCAGACCCCTCTGTAGAGCCTCCTGATCCTCAAGCAGATCAACAATCCCACCTAACTTGGTGCTATCTGCAAACTTATATACACACCATTTACCTGTTCTGAAATATCAAGTCACAATTAGCACAGTAGCATTAAGATTTCTTTTTAAAAGGGCCTAGCAAGTGATTCCCATGTCCTCAGATGCCAAGGGGCTCTGCAGGAAGGCAGCGTGCTTACCCGCAGGCTTCAGCTGCTGCTGTCGCAGGGATGGTGCACAGCGAGCCTCTGCACATACCCACAGCACCCAGGGCTCACTCCACACTCTTACCAGTACCTGACAAAGACAAACTTCTCTGAATTTCTTACAAATTCAAAAGGGGAGGAGAGGAAGTCTTTATTATTGTGTATTTCTTGTTCAGTGGTTACACAGCGAGAGGAAGTTAGTAGATTTTTTCACACTTTTGTGTTAGTTCATGACACACCTCTGCATTCACCCCCCTCTCTTCCCTCCTTCCAGCCATCCCATATGATCATTTTTGCACAGGAGGGCTGTCAGGAGGTATGGGATGAGGGGCAGAGGGCAGGGGACCTCACATTGTCAGCCACACATACTGTCAGACAGTGGGAGCTTAAGCTGGTGGAGAGAGGTTATGTCCAAGGTGCAAAAGAGCACCTTCTCATGTGGAAGCAGGTGACTTTCTAATGTGTGAGACAGCATCCTGCATTGCAATGTAGAGATATACAGCTCAACTGTGCCTTTATTTCTGTTGTAAGGAAAAAGATGGGGAAGTGTCTGCCTATTAGAGAGCTGAAAGCTTTGTGTTGCAAAAGGTTTTTATAAATTTTGCATTAAGTAAAGGTGTATGAACACAGCGAGAGAAGAAAAAAGCAGGATCTTACATGCAAAGTCAGTGTCCCAGTGACTTTGTGAGAAACAGGAAGATACTGGTGTGAGCAATGAGACAGTGTCATACCACTGTTTAAACACACAGTGTAGTACTCGTGACAGGAGAGGACAAAATACAATCTAGCCAGAGGGAGGGTGGAGACAGATCTTCCTCCTTTCTAGACAAAAGAAGTCAGCATCCTCCAACTAGGGAAAATTTGCCTTTTTTTTTTTACTAAAAGAAAGTCCTGGAATGTGCAGGGCTCCAGGGGAGCAGGGTGAAGTTACACAAAAAAGCAGCTGCATGTGCAGCCAGCCCTTACAGGAAGTGGCTCAGGCAAATTGCCAAATCCCTGAAAGAAATCACAGCCCATCACGTGGGGAACATGCCAGGTGACAGTGAATCCCAGAAAAGGAGCCTCCACCTCCAGATCTACATGGAAGTGACCATCAGTCGCCATCAGGCCACACAATGCTATCCAGCTTGGCTTTGGCCTTGCTGATGAACTCCTCAGAGGCGTCAACAAGTGGAAGCCGTGGAGGTCCCATGGGAATGCCGGAAACAAAAGTCATTACAGCTTTAGTCTGTGCAACACCAAAACCTGGGTGGGCAAAATCAAAATCAGGACACTTAACAGATCATTTTGCTTCAAGCAGTCTCTATACAGATGTCCAAAAAAGCAGCAGCACTGAGTTCCTGTGTAATCCAGAATAAACCAGGCTGTAAGCACCTCTCAAGTGAAAAGAGCATAACTAAGAAGAGATGATCGTGCTTGCAGACAGGAAAGACACTGTCGTAAAAATTAATCCTACTTACTACATTTATGTATCTATGACACCATTACTGTTTCCCTCCTAAATATCCCAAGCACAGTATACTCTTAGACATGCACATCTTAGAGGTTAGTAACATTCCGCTGGCATGTGACAAGGACATTGGGTACCATCTTAAACCACCATGGGAAACACTGGGAGGCCTCTCTGACCATAGCTCAAACCACCTTTGGTACCTCTGGAAATTCAGTGCCTGCCTCTTTATCTGTAAGGCTAAATAATGACGCATTTCCTCTGAGCACTAAAGCTCAGCTAGAGTGAACACACAGTGAACGCTTCTCTTCCTTAAGTGAAAACCATGAAACGTCCCATTCAGACTCCCTACACTACTCTGACTTGGTTGGTTTCAATTTTTTAAATTTTTTGTATTAAAACTTGGTTTTGTTTACAAAAATAATTCCATTTTAAAATCCCTTGGCTTTGTACAGCCTTGAACAGAGTTAGTCTTAAATTATAGCAAGGCAGAAGGCAAGTATCAGAGCTGTTTTCCTACTGGCACACCAGCATTTCAGGAAAATTACTCTGTAGAAACAAAGCTAGAAATCAGCTTTTGGAGACAGGACAACAACAAAGAAACCAACCCAGAGAAAGAGTCAGGCTAAGGAAAAGGGTAAATCACAGTCACAGCTTTAAAGCTGTGAGATTTCACCAGAGAAGGGAAGGAAGTGAGAGTGAAATCTGTCAGGGATGCCTGGTCAGCTCCCTTGGTTGAGCTCCCAGCTGCTACTAACTCCAAGAAACAGCAGACAGAACATTTTCTCACTGCAAAATATTTCAGGAAGGAAGTTCTGAGGGTACAGCAGCATGAGAGCTGCTGGAGCACTGAGTCTGCATTTTTAGATACAATGAGGGAAACGGGCAGACTTACCTAGTTTGATGACAAAGTTGATGAATTCCCCAGTGAGAAACTAGAAAAGACAAGACAGTAGTTTAACTCCTTCAAATTTTAACATGTAAAAGCATCCAAAGATCTTATGTTATTTACAGCTCACACAATTGTTGCACAGCTTTGAGAAAAGCCCATGGCCACCTGGCCAGTATATGGGAAATAGTAATTGAATTTCACCAGAATAGGGAAAGGATGGATGTAAGAAAACCAACCCTCCCTCTCAGTCTATCACTCCAGTTCAAGCTGTTCCTCACTACAAGCAGCCTGGGAGCACTGGTAAAGTCTCATATTGGGCTCTAAAGGTTTGCATATCTGAATATCCACTGCCTAGCAAAGAGATTTCCCAGAGTGGATAACCTTTTAGACAACTTTAATCATGCAGTCACTTCTATTTTAAAGCAAAAGAAGGATGCCTCAAACATCGCACAAAAACACTGGGCTTATAGATTGTATATTGATTGCTCAGCACTCCTCACAAATCTGCCCAAGACCAAGATGCATCAAGGCAGAGCTGATTTGGGACACTTTCCTGCCTTGCATCATGTAAGGTATCACCAGAATATTCCTAGTCAAGGGGCTTGGCCATTGTGGGCTTGTTCAAAGAAGGTCACTCTGCATAGATGAGATTAGAGCTGAAGAATAAGTAAGGCAGATCTTGATTAGAAGTTAGTAAGGGCTGGTCAAAAAGGTGAGGAGAGATGAGTAATAAGCAGTGGGGCTGAAGGTGAAAGATCTTTGCTTTAATAAAGCTGTCTCCAGGTATGGATGACAAAACCACGTGGAAAACAGCCTCAGTAAAGGCAGAGGAGAAAGAAGGCTGCTCCTACTGGGGACAGTGACGATTACCTGGTACTTCCGTGCTAAGGCAAGGTCAGACTTTGCAAAGGCCTGCAACATCAGATTGGTTTTTCGGCCCAAATAGTTGTATGTACTGCCAAAAAAAACCCCAAACCAAAAATACAATCAGTAAACACAAAACAGGAGCTTAGAACTACTGAAATAAAAGAAGTAGCCACAGGCTTTTGCTGTTGACCTTACAAGAATGCCGTAATTATGACACAGATTCATGCACTCTGTGTGTGGCTTATACTGTCAGGCTTCTGAAGTGTGCCAAGCCCTAAAGAAGAGTCTAGAGAGCAGATTTCTCTTCCCAGTTCTTTCAAATGGAACTGCTTCCTTTCAAAATTAAAAAAGACACAATTAAACCATCAGAAAGTCCATCACTTAATTTGCCAGTTGCTTGTTCATTTAATGGTTCAACTACACAAGAAGACAGATATCACACAATAATTCATCTAAGCAGACTGGTACAAGGGGCGGAAGAAAAATCAGAAACTAAACTCAGTTGTTTTGGTTCCTTACCCATATTAATGAAGATAAAAGTGATTCCCTAATTCAAACATTGTCACGAAGATAAAGATCTACATTGAAACCTCCAGGTCAGTTTACAGACTGCAGCAATAATCACCAAATGAACATAATATGAGATCCCGGGTTATATGACTGCCGCATCACTGGCACTGGAGCTATCTTACCTGTCTGCTCACTACTATACAGGCCCACCCCACAAAATCCTTCATTGCACCCACAGAGTTAGAGAAATACTATGTAGAGAGTGGAATATACAACAATACAGTGTGTGTGTCAAGGGGAGGGAGTCCAAGCGATACTGACCTTCCAACTGCTCCATTTGCCCCTATTGCCAGTGCAGTCAACAGTTGCTAGTTTGGGGGGGGGAGGGAGGGAAAAAAAAAATTTATACTTTATATTACAAAATAAATAAATTTTAAAAAGGGGTAGTAGGAGGGAGCAGCAAAACTACCTGGCACTGAATGTCCAGGGTTACTTTCTTCCCCAAGGCTGAAGCAAGAGAAGTCATAGGAAGAGAAAATTTTAAAAGGAGCCACTTACCTCATCCACCCCATAAAGAAATACAAACTGTTCTCTCTCATTCTTCTTTATACACTGTGCAAGGTCCAAGAGGTCTGTGTCGCTGAATTTCACACCCTGGAAGGTGGGGATCTGCTCTTTTATTCCATCCAGCAACTCTTCAACACGAACTGTGCAGAACAGCAGTCTCACATGATGAAACACACCCCTGCTCTGGGAGGTTTCCCTGTCTTGTCCCCAACAGGGAGATTTATTATGTCACAAGTTGTTCACTTCTGGCCTAAACCTGGTAAACTCTATAGTGTGAAACAACCAGTAAGACAAGTTTGGTGTGATTATTTCTGAGTTATCCTAAAGACATCTTTCTGCCTTCTTGGAAGCATTCCTTTTACTAGATCAAACGGGAAAACCCTGGAGAAGTGAAAGCTTAGGAATTAACTGGCAACAACATATTTAAGAATAAATTCATATATCCAAGAACACCACATAATCTGCTGTCTAGAGCAAGTAACTGACAATCTGTATCCTATTCCTCATTCCTACACTAAATAGTAAGACTTGAGAAGCACCGTGGTTTCACAGGGAATTTACTAACAAACGTGACTATGCAGTCAGTGTACACCAAGTGAGATAGTGGTAACTATATTGTGAAAAAATGGGGATTTAACTACGGTTATCCAAGGCAATCACCTATCCTGGTCCACGCCAATTGCAAAGCCATGGTCAGCATCACCTTCTCTGCCCCAGTTCTTCAGTACTCATAAACTGTGAGTTTTTTCCATTGAAGAGGAATTAAATTTATTTTTCAGACATGGATTCACCTCCCAATTTCAGAAAGGAACCTTTCCACTACAGCTTGCACCTGATGGGAGCAGAGGCTACATACCACTGGCAGACTAATCCCAGCAGCCACCTGGATTATCAGGTTGCTAGGAGCCTACGGGTTCAGGAAGAGCTGACTAAGCAGTACTTACTCTTCACACCTGTCAGAGGAGGAATGTGGTAGTAATAAAATGGAACTGCAGGGGCTTCAGATGCAACCTTCTGCAAGAAAGCAATCAGTTCATCTGGAAGAAAACAAGCAAGTACCCCCGTAAGAGAAGGAAACTCTCCGTGGTGAAAGACAGTTCAGATTCAGTGCTCTGACCCACCAGGGTCTGCGGAGAGGTCATCTCCAGCTTGCGAGTCATAGATAAAACCTTCACACATCGTAACAAATTCAGTGGAGCAAAACTCAGTGGAAGACCTTATGGAAGGCAATGATGATACTTATTTTAAACAAAACTGACTGTAGTAACTCACATGCCTTCCCTTAGAGGTGTAACTCGTGCATGTTCTCAGTCACACAAGGCATGTGTGCCAAAGTGGTCTCACCAGGATCGGTCGTGTGTAACCCAGAGGACAAGGGATCAACTTCACATTTGCCTCCCTAGGGTACTGCTCGATGGTGACCATGAACAGGTTTTTCGATAACTTCTTCATACCGTTTTAGGAATCAAAGAGTTATTACGGTTGACAATCTTCCTGAGAATGTTCACTGCATGCTTCATAGATCTTGGGCAATTTTCCCATTGGCATAGCAAGAGGAGGAGTGGCAAAAACCAATGTGCTAAAGTCCCCCTGCAATCCTACAATCCTGCTGATCTTTGTGCTGTTCCTCTGTGCTTACCAGTTTGATTGCCACTGATTGTGTCCTTGTTTATCAATACCAGCCATTCTAGCAATCCATGTCTAGCAAACCAAACATGATCACCTCAGCAACAAGAGACATGTCTGTGTATCACCAGTTTACCAACTTGGTCAGAGTACAGCAAGGATCAGCATGGAACCAATGGCTTCCTAGCAAGGCCCAGATGAAGCGTGAACTCCATACTGTCTATTCAGAAGACAGACTAGTTAACTACTCTTTCCATAATCAACTCTTCTTTTTACAAGAGGCTAACAAAGTACATCCCAAAATACATCCCTTCCATGTCTTATTGAAAGAATTCTAATATTTCCATTTTTAAGATGACTTTCCTTCCAGATTTTGTTTTTGCTGGGCACCAGACATGACAGATGTGTCAGCATTATCACCAGAATACTTTCCAAAGAAAGAAGACAGCATTAATCCTCTATGGTAAAGGTTTGGGTCTCAGCAGCTCTGGCAATCAGAATCACAGATTCGTTCTGTTTGGATGAGACCTGTAAGACCATCAAGTCCAACCATTAACCCAACACTGCCAGGTCACCACTAAATCACGTCCCTCAGCACCACATCTCCATGGCTTTGAAACTCCTCCAGGGATGGGGACTCCATCACTGCCCTGGCCAGCCTGGAACAGGCCTTCACAACCCCTTCAAGGAAGACATTTTTCCTAATATCCAACCTAAACCTCCCCTGGCACAACTTGAGGCCATATCCTCTTGTCTTACCACTCGTTCCTTGGGAGAAGAGACTGACCTCACCTCACCTAAACCTCCTTTCAGGAAGTTGTCGAGATCAAGAAGGTCTCCTCTGAGCCTCCTTTTCTCCAGGATCAACAACCCCAGGTCCCTCAGCTGCTCCTCACAAGATTGTGCTCCAGACCTTTCCCCAGCTTCATTGCCCTTCTCTAGACATGCTCCAGCCCCTCAATGTCCTTCTTGGAGTGAGGGGCCAAAAAAAATCACATCTACTCACCTTTGTTTGTGGGTTTGAAGAAGAAGGGGGCTATGACAGCAATAGCACTAGCGCCTATGGCTGCTGCGTGTCTTGCCTGTAACGGAGAGAATGGAAAGTATATGAAGGTACAGCTGCTTTGTATGTATTACAGAGACAGTGAAAATGAATCATATCACATACACACCAGGTCTTGGGACTCTGGCAGACTCAGTGCTCCCACATGAATGATCACATGATCCAATCTGCACAAGAACAAATTCAAAAGGTTTGGAGGAGGTTTCAGTGATGGTGAAAAATACCAATTTGCCAAAAAGAATCACTTCAGACCAGGGAGCCACAGAACAAGAACTTCACTGAGCTAGGTTAAACCTACAAGGGATTTGAACCTGTGTTGACCTGAGGAGCAGACATGCAGGGAAAATGAAGAAAACATATTTACAAATATGAATCATGTGTGACACTTTGCAAGGCTGTCAGGAGGGAGAAATTTTAGCATTTTTTTCAGACATGAAGGATTTAAGGGGAAGCTGGCCAACGTAAAGGATATCAAAGTATCTTGGCTTTCTAAACCTATTGCTCTGCAGAACTACCAGAAGAGTTCAACCTCACAGCAGCACCTTTGACTGCTTGTCTGCTCCTGCCAAGACAATCTCCCAGGTTCCAGCCCATCGGTCCCATTTCTGTGTTTTTCCTTTTTACCCACACAGACTGCTCCTATCCTTCTCACCCAAAATACCTGCTTCTCTCCACCCCCTCTGACATAGCAACTAAGAAGATGGCACTGGTGAGTGATACAAGACTATGACAAGTACAAGAGATGGAGAATGGAGCTGCAGGTGGGTACTGAGCTGCAAATCCTGCTTGAATTCCTTCTTCTCCCACAGACTTTGCACCTTTAGGGAAGCACCAAAGCACTTCACACCTCAGCTTCCCCAATACCAAAGCATTTAATATATTAAATGGTTCAGAAATGCTCACGGGGCATAAACAGGCAGATCACTCTTTACTTTCATTTCTTCTCAAGAATAAGCAAAGGGCACAGCCTTTATTATCCCCAGAGCCTTTTTGTTCCCTTGCCCCTCAGTGCCCAAAGAGAAGAACTCTCCTGGGCTGTGTGAGCAGCAGAAATGAACACCTGCTAATGGGCAGTAGCAAAACCACAGATTCCTATGATAAAGGGGCTGGGGAAAAAAGCCCAACAACAAAAGACTCCCCAAAAAGCAGCCATCAGCAAATGTGGCTTTGGAATCCCAACACAAGATCTGGAATCCTCTGTTCACTCTCAGCTACTCACTTGTCTTTTCCTTGGCACACCCATTCTTCCGCCAACTGCTTCCTCTCCTGGATGCTAAGGGACAGTCCTTCTCCTGTTGTGCCGTTCACTGTTTCAACACAACACACTTGCTGAGGCCTGGCCTAAGTGCATTGGTTTTACTCAAGACAAGAATTGACACTTTTGATGATATTAAACAGAAATCTTTTCCTCCCAACTCATTTTAAGGTAGCAATGGTCCATACCAGCATCTGCACGGGGTTGTTACCATCACTAAATGCTTGTGTCAGAAACCTGGGTGTTTCAGGATCAGCAGTGGTGGGGAGGAAGTGGCAGAATCACCTGCTGAAACTAGGAAATTATCCCCCAGCCCCTTCTCCCCACAGACACTACCTCCTTCTCCCAGCAGCAAGTCAGGCTGTGACAAGCACAGCTAGCCAGGCAGAGTAACTGTCTATCCTCCACCCCAAGCCTGACCCGAAATTTGTTGTCTGTCATGAGTGGAACCACATGTCCTATCTAAGCCAAAGCACCCCTGGCAGACAATGGGATGTCAGAACATTCAGTCATAAAACACAGACCAAAATGGGATTTCTGAAGTCACTGCCACCCTCTCCTCTGCCTCTTAGCACTCTTTTTGACTGATGTTAACCAAAGAAAGTGTTAACACACTTTCCATCAAAAAAGCACTTACCAAAGACACTCTTCACGTTCTGCTCGCTTACCAGGTAATCCACATACTGACCAATCACCGAAAGGTTAATTTGTCTGAAATGAAAGGAACCGCAGCAACCTTAGGAGCTGCAGTCTCCACCCACAGACAGCTTAAACTTAGAGATGAAGAAAACAAACAAAAAAAGAGACATTTATTTTTGAAGCCCTGCATTTGTACACACACCAATCACCCCAAGGTATGATACCCTTGACACGTGTTTAATGTTTCAGGTAACAACAGGTCACTTCTGAATTCTTTCTTCCTCCTGACAAGTAGTTCACCGTTCCAACCTCTCATCTCAATTGGAAATTACTGCAGGCTCATCATATCAAAGGACTTTTTTTGGGAGATATGAGAGAACAAGAAGCACTCAAACCTTTTGACTGCCGAGGGAAACAGGAGTCCTCTTGAGAGCACAGAGATATTTATGCAAGTGCAGGCAAATAGTTAAACTATACTTGTAACTGCTGGACGTAACCCATGAAATGGCATCTGCTGGATGTGACTTTGACCTCTCTCTCTCACCAAAGGATGAGGAAAGCAACAGGCTTCCCTGACAAACACGGGAAATTGAATTCTGGGTTTATCTTCTCTGCAGGATAACCTTATTTGGTTTATCAGTGTATGATACTTCATTGTTGCTGTCATTAGTCAAACATATAGACCAACCCTGTAGCCTAGAAGACAATGCTGGGACCTTGACTGGGTTCACACATCACCCAAAATTTCATAGCTGCTTTCAGAGGACATATCTTATAAGGGCCAGATGTTCCAGGCAGCAGGCCCAGGTCAGTTTCCAAACACCATGTTGCAATAAATTTGAGTAGTAATAAAAAATTAAATCAAAACCAGGTTTCTTTAAAGCAAAAAACAAAGCAGTGACTGCAAAGAAATGAGTTCCCCAAGTCAATCCTGTGCTTTACAGAACTTTTCAAAAGTAAAGGCTCACGTTCAGACTACTAGCAAATCTCCACTCTCAGAAATGTATGCAGACCTTGACACATCTCCCCTCAGAGCAGCTTAAGGTCCTTTGCTGACTCCAACATCTTGCAACATCAAAATGCAGTAGGGAGGACATCTGTTCCTAATGAGGAAGGTTGGATTTCAACTTCCGATTTGATGTTACTTTCAGGACTATGCAGTCCTTGCAATATTTTCTTCTGGTTTAGACTCATTCCATGCACATATACACACAAGTAAATGCTTGCATGAGTTAGCCAGGGTAAACGGAAGTTTAAAGGCCTTCAGGTTTTGACAATTATTTTCTAGCTCTCAAGAGCTCTTTTTAACTAGGAGTGTGATTTGCCTTAACAAATTGGAAATACTTCAATACTCTATGTATATAACCTTACTAGGATTTATTTTGCACCTACAGAAGAGGCAGAAAAAAGGATGGGAGACTGATCTGAACTTTCCAAACCCAGACCACAGCACTTGCTGGGCAATAGGAAGGTGCAGAGGCAAAGAGAACCTGCTATAGAGCTAGGGAGACCAACCTAGTAGTTCCGCCATCCCATCAGAGATCAGATGTAATAAAAAAAAAACAATAAAACAAAACTGATCAGTTCCAAAGAAGGAAAACAGAGGCCTGAAGTAGCAGAGGTCTGAAGTAGCAGCAATCAGTGCAACTTTGACAACTCACCCATCAGGAGTCATTGGAGTGATTGTAGCAGCTACGAGACCCTGTAACTTCTGTCTGGGTGTCATTGAGCTGGAAGACAGATAAAAATTATCACCGTCATTATTTAAGAGCAAAACCAGACAGGCAAAGTTCAGAAGAACTGGACTTTGCAAGGCTGTTAATTTTGGTTAGAGAGGAGTGTCTTTTCGTTGTTGTTGAACAAGCAGCCAGCACTGTGCCAGGAGAGGACTGCATCCCAGCACAGCCTGGCAGCACCAGGTGCAGCTGCGTTTCAGGGACATTTTCTATGTTACCTCTCCTTTCCCCCACAGCAGCCTGTGGTGCAGCACCCACCTGGTCTCTCCCAGCAACCTGGCAGGGAGAGCAGCTCCGCAGAGAATCGGCCTCAAAACCCGCCCGAGCCAGGCGGTCTGACACTGACCCCGCTGCGACCCGCGGGCAGCACCGGCCGAGCCGAGGAACAGAGCCGAAGGGCTGGCCCGCCCGGGCGACCACGGAGAGCCGGGGAAATCGCCCCTCAGGGCACCCACGGCGACCCCAAGCTCCCTCCAACCCCCAGCGCCACTCCCCACCTTTCCCCGGCCCGGCCCTCTTCTCCCCTCGCCCCGCCCTGGCCCTCCCCGGCCCAGCGGGCTTCGCGCACCGCCCTCGGCGGCCGCGGGGCTGGGCAGCGCCGAGCAAGCCCAGGGGGCGGGGAACCCGCATCATGTGAGAGCCGGGCACGGACACGTCAGCCTCCGATGGCTTCTTCGTGGTTCGCCTGGGTAGCCCGTGAAGCAGCCGCCAACCTCGCAGCCGCCCAGAGTCCACGCTCCCCAGGTCAGAGTATCACAGAATGGTTTTGGTTGGAAGACACCATCATCAAGTCCAGCCATTAAACCAGCACTGCCAAGTCTCCGCTAAACCATGTCCCTCAGCAACACATCTCCATGGCTTTGAAACCCCTCCAGGGATGGGGACTCCACCACTGCCCTGGCCAGCCTGGAACAGGCCTTCACAACCCCTTTGAGGAAGACATTTTTCCTAATATCCAACCTAAACCTCCCCTGGCACAGCTTGAAGCCATTCCCTCTTATCCTATTGCTTGTTCCTTGGGAGAAGAGACCAACCCCCACCTCACTTCAACCTCCTTTCAGGGAGTTGTTGAGATCAAGAAGGTCTCCCCTGAGCCTCCTTTTTTCCAGGATCAACAACCCCAGGTCACTCAGCTGCTCCTCACAAGACTTGTGCTCTAGACCCTTCCCCAGCTTCCTTGCCCTTCTCTGGACATGCTCCAGCCCCTCAAGGTCCTTCTTGGAATGAGGGGCCCAAAACTGAACCCAGGATTTGAGAGGCAGCCTCCCCAGTGCTGAGTCCAGGGAGACAATCCCTGCCCTAGTCCTGCTGGCCACACTAGTGCTGACACAAGCCAGGATGCTGGTGGCCTTGGCCACCTGAGCCCACACTGGCTCATCTTCAGCCAGCTGTCGACCAACACTGAGTTTAAAAGTTAAGGCCTGTTTGGATTATTAACCACTATTTGCAAACTTTTAAAACTAAAAATAAACAAACAAACTTTTAAAAATAAATAACAGGGTGGAAAGAGCTGCATGCCTGAGGAGACGTTGGCCTCTAGCACAGGCTTTGCTAGCAGGATGGTACCTATGGTAGCCAAGATGGCCAGCAGCATCACAGATCATCAGGACAGGAGATACAGGGGGGTTGTTTAAAATCCCACATACCCCCAAGGTTCAGTATCATTCCAACTTGTCTTACATCTCTGCATTTAAGTGACAAGTGTGCACATTTCATCCTCAGGGTCTCAAATCTCTACTCAGTATCAAATGTACAAGTTATGGCATTGAAGAAGTAAGTCAGCCATTGATCATCACACCTTAGTCCTCCTCTGTAGAGGTCCTCTTTAGCTTTTCTGTTCCTTGCCATGTTTGCAAGCTCCACTGATAATAATTGTCTCTGAAGGACACCTGTTGTGGTGAGCACCTCCTGGTACTCGGTGCCTCTCATGTGCAGTTCTTTTCCAAGTCATCACTATTTGGCTAAGAGAAACTCAAATTAATAACATATAAACATATCATGTATAAATAGAAAAAACACACCATAAACCAAAAGCCATGAGATACATAGAAATGAAAAGTTAAGGGGAAGACCTGCTTCATTTTGGCCCTGCTATGTACACCACCACGACCTGGGTGCACCTCACATTATGGAGGCTGCAGGACACCACGAGGACTTCAGCCAGGAAAGGTTTTGGCTGCCTGTTCCCTCATCTCCTGCCCATTTCTTGTTCCACTGTGGTGCTGGAAGAGCTGCAAACACCAGTGCAGTGCTCTGCCTCCGGGACATGCGGCCTGAGGAGCTGAGAAGATCCATGTTGCTGTGTGAGAAAGGCAAATGGAGGTCAGGTTGTGACAAACGAGCAGAAGACAATGGTTCATGGGGAGCTAAAACCGCTCCCTCCCCATACACAGACCATGTGGCTCTAGTTTTCTTCTCCAACGTGTTTTTATCAGACGTGTACCACATGCGATGTGGAGTCTGGGCCCCGTGGTGGAAAGGCACAACACAATCCCCCTCCATCCCACCAGAACCACAGCTGGTCTGGAATCCAAATCTTCTCCTAGCATATCTGACCAGCAGACTACCAGCACCTCTACAAATTTGTGCATATTTGTGGCTGACATTGAGCAGACTTGGAAGATAGGAGGCTATGAAAGGCCATGTAGAGCACATACAGAGTGACCACCAAAAAGACATCAATAGGTCCTTCTTGAATACACCTCAATGCCTGCAGCTCACAGGCCTTGGTTAGCTTCCTGGGGAAAATCATTTGGCTTTTCTACACCCATCCATAAAAGAGGTGCAATCAAACATTCTGCCTTCAGTGTGCACTTTCAGATCTTCCATTAGCATGCGTTTTGAGAGCATCCTGAGCCTACAGCAGAGAGAACAATCCCCCGTTGTTGTCTGCTTTGGGAGCACATTTTTCACGTAGTCATGTGACAATCTCAGGAGTTTGGGGTTGTAGTATTCCTCCTCCACTCCAAAACATGCTAACCGTGGGCTGTTCACATGCAGAGTTCACTTTCTCTAGGGTTTGGCCTTATTTACAGGTTCTCACAAAGCACCTCCTTTGAGGCTCTTCTTTTTCTTTCAGAAATCCCTTCTCTCTGCTTTTCCAGAAGTCCCCTCTTCTCTATGCTCTTCCATCCTTATAGGTTATTTCTCTTTCTCCAGGCCGAACAGTCCCAGCTCTCTCAGCCCTTCCTTGTAATACAGAGTCCCCAAGCCCACAATCATCTTCAAGGCCCCCGAACTCACTTCAGGAAGTCCATGTCTTCCCTTTACTGGTTAACCCAACACTCCAGATGCATCAATGCTGAGCAGAAGGGTAGGATTATCTCCCTTGACCTGCTGACAACACTTTTCCTAACACAGGGTCACACTGCTGGCTTATGTTCAACCCCAGGATCCCCAGGTCCTCTTCAGCCAAGCTGCTTTCCAACTGGGTGGCTCCCAGTCTGTACTGGTGCATGTGCCTACGCTGCTGTAGGACACTGAACCTCCCCTTCTTGAAGTTCATGAGGCTCTTGTCAGTCCATTTCTCCAGCCTGTCAAGGTGTCTCTGCAAACTTGCTGAGGGTTCTCTCTATTCCATCGCCCAGGTTATTAATGAAGAACCTCAGCAGTACTGGCTGCAGAACAATGTATTTCAGGAGGTTCAGAGCAATTCAGTCCTCTGTAGAACCATTTAGAGAACATTTGGAAGATTTTATGAGTATTTTAAGAGTTTTAGATCTACTTTATACTGTTGACAGCATATGAGAGTAGTTTCACAGTAGTTTGGAGCTTCTTAGAAGAGTTTATAGGAGTTACAGACTGGCCTAGAAGGGTTTTAGAGCTGCTTAGAGTTCTTGAGAAGAATTTTAGAGGTGTGTAGAGTTTAGAGTTGTACACTAGAGATTTAGAGGCATTTTAGATGTATTTAGAGACACATTAGTGCTGCTTATAGCAACATAGAGGAGCTTTAGATCAGTTTCGGGGTGCTTTGAGGTTTTTAGAAGAGGTTTGGTAAAAGAGTTTACAGTTTAGAGTGCTTTACAGAAGTTTTGGCATGTTTTACAGGAGTTTAGAGCTGCTTAGAACTGCTCATTGGGGTTTTAGAGAAGTAGAGGAGTCAGGTCAAGTTAGAGCAGTGTGGACATACTTAGTGCTCTTCAGAACAGTTTTAGAGGTACTTCAGAGAAGTTTTAGCACTGTTTCTCTAAACAGGAGTTCCAAAACTGCAGGAAGAAGTTCTAAACCAGTTCCAAGGAGACTTAAAGGGCTCTGAGATCTGTTTAGAAGCATTTTACTGCTGCTTAAAGCAGTGTGGAGGAATTTAAAACATTAGTGTTGTTTAGAGAATTTTCAGAGATGTAGAGTTTAGGAGGTTTTAGAGGAATTTACAGCTTCTCACTTTTGTTTATTGCTGATTAGAAAAGGTTTAGAGCAGTTTAGATGGGCTGTGGAGCAGCTTAGCACATTCTAGAGGTATTCTGGAGCTGCTTAAAGAAGGCCAGATTGGTTTAGCAGCATCCTAGAATGTTTTAGAATCAGTTAAATGATTTGAAAAGGTATAACTTGGGGGGTGTAGTAATAGCTCTTTAAGAGCTCATCAGAGGTGTTTTGTCTGGTGTTATTTTAGAGGGGTTTAAAGCACCTTAAAGTATAATCAAGGAGTTTTAGAGGAATTCAAGAGGCCCAAAGGAAATTCAGGGATCTTCAGATCAATATAGAGGAGTTCTAGATAAGATCAGATGAACCTGAAAGCTGTTGAAAGGCGGATTAGAAAGATGTTAGTGCAGTTTAGAGGACCCTATCACTCTCTAACCGGCTATTAACAGCTCCTCAGAACGGCTTAGTGTGTTTTGAGGAGCTTTGGAGAAATCTGGAGTTATTTTTCAGATCTTTAGAGCTGTTTACAGTAAGTTTAAAGATAGTAATAAGTTTTTAGAGCTATTTAGAGCCATTTAGTGGCAGTTTAAAGCTGATTAGAGGAATTTTAGAGTGATTTAGAGACCACTTAGAGGTGTGTAAATTGAATCTGGTTTGAGGCACTTGCCTCACTGCAGCAATACAGAGGTCCTTACAGCTCTTTAGAGTTGATTAAAGGACTTTTAGAGCAGTTTAGAAGAGGTTTACAGCAGTCCAGAGCTGCCTAGAGGTGGTTAAATGTCAGAGACATTTTGAGAAATACTAGGATTGCTCCAGCCCCTCAGCCCCCAGTTCAGCAGTGGGTCAGGGTTGGGACTTCAAAGCCTTCAAAGCCTTCAAAGCCATGATCTCTGTTTCTGACTCCCCTCATTGCCCCTGTCCCTTTCCCCCAGTCCTTGGCTGAGGGTTTTGTGTTTCAGAGCAGTCTTTCTTTACTTTTGGAAGGAATGCAATTTTTAAAATGATGGTAAAGATTCTAAGACTGATATTTACACTGATGAGGCCCTGTGCAATCAGCACTGCCAATGGCCAATGATGTGCATATGAGTTCAGAGTCTTACGGATGAGAGAATTACACACTGGGGGGGTTGGAAGGGACCTCTGGAGATCATCTTGTTCAACCTCCCTGCTAAAGCAGGGTCACTCATAGCACATTGCATAGGAATGTGTCCAGGCAGGTTTGGAATCTCTCCAGAGGAGACTCTACAACCTCTCTGGGCAGCCTGGGCCAGGCTCTGGCACCCTCATAGCAAAGTTGTTTTTCCTCCTGTTCCAGTTTATGCCTGCTGCCCCTTTTCCCGTCACTGGACACCACTGACAAGAATCTGTCTCCATCCCCTTGACCCTCACCCTTTAGATGTTGATGAGCATTGATCAGATCCCCTCTCAGCCTTCTCCAGGCTAAACAGCCACAGGGCTCTGAGAGAAAGAAGAAATGAGTTTACTGTTACCATTTAAAATACTTCCTCTCCTTTATACTCATTTCAAGTGCATGTTTAATGCCAAATCTATCCTTCCAATGGAAAAAGAAAAGCCACATTTAGGAAGGCTTAAATGGCTGTGGGAATTTATCTTCAGGAGAATCCGAAGACATGAACTTACATTCAGATTCCAAAATCTGCATTGTAGATTTTAGGCAAGGCAGAAGAAGCGTTAAGGCAGTGTGCAGCTGCAGCACGCTCTGCACTGACTGGAAAAGTGTTTTTCCACTGAAATAAGCAGTGAAGAGTCAGTGATATCGCTGATGCTCAGAGGATACCAAGGGCATCAGTGAAAACAACAACAAAAATCAGTTGCTATTTTTCCAAAACAAGTATAGGAACAAAAACATGGCTTTATAGATTGAAGCCATTTTTCTATAAGGAAAGATATGGATGTGAATGTCAGAAGCTTATCCAAATAACTCCATAAGGTAGCTTGAAAATAGGGAAGTTATAAACACTTTTTTGTTGCCATGTGCCAGCGCAGTGGACTCATGTATCTATAAAGAATTCAAATAACCAGTTTGCTGAGGTAGCTTAACTGCTAAAGCCAAGGGCCCTGCAAGTGTCCTCCAGACTTTTTTGTTGTTGCTGTGTTAACACTTCCAAAATTTTCTACGCTGACTACAATTTACCACCCCTGTCCTTTACTTCTCTCTACCTATAAACAGTTTTGACATCTGGATTTTCCCATTTCTCAAGCTACAGTTTTGCTTCTCTCTGTAATAAATAAATGTATCCAGATATAATTTTATTTCAAAGACAGACCCAAATCTACTTTCAGAACAAAATGCTCAAGTCTAAATGATGGCAGAAATTCAAAAAGCAACATCTGTGAAAGTGATGAAGTTCTATTAAATATCATCATGGCTGGCTGATATTCAGAAGTCAGCTGAGAAGCTGACGCGATGTCACTAGTGTATCTACCTCATTTTCTCTGCTCTAAATCTAAAGGTTCAAAACCCAAAAGAAATGCTGACCTCTCAGATTTTTAAATTTGAGTTCTAAACTATTTGCTATCAATTCTGTCTGCCTGGATGCTTGTCAGTTTAACTCTTCTAGAATTGAGTATCACCTACAGGATTTTCTTAACTGTCCTAACACAGACATTCAGGCTTGTTCATAAAAGATGGTTAAGATGCTAAGATGTTAGTTTTTTAGATGTTAAGAGGCTTAAATGTTTAATCTTCCCATTAATAGATACTAGAGTATGTTTAAATGTAAGGCTTTAGAAATAGGAAGAACTATCACAGTATACTGGATCCATTAGTGGGCTAAAGTGATCACTGGCAACGAAGAGAGTTTGAGGGATTTTAATATTCAAGGAAAAGTCACCTCTGAACACAAACAACAGTGCCATCTGCTGCAGAGTGCAGCATTGACTCATCTGAGAAAGGAGAGACCAGGTTCTTAAAGAATCCATCACTGGAGGCTTTACTCGCATGACCTAAATAACAAACATACTCGCTGAAACCCCCCACCTGCTGCCAAAGTCCCCACTGTTAGAAGATGGGAGAAGTTCTGCTGTGATCTGTACTCATGTAACTAAGTAGTGGGAGATACAATCATTTCATGTGCCACTTGTAACTAATTAGCTGGAATCAGACAAAAAGCACAGGGACAAAATCCTCCTGTCCATTTCCAGAAAGGAAACAGAGAGCCACGAAGATGATTAAGGGAATGGAACATCTCCCTTATGAGGAAAGGCTGAGGGAGCTGGGTCTTTTTAGCTTGGAAAAAAGGAGACTGAGGGGTGACCTTATTAATGTTTATAAATACATTAAGGGAGAGTGTCAGGAGGACGGAGCCAGACTCTTCTCAGTGGTATCTAATGATAGGACAAGGGGCAACGGGTATAAGCTGGAACATAGGAGGTTCCACATAAATATGAGAAGAAACTTCTTCACTGAGGGCGACAGAGCACTGGAACAGGCTGCCCAGGGAGGTTGTGGAGTCTCCTCTGGAGGTCTTTAAAGCCCACCTGGACGTGTTCCTGTGCAACTTGGTCTAGGTGATCCTGCTCCGGCAGGGGGATTGGACTAGATGATCTTTCGAGGTCCCTTCCAATCCCTAACATTCTGTGATTCTGTGAAGGAAACAATTTTTGGTTGCAGGCCAACGGCATGGTAACAAACTGGTGTGCTGACATAAAATGCACACGTTAGAGCATAAGGTCTAAACGCTGTCTCATTAGAGTTATGGCAGAGATTTCATTTCCCCTGTTTGCAAGGGATAATATGGAATCTTCTTGGTGAGAATCCCCAGTACTATAGCTTTCCTTCAACTGCTTCTGCTTATTCCTTCTCCTTGCTGGAGGTGAGAGCAAGATATAAAATGGAATTTGCCAGAAGACTTTCTCTTTCATTAGAACAAGGAGATGAGAGTCTTTGGGGAGACAAATTTGCAGAAAACCACAGTTCATCTAACAACATGTAAAGACACTTTTGCTGCCCTGGACTATTCTTTACAGTGACTACAGGAACATCACACGCTCAACTTCTGCGTTGTGAAGTCATGGCTTCTCATCATGTGATGAGTATCTGTTTGCAAAAACAAACACCGTTTATATGTGAAGGCTCTCCATTCTTTTAAATCAAAACCATCATCAGACACAAGGCTGACTGATGTTCTGACAGGCTTGGGCAGAAATGCCAAACTGCCTGGAGCATCTAGGTTGCGAGCACTTGTCAGAACATGAGTGGCCAGACTGCAGACACCAGTGTCCCTCTCTGTCCCTCACGTGCCATTTTTTCTTATTATACCATAGACTTGTCATTCACAAGAACATGATTTAAAGTTGTCATTAACCAGACTGTAAAGAAATGTATTTCCCCGGGCTTCTCCAATCCTGACACAATTAAGTCAGTGGGAAAGACTTACCTTTTTTTGTACAAGCCACCTGCGCTGGCCTTTAAGGATAAAGGCAACTTAGACCACACTTGCATGAGTTTGACAGAACTTACTGTAACACTGCCACAGAGCAGATGTAAGCATTTTTGCTATATAGCATGGTGCTTAAGGTCTTCTCTGGGTTTGTTATAGATAGGGTCTACAGAGAGGGAAAGTGGAACTCACAACGGGTCATATCACAGGCTTGTCCTTCAGTAGAAGCTGCTGACCTGAAAAGCCATTACTGAAGTGCAAGTTCATTACGGTGTTCCACGTGGAAGTGCCTGCTGAAAATAGTAAAGTTAAGCTACAAGGTCCTTGAACCCTCATCTCTACTCCTGGAGTTTAAGGGAACAATACAGAAAAACCTTGCTCTGTCAGCTGTTCTGGAAATTGCCAGCCAAGTCCCAGACATGTATATATATGACATTAAGCAAGTGTCATAAGCTACCTTTGAGACTTAATTATTGCCTTTTTAATTAGTACATTTGGGGTTCCTATGTGGGCAGCAACTTTTTGCATTTGAGGCATAGTATATGAATTGTAGAATGGTTTGGGTTGGAAGGGACCTTTCAAGGTCATCTACTCCATCCCCCCTGCAATGAGCAGGGACATCTGCAACTAGAGCAGGTTGCTCAGAGCCCTGTCCAACCTCACCTGGAATGCTTCCAGGGATGGGACATTGGCCACTTCTCTGGGCAACCTGGGCCAGTGTCTTACCACCCTCAGCATAAAAACTTTCTTCCTTCTCTCTAGTCTAAATCTCTTCTCTTTTAGTTTAAAACCATCAGCCCTTGACCTGTCACAACAGGCCCTGCTAAAAAGTCTGTCCCCACCTTTCTGATAGGCCCCTTTAAGTACTGAAAGCCCACAAGAAGGTCTCCCCGAAGCCTTCTCTATCAGCCACCTCTCTCAGCCTGGCCTCACAGCAGAGGGGTTCCAGCCCTCGCATCATTGATATGGCCCCACTCCAACAGGTCCATGTCTCTCCTGTGCTGAGGACTCCAGAGCTAGACCCAGCACTGCAGGGGGGTCTCCCCAGAATGGAGCAGAGGGGCAGAATCCCCTCCCTCACCCTGCTGCCCACGCTGCTGGGGATGCAGCCCAGGATATGATCAGCCTTTTGGGCTGCAAGCGCATGTTGCCAGCTCATGTTCAAATGTTGTATTTATATAAGAAACATGAGCTTTTATTACTGCCCATTTTGGCTTTTCCCCATGCAGTAGACAGTCAAGCTAGCAGTATAGGTATGCTGTTGAACTTCCCTGTTGTATGTTCTGCAAACCAGTGGGACTTCAAGGTGCTAAACCAGTTATTTCGCATTATTTTCCTGTATGAAGGGTAAGGGGTACTCAGATTTCCCCGTTTTGGAGGTACCAGTGAGACTGTGCGTCAGCTTCCGTCAAAATCCCTTCCTCATCCCCCTAATTATATAGTTTGGGTACATATATGGTTATGTACAGAATACATGTCCTCATGCCTGTCCTGCTGCCTCTTCCAGCTATTGACATGTTCTCTCAATGTATATATGAAAAACAAGAATGTTGGAAAACAACCTCTGGGGAAAACACTGATGATTGTTCTCTGGCCTCAGGCTACTCCACCAGGAACAGATAGCTCTTTGTTGGTGACATCAGCTGGATACATACAAACTGGGGATTTGTTCTGGGCTTCTCTGCTTCAGAAACAAAACCAGAATCCACAGCAGGCCTGTGTTTATCTACAGAATTATTGACCCCCTTTCAAGGCAATACTTCTCTGTGCTCACCATCAGGGTAAATTTGAGATTGGCCAAGCCATTGTGGCTGGGTATAGATTTTTATGTAGCCTTCTCTACTCTGGAGAAAATAATTACAGGTACCTACTTGACAGGAAGGTTAGGGTGATGTGTACTAGCTGACCTTATACAAGCACGTGCCTTTGCACACCTGTAAATCCTGAGCAAAAGCCATGAAGCAGCAGTTTCTGCTTCCCTAAACACCCTGTCGATTCTCCTGTTTGACCCTGTTTGGTTGAGTCACCATCCCTGGAGGTGTTTAAAAAAAGAGTAGATGTAGCATTTGAGGCTGTGGTCTAGTGGTTAGGGAGATGCTGTGATAAAGGTTGAACTTGATGATCCTAGAGGTCCTTTCCAACCATAATGATTCTATGATTCTATGACCCAAGCAAAACACTGGTAAAACTGAAAGGGAAATTCACTCCATAAAATAAAAGTACAAAGCACGCAGAGAACGGGTTCTGCGTTTCAGGCCTTAGCACGTTCCAATAGGTTCCATTAGTAAATCACTCTTTACACCACCCCACTTTTAGTTTGCAATTGCTATTTGGCTTGGTTTGGGGTTTTTATTCTCCCTTTCAGAATAGGAGTGTATCACATAGCATCCCAATGAAGTTCTCTGCAAGCAAAGCATGTTTCCCATTAGAAGTCACTCCCAGCTATTGATTTCAAATGTCCCAGAGAGCTCAGCTGGATTTGGCTGCAAGGAATTTGCACAAAGCATGACAAACATGGAAGGTGTTCTCAGAACTCCAACTGTGAAGTTTAATCTGCCCTATTGTGCCAGTACCTAAATACGTCTGGAGCTGCAGCTGGTTCGATGAAGTGTCCAGCTTCACTCTGTGTATTATAGGCAGGACAGAATTTCACAATAGCTTTGTGTAACCCCTTTGTGCAGATGTCCAAGGGCTAAGGGGGCCGATTAGTCTCAAATACCACTCGAAACAGACAGCTATTATAGAACACTGTCTCTCTTTCATAGCATGCCAGCAGAAATCCTGTGAGGATAGCCTTAGCTTAGTTTGCAGCCAGATTTCTAACATTTCACCCCAGGGGTAAAAAGGAAAAGCTGTCATTCTGTGCCACCACTCTCATATAATCTTGAGTCTGGGATGGGGGGAATGTTATTGATGTGAAATTCTTTCTCCCCAGATCACAAAACCTGCTGCTGACCCTGACATAAGCAGGCACAAAGCCATGGAAACCGGGGGAAGTTACGCAAGGGTGCGAAACTGTTTGTGGAGCCAGAGCACACACTGGACCCAGTGTTGCCTCGTGGGCAGTAGGCTGGGCTTTCGGCATTTGTGTGGGAGCTCACCAATGAGACCCGGAGGAGGAGAAGGCTACAACCTCCCGGTTTTCATAACAGCATCTCCCTCCAGTAGGGCTGAGGCATGGGCGGGGTTTGATGGAACTAAAATAAACACTGACACGCAGCATCTTGCCTCAGAACGATAGCTAGAAGGACAAGGACAGCTTAAAATGTAAGTACGTCCACTTTCTCCACTCTCTTAAGATAATTAGCAGCTCACAGAATGGCATATTCTGGCTACGCTTAGTTGCTGCATCAGTGTAACCTGTGAAGATGCCTGCTATGCTCTGTCCCTTTGGCCCATGTGTCAATAGCCGCAGAAAAAACCTAGACACCCTACAGTCATATTTATATGAACAGATAGAAATCTCAAAGCTAAGCTTTCCTGTAGATCTAAAATAATTCAACTGTAAATCTTTGGAGGATGCTTCTCAGTTAATCTTCTCCCCCTCCAAAGCATTGGTTTATGTCATTCAAAAATATCTCATACGTGCAGTCACTGACAGCATTGGCTACAAAGTTATGAAGGACAGAGCTGTGAGATCTAACCAGCAATTAAGGTGTGTCAGGGAGGGGCTGGAATTGGCAAGTATAAAGAAGCCAGCACACAGAGCAGCTACTACAACAGCATGTGTTGAAAGGGAGTGATGTTTACTTCTCTGCTTTATAACGTAGCCAGGAGCACACAAAGAGGAGAAACTTGTTTTCCATCAGGTTGTAGCAAGGAGGAATAGAAAGTGATGTGACAGCAAAGCAGCAGCACAGCAGCACCTTTGCCTTTGAAATGGCAAATTACTGTAGGATGTTTCAGTGCAATTGCTCACATCTGCTACCAGTAAAATGGTTTGACTCCTCTTTATCCATACGTTTTATTGATTTTTAAGTACTACTAACAAAAGGTGTAATAGAGTAAAACAGTCCAGCTTGTCCAGTCACCAGCTGGTGACCAGTCCTTCTGGTAAAGCCTGCTGAAGATGATGTATCTTCATGCTGGGGCAGGGAGGAGACAGTGCCTGCTTTCAACCACTGGCATCAGTCTCCGGCTGCATGGTTCTCTGACTGTCCCTTGCTCTAGGGTGACAACAGAAGGAGCTGCTAGAAAAAGCTCAACACATGAGTGCTCTGTGCATTGCTTATTTTAAGGATTTTAAGTGACATCAGTGCCATTGAGGTTTTGGGAGTGCTTTTTTGATAAAAGCATTTCAACCTCATAGATAACTGCTCCTACAAGGAGAAAACTCCTTGGAGCCACCTCTAAATCAGGGCACAGAAGGGAATTAATAGTATTCAACAGTAGTCTACATGTCATAAATAAATAGAAAGAGAAGAAAGTCAGATAGCATGAGGCAGTTCTTGATTAGACAAAAATAGCCTTTCCCAAACATCATGTTAAAGAGAACGTACCTTGAAGACTCTCCATGGAAGGTGGGACATGCTGTGAACTGCATCAGTGCACCTTTAATACTAAAAGCCCATGAAAGTAGAGGCACAAATGACAGGGCAGCAGCTTCATGTTGTGTGGGCAGCTATAAACGGTTGAGGGGGTGGAGAGATGGAAAATAACCTCAATGCTTGTTCTGTTCCTCAACAAACGTGCAATTAAGTTATCCACTAAGACAATGTACTGTGATCTAAGACTCAACGCAATTGCTGAATTGATGATGTGTTGTCTTTGCAACATGAAGTGCAAACAACACTGTAACATAATAGAAAGCAGACTTTCTTGGGATGTAAGTTATGCGCTATGATCTGCCCAGTATAGACAAAAATCATAAATGAGGCTTCTAAAATCTCAAGACCTTTAACCAGATGTGGTTGTTTCAATAGTGCTTTTGATTTTCACTTGCTTTATTTTGGGACAGTGAGAGGAAATGGAGTGTTTTCATGTTTACAGCTTTTTCCTTCCTTCCTGCACAGAAAGTAGCTCAATATTCATAAACACAGAAAATCTAATCTATTAACAGGTCTCTGAAGCAAAAGGCCTTAATAAATGCATCAGCTATTAAAGAGAGATCTGTTAAGTGATGGGCACAGTCGCTATCAGAGTACCCATCATCACAAATACGTTTTCACCCAGGAGCAAATTGGCAGAGCTCAAGTCCGTTATACTTAACACATTTCCACAAAATGCCACTTGCACAATCTCAAACCTTCTGCTTGGCAGACAGGAAATGCCTTCACTTCATGGAGCAGCAAAGGCAGCATGCCCTGGGAGATAAACACTCCCACATCAGCCCGGAGGTAGCTTCTTGATCCTGGTTCTCTGTCAGTTCCTTTAGGGCTAAAAGGATTTCAGCCATTGTTGCTGAATCATTGAGGATAAGCAGCGGAATCCAGGCTTTTCACAATTTCAGGGGCAAATGCCTTTTGGAAAGCACGTCTTTTTTCTTTTGCCTGAACTTTTCCAGCTGCTTCTCAGAGTAGCAGGTTACTGAAAGGTTGGAGACCACAGGCTGAGGAAAAGCTCTTTGACATTAGAAAAGCCCTAGTGCTTCCTTCTGCCCTATGTATGCTGCATTGATTGGAGAGAGGCTAATGAACTGTGTCTGCTTTTCAGCTCTGGCAAGATGATCAAATCCTTCAAACAAACATTTCTGTCCCTGGATCTGCAGTCCCCACGGTGGAGTGCCACAGAGACAATGGTAACAGCTGAAGGCCAGGCAAACAGAGCTCTCTGCAGTCAGGGTGCTGCAGAGCCATGGTAGATTTGCAAATATTGGTCTGATGAGCTGTGAAGTGTTACTGTGGACACTGTTCACACCCAATTCCCAAGGGGGAGAGGAACACCTATCTGTAAGCTCTGAGGAGCTCAGCGTAATACGGAACAGCATGGTTTCACAAGGGAGGGAGCAAAGTTTGACATGGGGTTATGCCTACAGCCTGTAGCAAAGAGGTTCTGCAGCAGTTACCTCATTGCAACAGTATTTTCATGCTAGCTTGGAAAAGTAGCTCTTAATTTACACCGTTTTTAATATTCACCTCACTGTTACTTTTGCTACCTTTCAGGCAAAGGATTATGAGCTGCGTCAGTATGAGACAGCAAAGTGGGTCAGCACAGTCATTAGGGGAGAGACCCAGAAAGAGGCAATGCGCCAGGGCTTCTGGAAACTCTTCCACTACATCCAAGGAAAGAATGATAAAGGTACAGTGTGCTGGTGTTGAACTGCTAGAAGCACAAGTGGGAGGGGAAGCTGAATGGTGCAAGACAGTAGATGAGTTGTGGGACACACCCTCTCCTGGTCCAACATCAGTGTAACTCCATCAGGACATTAAATTCCTGAGGCTGCTTTGGTTTATGCTTTTAGGATAAATGACCCCTTACAGCAGCATCCAGGTGCTGCCTTCGCTCACCACTTCAAACACTTTTCCTCCCTACCTCTTCTAGAAATGAAGATTGATATGACTGTGCCAGTGACATGCCTGATAAAATCTGGTTGTGCAGACTTCAAAATATCTTTCTTTGTGCCGTTTGAACATCAGGACTCCCCCCCCCAGCCCACCAACTCAGATGTGTTCATTGAAGAGCGGAAGGCAGCAGCCATCTTTGTCCGGTAAGCAGCACAGGCAGAGCTGGCAAATCAAGGAAAGGGGTTCAGCAATTAAGGGCCTGGACTAGCCTTGCTTACAGCAAGTAACTGTGGATAGATCCTGCTCTTCAGAGCCTTGATTTCTAAATGCTCAATTTCTGTCAATCTTTTTTATGCTTGGGTGTCTTTTCTACACACAAAGAGAAATGACCAAACTTTAAAACATTTTTCAGCACTTATATATTGCTTTAAGTAGGTTTTGTAAAAATGTAGCCTTCACAATCCTCCTCTTGGGCACAGGCTTTGCTACAGAACACCTGAATCACTTTTCCAGCTCCCCTTTATTTGTAGTTCCATGCTCCCAGAAAACCTGCATGGCAGTTTCTCACAGAACAGCACTCAAAGCTACACTTGGCCTCACTGCATGTATTAAAGCCACCAGCAACAATCTGCATCAGTTAACACTCACAGAATTACAAGCAACTTTAAAAGGATTTAAAAAAATACTCCAAGTAGTATTCATAGCCATACACTCCCTGACAGCTAGTTCTGCATAGTTTAACTAGTGACTACCAACTGCTTTGCAAGTGCTCAAACACTACATGCTTTGCAAGTTTCCCCATGTGAAAATAAAAAGCAGGGCCTTGAACTCTTAAAGAAATAAATCCTTTTTCCACTCCTGCCAGGTCCTTTGGTGGATTTGCCTCCCCAGAGAAATATGCTGAGGAAGCTGAAGTTTTGGCCAGAATCTTAAGGAACAGAGGTCAACCATTCCATGAAGACTTCTTCTATACTGCAGGCTATGACAGTCCTTTCAAGCTCTTTAACAGACACAATGAAGTGTGGTATTTTAAAAAGTAATATGGTGGTGGGAGGGAATATTAAGAGGCTACTAATCAGCTCTGAATGAAAACAAACCATATTAATGGCTTTTGCTTTACTGCAGAAGAGATTTAATTTGCACATGGACACAGGATCATGTCTAATTCATTTTCTCTAGGATGAAATACTATCCTGGCTAAAAAGATTTCAGCTCTTCCTACAAGATTCAATTTAAATTCAAGTAGGTTGTACCAGCTGGAGTGAGAGGGAGATGTGACACATCTTATTCCTCTTATTGAAAGGTTCTAGGGAACACTAATAATCTGAAAATATTCTTGCAGAACAGTTTGGAGGTCTACTTTTACTTCTCATTAGAAGTGCTATAGCAATAGCCCAAGTCTTATGGAGACTGAGTTCTTCATAGAGCTTACTTTTCCCATATTGGTATCATTCCTGAGACAAAAAGATGGGAGAAATCCATTTAATTTTAGAAGAAATCTACCATTAATGAGTTCTGGGAAGCAGCAGAATGTTAGCAGGCCTTAGTGCCCCATAAGCAATAATATTTTTTAATTACCAACCCCCCTCACCACTCCACAACTATTTTTTCCTCATGAAGCCTCAATGTGTTTGCTCCAGACTAATGCCAGTGACCAGATTAGACCGAGTCCAGCAGAAAAGGGTTAACAGTGTCCAAGCTGCATGCTTATTCTGTACACATCTGCACATGAACATGTAATCCCAGACATACTGGTGGCTTGTAATTTTACAAGTGAATACACAAGTCAGTGTTTATTTCTCACCTAGAAAACACTAATTACTATTTTAATTATTTATCTTTTGTCCAAGTCTTGATATCGGGTCAGGTCAACTGCAGTCTGCACTCTAGCAATATCTGACACCGAAGTAAGACACTTGCAGGACTAGCATTTAAACTACATTAAAACCTTGCTCTAAATCAAGCATCTGAAGCTTTTATGAAGTAGCCTGGAGCTGGTTTATAGCAAGCTGTTCAAGTCAGAAAGCAGTTCACAACAACAGGTAGAGTTTACAAATTTTTATTGGTTCCAATCAGTAGCAGGCAACCAGTGTGGTAAAAAAAAGCAACAAAACACCTTGTATTTAATGCTGTTCATCCAAGTGTAACCCATTATTCTGCAATCTTCCACCTATTAAGACAGACATAAGAACCACCATAAGGCACCAAACTAGCACAAGAGGTTTTCTAGGAACAACTCAGACCTTAGGTTTTCATCTCTGTTCAGAAAGAGAGTTCAAGCTAAGGTGATCATCATTTGGTTCCAGCAAATAAATTTCATTATTACTACAGTTACACTCACCTCCTCAGTTCTTCATAGTTTCAAAGCTGCCTCCTCACCTAAAAGCAAGAAAATGCAATTAACATACACAGTAGCACAACTACTGAAAGATCCCCAGCAGCTTTGTAACCTCAGAGAGAAATGGAACGGAAATGGTAATATCACAGTAATTCATTTGGCAGAATCAAATTTCATCAGTGGCTACAAATATTGCCAGAAGTTTTAAATGGAATTCATCTGCTGTGTGGTCTTACCCAATGAGGCTGCAGACAGCACAGGCCTTCCCTGCAAAAAGAGAGGCTGTTTCAGAGTAAGTCATCACTAAAGGCAAGTTTATGTTCTTTATCTATGAAATTCTATTGACCAAACTAATTTTACCTACAAGGACACTGCATTTTAGCTGGCAACCGACAAAATTTTAACTTGCAGCACCCCAACAGGATACCCAAAAGCTTACAAATCCTAGCAGAATTAGAAATGGAGAATTGCTAGTATTGGAGAAGTACAAAGCTACAGCTTGCTTATGGCTCTCCCCAACAGGAACTTGTATTCAGTGAATTTTGATACCTAGAATACAAGTCTCATAGAAGTAATAGTGAAAAACTATCCTTAAAGGCAAGCAGTCTGTTGGAGGAAACATTTGTACAGCAATCATCTAGATCTTGATCCTAAATTTGTGTACAGCCAACAGAACAGAACCAGGATTAGCAAAAAATACTTTGTGATAACCACAGCACACAGGGTTAGTGGTTTTTTTTATTTTTCTTTCAGGAGTGCAGTGCATAGTGTCACTTCGCATAAAAGCCAGACAGAGTGCTGCTGTGTTCTGCAGTACTATGTCACCAACACTGTACTGGCTAGGTGGTCTCCACTGGTTCTGCTCCTTTATTTCCACTGCATGAAAATATCCAGCAATAAAAATCCAGTTTTTAGTCATTGAGGTCACATCTTCTGTTCATACAAATAGAACTCCACATCAATTTTACCAATTGCAGTAATTATCAAACCCCACATAGTCTCCACTTACTTCAGACAACTTAGTCTTGTTTCTCACACCAACTCCCCATGAGCTTCACTCTAACAAGGAAAATTTTGAGCAGTGTCCTTTGCAGCACTTCTGTAGTTAGTTTAAATATGGGTACTGTTTCAGTGCAAGAGTCCTCCTCAGTCTCTTTCAGAGAGATTCCCATTGCTTTGAATTAATCATCACAAACAGTACACGCTTAGAGAAGCTGAATGTTTTCTTACTTCTCTTTAGCAGAAGACCTCAACATTTCAGACCTTACCCCCAACCACTTCTTCATTCCTATCACATAAAAGCTCTAATCTAGACATTGAGAAAAAAAAAAAATTTACCACATTACTTCACCTACTGAAAGTCAGTGCTATTCCCTGCAAGTCCACTCCTTGATTTAACCAGCAAAAAGTTAAAATAGCAAATAATTGTACTGGCTCTGGTCAGCACAAGCTCTACACTGCCAGGTTATCACACATTCTTTATGAACTGGAAACTCATGTACTCCACAGCAGTTATGCACTTCTGCTGGTCCATACTGTTCTCTTCAGTTAAAGCAGTTAACAAAAAATATTTATGGCAACTGAGAAGCAAGCAGCTTGCCAAGTAAGAAGCATCTGTCAAAGTACATAGCAGTCCTCCCATTTTCAAATCTAGGATATACACAAAAACTGTCAGTCCAATGCTGATATTACTCCAGAGCCTCATTAAGACTTCCAGAAACTCCTTTGTCCATTACTGTTACATCATATCTTATCACTATCTTTGGTCACAAAGTACAAGATCCAGTCCCTGGCACATTGTGTAAGTGGACCTTGCAGGCTGCTGGTAACCTCTGATCTACTGGTAGAAGTAAGAAAACCTTCTAGAAACCTTCTGCTTAACGCTGCAGCTTCACTGCAGTTAGAGGGCACCATCTAGTAACTTCCCCATAACCCAGTTCTGACCAGTCATATGCATTTACTAGCAACTTACTTCTGCTGGTAACACTTTGCACTACTTCAGAGCTCCACCACACCAGCCCTGGAACAAAACAAAGTGTGAGGACAGCACACAAGCAAGCACACAAGGCTGAAGTCTTGTCAAGTGCCTGAAGTCAGATAGAGCTAATTGCAGACCCCCATGATTGAAGTCAGGGCAGTCACATCTCATCATGCAGGCAGCTTGCACTGTCAGCCATCTGCTTTAGCTGTGACAGGGAGGGGGGACAAACACACCAACAGTGTGATCAGAGCGACTTCATGAGCTCATAGGCACACAGTGGCTGAGCACACACCAGCCTATCAAGGCTGGGCCTTACCCAGCAGTCCTCCCCTTTAGCATCCTCCTGTTTTGGCCAAGACAAGCAGCAGCCAACACTGGCCCCTTGCATCTCCCCCACCAGCGTACACAGTTAAACACTGCTCCTAGTTCTAGGCATCTGTTTTTTATGCCAATACTTGCAAAGTTAAACAAGTACTTACATTGCAATGAGAAACACTTTGGAAGCCTGCAAAGAAAAATTTGCTATTAGATAGGGTCCAATAAAACATTTCAGTGCAAGAAGTTCCAGTGAAATACTGTATCAGAGTCTTGTCAAGTTTTATCCTCACTGGGATCAGAGACCTGATTCAACATCATTTACAGTAGACTGCAGCACTCCCATCCCCATCCCCAGGGGGGGCCTAAAGCCACCTCCCAGCATGTATCCCAACACCCTTCAGGTGGCAATTCCTCAACTTCAGAGACTGGAATGACAGGAAGGAGCAGATCTCTTAAATTGCAGCGTTCAGTTACATGAACTTTGCATAAGCATTTAATCTAGGCTAAACTGGGAAAAGCATTTCAGATGTTTAAATTTCATAGTATTGCTGCTTTCACCATTTAGCCTCCACAAGCACATCCTATAAACCTGTAACACCACAAAACTACTTTATGCTTTTACTGTGAAGTTCAGGGGCTCTGAAGGCACGCTTAAGGTACTAGCACCTTTGCTGGAAATTTTCCAGAAACAAAATGCATTTGCAGAGCCTCTTATCTCCAAAAGCAAACTCCCAAGCTCAAATGCAGCATCCACCTAAAAAATATAAATGTTTTTCAGTTACCTATAGTTAGGAAGGCCTTGTCTTCAACACCACTAACAGCTGAAATAGCTTCTCACACTGGAGGCACAGGCATCCTCTGCCCAAGGCAGCCTGCAAAGCAACAATACATTTGTAGAATTTGGGGCAAGATCAAGATTTCTCATTACTAAAACAGTATTTTTAAGGTTTAGCCCATTTACTGATCTGAGACAAATCATCAAAAAACATTCATGGAGCAGAAGAAAGTAGTTGTCTCCCCCTCAACTTTCCACACAAACTAACAGCCTAAGGTACAGAGGCTGCATCAGACAGGAGCGAAAGACAGTAACAGCGTGATCACCACGGGTCATCTGCTGAACTATGCTGTCATCACATGCAGCCTCCTCACACAGCAGGGATACAAATTTGGTTTTACAGACTCAGGTAAGACAATATTTACCTTGCACTGCTGCTTATAGCTTCAGGTCCCAGTGCCTGCAACAAAGGAAATTTCCCTCAGGCTTTGCAGCCAAGCCCATGCCTCTTAGCAAGAGTCTGCAAGAGCCAGATACATCAGATAGAAGCGAAAGACAAAACTCTTTTGTTCGTCACAGGCTATTCTGCTGAACTATGCCATCATCACTGTATCTGCTTTGGAATAACAGCACTAAGCAATCACCCCTTGTGACAGCTTGGAAAAACAGAAGTTACCCAAGTAAAACACAAAGAAATATTCCAGAGCTTTCAAAAAAACGAGCAAATTGCTTGTATGTATTAGTGGAAATTAACTCCCATGTAGACTACATGTTTCTCACCTGGTGATGTTTCTTCTGCAAGTCTTCCAAGTGCACAATTCCAATCCTGGAAGGAAAAAAAAAAGCTTATTAACAGTATATTCAGAAGTCAAAACTTCAAGGGGAATTCAAAGTTGCTGTGCCTCAGAGAGAAGTTATGGTGGTAAAAGTGCTCATCATTTTCTCGGTCAAGAGTAGCAAATAACGTCATCATTGTGGCACCAGAGGTAAAAAAAATCAGCTCACTCTGCCTACTGATGTTATTCAAACAAAAGACACTGTCTAGACAAACACTAAGCACCACTTAATGTTGAAATTTCAAGACTTTTTTACCTTGTGATGTAGCATCAAGTCTCCACATTCAGTAGATCTGGAAGAGATACAATGGTTTAAAACACTTGTGGAACTAGAGGAAGTACCTCTGGAAGTGATACTAAGCACAGAGAAAAGCCTCAGCACAGAGTTTTCAGAAATCACTTCTGTCCACTACTCTTCACCATCACTGGCTCTCTGATTTAGTAAGCACCAATCCAGAGTTACAGTTTTTCTGAAGGAAGCATCAGGCACTTTTCTCCAAACACATTATTTATTGCTGTGGATGGTGAAACAGCAGTATTGAAGAAAAAAAGCACCTAGGGTACTACTGTGGTACAGGATGACCAGTGGTTCAGAAACAGGAGCCTCACAACCACTTCCCAGTACAATGGAACCAGTGACTGCTGCTCTAAGTGGGCCTACATGTTATTTCTTAATTTAAACCCCCTATTTCAGAAGCAACATTTACCTGTTTTGAGGTTGTAAGAAGGACAAGTGTAATTGATGCATCTTAAACTGAAAAGAAGAGAAGTATCCATTAGTTTTCTGTTTCAAGAATGAAAACGTTCACACATGCTCTTTTGAAAACCACAAGCAGAATTCAAATCAATCCTGAGCCTTAGAGTAAAGCTCTTCCCAATTCAATCTACACTTGAGCTCTTTGAAGAGACAAAGACAAAAATAATTGCTAGCCTGCATTTTTAAGCAGGGTAGAACCATCAAACTTCTTCACTTTCTACAGCTTCAGTTCTGGTGTCTAAGCACTGGGTCAGTCTTGCAGCCATTAGCTTAGGTTGGCTGCTGAGGAAGACCCACCTGGTGTCTCATGCACCACTACCCACTCTTCCATGCCCAGCTCAGGTATGTTGGTACTCATCATCCTCTCAGATGTCCCCACCAACACAGTTTTCATCATGTGCAGGCACATGGAAGTCCAAGTGAGTTATAAAACCACTTTGTTAACATACGGCCTTTAATTGTCACTATTACCCAGAGCACACGAAATGGGTGAGGCCATTACTGAAAATCAGAACCAAGAAAACTCTCCAAACCAAGTGATAGTTTAGAAAGCCGACAGTGGTAGTTTACATGCAATTTTAATACTGCTGACTCAACACTTCCACTATTAGACACACTCAGGGTAAGGGTTTTTGCCTGGCCAAGGGTCTTTTCGACCTACGGGCATGACTAATTATTATATAATGAGGGTAGTTCAGCTAAGGATACATGAATCTTGAGTTTTCCTGCCAAGTTAGGAATGCACACAAAACCCCTTGAAACAGCCTAGTAATCCATGAAGGCTCAATTGTTCAAGGGTATCCTTGGTTAAAGGACACTAGATTAGGAATGATTAAGTGGTCTCTACTCAGTTTATCATGTACAGCAAACATCCTAAGACAGTATTAGCTCAGTTTTAGAGTTAGTCCTCAATAAGAACTGTATTATTTAAGTCTCCAGTTATCAGTAGGGATTGGAAAGGACCTCTGGAGACCATCTTGTCCAACCCCACTACTAAATCAGGGTCACCCAGAGCAGGTGGCCCAGGATCACGTCCAGACATGTCTGGAGTCTCTCCACTGAAGCATCTCCCTTAACCTTACGACAACACTACCACTACATTCTGAACAACGCTTTTCATTTATCGGTCAAAGCTATATCCTTAAAGGCCAGGATGGGGGGGGAGGGGGGAACAGCAACAAAACATGCTTTTCCCATCGTTAAACAACATCCGATTGCTTACCAGGCATCCCCGAGCTGTTACCCGCTCAAACCCAAGCCCGGGCAGCAGCCTCGGCCTCTCTGCAGGGCTCACACCCAGCGCTCCCCGCAGCGCCACGGGATAACAGGCCTTAAGGCTGGAGCTTTACAGGGCTCACCATCTCTGTGGGGCCTATGCTGGGCTCCCCTCCCCGCAGCCCGTGGGGGAGCTGCACGGGGAATCTCGTTTTCCACACGACCCTCTGATGAGGCCTCCGTTCCCGGTGCTGCCACGATGCGGAGTCCTCTCAGGAGGCCTCAGCGGCCTAGGTCGCAGAGCGGGCCCCAACGGCCCAATCCGCCTCCATCCTCCCCCTCCAGTGCCCATCGGGGCCTGAGCGCCACCGACAGCGCCTCCACACCGTTCCCTAGGGCGATGCGGGCCCACAGCGGGCGGGAACCCCCTCCCACTCACCAACATTGCGGCGCAGACCGCTACCTCAACCACAGCGCCGCGGGTCAGAAAGGAAGCTAGGCCTCCTACGCGCCCTTTATATAGCCCCGCTGCCGGTCACGTGAGTGCGGAGCGCGGCCCCTCCCCTATCGGCGTCGCGCGGGAGGGGGCGTGGGGGGCGTGTTGGGCGGGGGGGCGTGTCGCGGCGNAGCGCGGCCGCGCCCCGCTTCGCCCCCCCCCCCTCTCCTCAGGGCCCCGCCGGGCCCGCTCCTCACCTCACACCGCGGGGCCTCCATCAGCAGGGCTCGACCCTTCCTGGAGGCCCTGTTGGCATCCCCCCAGCTCGACCCGTCCCTCCGCCGGCGCTGTCACCCGCGGGAGAGGGAGCGGTGCCTTGTCCAGCCGTGATTTAGCCCTGAGGGGTGAGGGGAGGGTGGGTTTGGGTCCGGCTGCTCCCTGCACACCCGGGTCCGGGTCCTCGGGCGCTTCTCTGCAGCTGTCAGGGCTAAAAATTCACCGTGATCGCCTGGCGCCCGGAGCGAAGGCCTGGAGTCATCGCTTCCAGCGATCCAGAGGGGAATAAACCCAGCGCTGCTGAGCCTGCTCTTAGGGAAAGGATGAGAAAGGCAGCGCCGCTCGCCTCGATATAGAATTGCAGTCGGTTTTATCTTTATTAAGGTCCCATCGCAATTCGAAAGTAGTCAAGTTGACCAGTCACAGTAAATCTCAGCCCCAAAAGCCAAGACTTTTCAGTTCCATCTCCCCTAGAACAGCTCGCCAGCTTGACAGCTTTCTGACAAAGGCTATATTCAGAGTGAGCGTCATCTGCCACAGATGGTCCATCCCAGCTTTTTACAAGGGCCTGATGGATCGAGAATTTCTGCTGCTCTCAGAGGTTGCGCTTGCCTCACAGAGTGAAAGGTTTTTTCTGAGATAAGTCCCAAGTCTCAACTGGCAGCACTTTAAATTGTAAGAAAAATAGATGAGCGTCTCGGTACATCCTCTGCAAAGAGTGCTGCACGGCAGGAGATCCCACTCACCCTGCAGGTAAAGGCTGAGATGATGAATGTTCCATCCAGTGCCAGGAAAGGCAAAAATTGAGATGTCATTGCACTGCTGGCTGAGGTGCTCTAGTTTATGATAGACCCCTCACCTGGGAGGGCAGGAGTTGTCTTCTGACAAGGGTAGTTTGAACCAAAAAGATAGATTCTTCCTTGCCAGCCTCTGACTGAAGTTGTCCCCAAAGCATATCATAAAATTCGCTTCCTCTGCACTGAGGTAGAAGAAGCTACGTGGGTCCTTTTCTCCTGCCACTTGCAGTAGATGGACTTTCCCCTGCCTTTGGAGCAGAAGTTTGCAAATAGTTTTTTGGTTTCCTTTGGGAGCAGCTGACTTCTGACCGGGCCACGCTCAGCAGCAAAGAGCTGATTATTTTATTTTTTTATTTTTTCCCTTTTCTTTCTGTATGTCCCAAGCTGACTCTCTGAGAAACAAGCAGTCAGCCCCTGCCCCGGCCTCACCTCCCTGTGCAAGCCAGCCTGGGTCCTCGCAGAGCATGCCCACGTGTTCTTCCATTCCTTGTCTTCCTTAAGTGAGCTTTGGGCTTTGTTGCTATAGAAACTGGGGGTTTGGGAATTTTCTGAGATGACAGGCTTCCCTATCCTGTAAAGGTTTGTACATGCTCAGCGCAATTTCAGCTGTATTACTGTTCCTAATGATAGGTGTGAGGCAGCTCGCTTGAAGAAAATCATGTGTGTGTTTAGATGCTGCAGGGTTAGTGCCAGAGATACTAGCCCCTGAAGAGAGGAAATGACTTACTGGGGTTATTTGTGCTTCCATTTTTTACTTTAATGACTGTTGTTACAACACAAACACTAAGCAGACAGCAGGGAAAGATCAGTTTGATAAGATTCAGTGTTGCGCTGTGGTTCAGGGTGGGACGTCATGTAAATGCTTGGCTAATCCTGCTGCTGTATCCTCCAGCAAAACAGAGAATGACGAAGCGCAATTGTGCTCGGGAGAACCCAGTTCCTCCATGCTAAGTTTTTTCTTTCTTTTCTTTTTTCCTCATAAAGGGGAAGGGGGCAAAAAGTTTTCAGACCTTCTTACTACATCAGAAGAAACAAGGAAAACAACAAGCGAGCACCCCCGTTTCCTCCCCTTTGCATGTTACTCGTAACGTTACAGGTAAGGCATCAGATTTTCTATTTCACTTTGGTTCGTGCATTTGAAGTTCCGCTCTTAACGTGGCCTGGACACAGACCTGCACGCTCTAGTTCCCTGGGTTTTGTGGATTTTATTGCTTTCTTCTGAAGATAGGGGAAGGGAAGGAGAAGGCTTGTGGTGTTTTGTGCCCCGCTGATCTCCCCCTACCTCCACCCAGACACACGCAGCCAGCCGGCCAGTCCATAATCTCTGCACACAACCTCCCGAGATTGACAGGCTGTCCTGCAGCTTCAGGTTTAGTAACATATTTTGCCAAGTTTGCACAAAGTCTGCTTGGGCATACGAACATGCGCTTTCCTGCTGCGTTTGCAAATATAACAGCAACAAAAAAAGTCCTTCCAAGGCCCACGTGCTTTCCTATGTGCTGGTCCCTTCAGTTCTGAGCATTCCCACAGTATTCCCAGCCTGCCTGAAATTGTTTCGCTATCTGCAGCGCTCTGTTTCACCGACACTTCAGTTGCCATCCAGCTTGGGAGCTGCTCAGTCCATGAGAGGTCTTTAATAAACTTATTTACTTTCCTGGTTGTTTTTTTTTTTTCTTTTTGGGCAAGTTTATATCTAATTTTGGATTGTTCCAAATTTTTACCTTATATGGTCAGGTCTCCTTTTCAAACTTTGCCAAAATGAAATGTGATGATTATAGAAAATGAATTATGGAAAGGCGAGTAGGAGAGCTACTTCGTTAATCCCTGTGGTTCCTAAGTTGTCTTTTGCTGTGTGCAGGATCTGAAACTACACCAACGCCAGCTTCTTTTGCCAGGGAGTCACTCGTGCCTGGGGGACGGTCCAATACGCTGGGGTTTAGAACCAGATTCTGTTCTTTTTCTTTCACCATCCTGTTCTGTATTTCCTGCAGTGTGTCAGAAACACCACAATATGATGAATATCTTGGTTTTAATGATGTACTTGAGATGGCTTGAGGTCAAACGTGTGCGGGTCAGCTTTGGAAAAGTCTCCCGGGGGATTTAGGTCCTGGTGTCTCCTTCCTGATTCCTGTACTACAAAGGAGGGATGACAATATTACTTTCCCTTTTCAAAGTGCTTAGAAGGTACAAGTGCTAAGTATTTGAATCCATTATGCAATCAGTTGTCTATTTTTAGTACCTGAACCATTTTTAATGTTCTTTTTACAATGCAAATGTGCTTTTATTGAGACTGACAGAACAAACTGTTTCAAGAGCTTAAGCCACAGGGAATGGGGATCTATCAGGGACTGGTTTGACGTAACTCTTGTGAAAGGTGGTGAACAGCACATAAAGATCAGAGAACTGCTGCAAGGCGCTTGTAAATTAAATGGTGAGAGAGTTCTTTTAAAATCCCAATATTTCAAACTGTATGAAAGTTGACGAAAAGCTTTTTAAATGCAAATGGTAGGCTAGCTCTGTTAATGATTGAATTTTTTTCCCCCTTTCCAGTAGGGTTGTGCACCTGCCACTGGGACAGCCATGGAGAAGAGTGGAAACATTCAGCTGGAGATTCCTGACTTCAGCAACTCTGTCCTGAGCCACCTGAACCAGTTACGCATGCAGGGCCGCTTGTGTGACATCGTGGTCAACGTGCAGGGACAAGCTTTCCGCGCTCACAAGGTGGTACTGGCTGCCAGCTCGCCCTACTTCCGTGACCACATGTCCTTGAACGAAATGAGCACCGTTTCCATTTCTGTCATCAAGAACCCTTCTGTTTTTGAGCAGCTCCTTTCCTTTTGTTACACTGGTAGGATATGTCTGCAGCTGGCTGACATCATCAGTTACCTAACGGCCGCCAGTTTCTTGCAGATGCAGCACATCATAGACAAATGCACACAGATTCTTGAGGGAATCCATTTCAAAATCAATGTGGCAGAGGTGGAAGCAGAATTGAGCCAGACCAGGACAAAGCATCAGGAGAGACCACCGGAGTCTCACCGGGTGACACCAAATCTAAACCGTTCTCTGAGCCCACGTCACAACGCCCCGAAGGGGAGTCGCCTGGGCCAGGTGAGCACAGTGCTGGACATTCGGGAGCTCAGCCCACCTGAGGAGTCCACCAGCCCCCAGATAATTGAGCAGAGCTCAGATGTGGAAAGCAGGGAGCCCATACTACGGATTAACAGAGCGGGACAGTGGTACGTTGAGACGGGACTGGGAGACCGTGGGGGACAGAACGACGACGATGTCCGGCTGCTGGGAGGAGTACGCATTAAAACGGAGAACCTGGAGGAGTGGCTCGGGGCAGAGCATCAGCCATCAGGAGAAGATGGAAGCAGTGCTGAGGAAGTCACTGCTATGGTGATTGACACCACAGGCCATGGGTCAATGGGCCAAGAGGCTTATGCACTAGGGTCCTCTGGAGCCAAAGTGGTCAGGCCAACCAGCAGCGAGATTGACAGGTGAGTTTTCTTTAACTGAATTACTGACCTCGGCTGTAAGAGAAGATTGTGCAACAGTTTCACTTGGCTGGGTTGGTCACTATGGAATATTTCCCTCTTCAACTTCCTGTGGCCATCTTAAACATAAGAGCTGAAGGGATTTTTTTCCTGGTGTTAGGAAGTGTATCTGGTTTGGGTTAGAGTGTTTTGGCTGGGTAGTGGTCAGACCGTGATCAGCAGGTACAGGCTAGCTGGGAGATTAGTTGTTAGCACCTGGAAGTGCATAGGTTGGAATCTCTACCTCTTGATGTTTCAACTGAGGTGGGATTTTTGTCTAAAGAAGATGTTCATTTCAGCCCCAGTAAAAGGCGGGCTCAGCATTAGAATTAATGGGGTCACGTACAACATGTTATGCAAAGCCTCATTGCAATGGTGCCTTCTGGTCTGAAAATCTAGGGGTGATTCTGACTGAGAAACAAGCCGGTCACCAGCTGTAGGTCAAGAGGAAATTATCTTCCTGGTGGTCCAGAACAGCAGTGGGTTGTGGGTTTACATCTTCTGAAGCAATTGGAGAGGGGAGCCCATTAGTCTCTGCTGGTGTTTTGAATTACGGGAAAGAGCAGAAAGCCTTTATTGAAAATAGGTGGTGAAATCTGCTGTGTTTTGATTCTCTGTCTGTCTGCTTCCCCTCCACTTCAGCATTTGTTCTCTCACCCTTAGCTCAGGCTGAAGAATGGATCTGATAAAGTGCAGATCTGTTGTGTTTGGGGGGTTTGTTGTGTTTGCCATGGCAGGGATACCTTCCACTAGACCAGGTTGCTCCAAGCCCCATCCAGCCTGATCTTGAACACACCCAGTGATGGAGCATCCACAACCCTGCTGGGCAGCCTATGCCAGTGTCTCGCCACCCTCAGAGTGAAGAATTTCCTTCTAATTTCCAATTTCAATCTATCTACCTTCTTCCAGTTTCAAACCATTTGTGGGGTTTCCCTTCACATCTGCCTCTCGCGATCCCTCTGGTCCCCTGGGGGAAGAGCTGCTGGAAGGGGCAGATGTTCTGTCACTTGTCACTTCCTAAACCCATCAGAGGGAATGATGTAGAGCTGGTCCTTGGGAGAGCAATCCTTCCCTAGTTCAGCCAGCCTCGAGCTTCTATTTTTGCACTGCACTCGATATCTGCAGTTTCCCACCTAGAGTCCATCACTCCACTTTTGTTTCATGCTTAGAAGGGAGAGGAGGGTGAGGGCAGTGAAGCAGAGGTGCCCTTAGAGGGATGGTTTCTTTTCCTGTTGTACAGTTCTTGAGTCGCTGGATCCATATCGGTTTACTTGCAATAGCAGCCAAAAAGCTCTCTGTTACTGAACTGGAAGCCAAATGACTCAGTTTTATTTTTCAGATGTTAAGACTGAAACCACAGACCAGTATGACTTGGTTTTTCCTTTATGGTTGCACTGTTCTGCCTCCTGTGTGTTAGCTGATGAGGATGAAGAGATGCTATACAGGTGCCTCTATTGCTCACCTGTTGTTCTAAACACCGTAGTGACCTGATGCCCATTAAAAACTCTGTTTGCACTCTTCCCCCACCCCAGATTTAGCCCTTCTGGCAGCATGGTTGCTGTGACCGAGCGGTACAGATCAAAAAGCGAGTCTCCCGGGCGAATGGATGAGCCCAAGCAGCCCAGTTCCCAGGTAGGCAGATCAAGAAGTTTGCAAGTAGATGTTGGTGGTGAAGGTGAAGGGGACTGTGTTGTGATGAAGTATATGATATTTTCTATTTGCAAGCAATGCCGTGTGGGAAACGAGGACCTTTTACTGGTGTAAAGGGTTTAGTTGCTCACACTGAGAATGTATGCTGTCAGTACATGATTTAAAACTGATTTTGGCTGTTGTTTGGGATTTCAGCCAGATACTTGGAAAACATGAGGAGCTTCTCGTTGTCTGAGGGCATAAATATCAACCCTTGTTCTGGGCAGGCCACCAACTCCTGAGGAGAAACCCTATTTGCCTCCAGAGTTGGATCTGCCCTAAAACACTGGCAGCAAATGCCTGAGCTGAGGGAGGAGGTGTTAGTTGGCTTCTGTGGAAGACCCAGGGGTGACCACATCTGAACCTCTCCATGCTAGTACCAAAATCCTTCCAAAAAGCTCTCCAGGCACCACACCAGTAAACCTTTAGGGTGGAGGGTCAGAGGACCATGGATTTGTACAGAGATCTCTGTCTTGTCCCCACGGGACTGTGTTGCATAGCAGAATTTGCAGTGTAAAGTAGCTGTGAATTCTCTGCTTTTCTGGTGTACAGGCACAATTTTGGGGTAGGAGGGGTAGATACGCAGAAGTGCAGGAGGGCAGTAGGGTGCAGCAAAGTGGGACACAGCGGCAATACCTGTGCCTAATCATTTTGAGCTAATTTTTGGGTTGCATACAGTGAGCATGGTAGTGCCTCTGTAGTGCAAGCGTATGGCCAAGACTGTGTAGAACAACTCTTACATGCCTGACAGATAGGTAATGTGTTGTCCATAATCAGATGACTTTGCTGGAGGCAGTCGAGGAGTTACCAGGCTGATTTGCCCTCGAGTAAAACCAAGTGAAGCGAGGGGAAAAAAAATAATGATTGATGTCTGCTAACTTCATGATAGGCTTCCATAAAACAAAAGATACCTTTTTGTTCCTGTTTTGCTGAAGCTTTGTTTTGTCCTCAGAATACATCTAGAAAATTTCAGGTCAAACTAACCCTCCAGGGCAAATGCGACACACAAAGCAATTTTAGCTCTACGCACAGAAGAACTGCTACTATTTCTCCATTAGTGAGGTGGCTTTGGACATAAAACCATAGGCTACCACGTACATGGGGAAGTATCATCACCTTCCTCTCCTCTGGTATTGCCAGATCAATGCTAAAAGTAGTCTGACCATGATCCCTGCCCAGTGACAGTGGTATAGCAGAAAGAAAGTACTGTAGCTTTGTGCATCTCCTTTAGTCCCGAGCAGCTTACCAGTGTTGGTACAGCTGGATTCAACAGCACCTGGCACAGTTACGCCACTGCTCATGCCTGCACAGCCCTGGTTGCCCAAGGACAGGCCCTCCAGCCCTTACACCAGTTGCTTGTCAGCGTTTGACATGGTTGGGAAACAGTGTAAGGCTTGGGAGTGCAAATCCTGCATCCTCCAGCACGGAGGCATTCAAGAGACTCTCTGTGCTCATTCTGAATATGATAGCCAGAAGCGTCTGCCCTGGAGCCCAAACTTGTGGCTCAGGCTCACCCTTGGGTGTTTGTCTCCCTGGGTCCAGAAAATACTGGGGCAGCAGCTAAGTCCTTGCTGCATGGCTGGGGACAGGCGTGCTGGCTCTCTGTGCCCCAGAGCCTCCCCAGCCACGCTGCAGGGCTGGACTGGGCTATTCAGCCAAACGGGGTTTGTTATAAAATGAATCCCAAGTGACACCTGAATAAGTAAATTCCTGTGTAAAACAACACCTGAAGAGTTTCAGATATGATTTGTAGTTTATTCCACCTTCGTTTTACTGCAAGCTCTTCAACTGACTTCTTTTTTTTAACCTTTAGTAAGTAAACCAGAAGGTGGTATATAGGATTTTAACCAAACTGGCCCAAGTTTTTAAAAAACTAGCATGTATTGCCCTGTTTGACCCACCACTTGATCGGTGGCTACACGCCCTCCTGACAAGGGCTGTCTTTGCTTCCTGGGACCTAGTGAATACTTGGCAGAAGGGGCCGCCATAGCAGAGATTTCTAATTGATTGCTCATTTGTCTTCAGCCCCAAGGCTCCAGTTAAACACTTAAATGTGTGCTTTAGGTTGCAGACATTAGTGCTGCTGATTTTGAGGTTTGGCACATGCTTCAGTGCTTTACTGGCTGGACCCGGGCCCGATCTTCTTTCCTGTAATTTGTTTTAGGCTGTTTGTTATTTAAAATCTCTGTCACTTCTTTCACAGGGAGAGGAATCGGCCATGCTTGGAGTGAGCGGTTACGTGGAATATCTCCGGGAGCAGGAGGTTTCAGAGCGCTGGTTCCGGTACAACCCACGGCTCACTTGTATTTACTGCGCCAAATCCTTCAACCAGAAAGGCAGCCTGGACCGGCACATGCGTCTCCACATGGGCATCACACCTTTTGTCTGCCGCATGTGTGGGAAGAAATACACCCGCAAGGATCAACTGGAGTATCACATCCGCAAGCACACAGGCAACAAGCCCTTCCATTGCCACGTCTGCGGCAAAAGCTTCCCTTTCCAGGCCATCCTCAACCAGCACTTTCGCAAGAACCACCCTGGCTGTATGCCTCTGGAGGGGCCTCACAGCATCTCCCCCGAGACCACTGTCACGTCTCGAGGGCAGGCGGAGGAGGAATCTCCTCCACAGGAGGAGGCTGTGGCTGTGGGCGAGACAGCACAGGGATCTGTGTCCACAACTGGGCCGGATTGAAACGCGGCTGCAGAGTCTGGGGAGAAAGGACCATCTTCCCATTTTTGGCTCTAAAGAGTCAGCACCAACATGGCAGGCTGGTACTGTAATTAGTGCAATGCCACCACTGGACAGAAAGAAGCTCCCGAGATGTTGCCAAAATAGAAATACCTTTCTCTCTCTTTCACCCCCCCCCCCACCAAACACACACATAGAGTGTTGCAAGTTTTTCTCCCTTATTGCTTCTGCTCCTGGAGAAAAACAAAACAACTGTGTCAATCAACTTCTTATTCAGGGATCGACAGGATTTTAAATTTTTTTAATGTTCCGTAGCGATCTGGGACAAGCAGTCATTTGTATTTCCGGCCAGCGCTTTGGCCCCGTGGCTGGGTCCCGCCAGCAGCGCAGAGCCCGTCAGCCTGGCCCGTGGGGCTGCTCCTTGCCATATCTGCTGGTCCAGCTCTGGGGAGAGCAGGGGCAAGGGGCCGTTGCCTTCCTCCCTTCCCCAGGTAGTTGCCACGTTAAAGAAAACAGACTGTCCTGGTGGAACCTGCCTTGCCCGGCTGTATTTATCCCTGTCTTATTTTTGGTGTGTCTCTTTTTACATTTTTACTTAAACTATTATTTTAGGGCTTTTGGCTTGCCCTGTTCCAGGCACATGGCCTCAACACCCCTTGTTGAAAGCGGGCGTGGCTATGAAGCAGTATTCTAGAGGTCAGCAAAATTTGAAGTGCTTTGGCTTTCACTGAAAGTGAAATTTAGCAGCTGTGAGGTTTGCATTAGACTCTGATGCGTTGGGAGAAGGGTTGGAGGGGTCTTTCGAAGGAGGTTGTCCTTCGCTGTCGCTGATCTGGAGAGTTCAGAGCTCTCTGATGTCCTGACCAGCGTGCTGCCATGCTTTGGGTGTTGCCGAGCATTAGGAAGAGTTTTTCTGGACTTGCTGAATTGTGGAGTTAGAGGCTGGCTACCAAAGTCGTCCTTCACCCTTGCTCCCCGCTCGACACGCACTTGATCTTTTCTAACAGCAATACGGTGTACCAAGATACTATCGTCCCAGCCAAGCAATCCCGGGTGGTTGCTTTTAAACCTGTTTCTACAAACTAGTTTGATAACTTTTTTTATTGATGAAATGCAAAAAGCAAAGAAAACCCTACTTTATTTCCTCCTAATGGTTCAGGAAACTGAGTAGTGAGTGGTTCCTAGAGCAATCACAACCCTGTCCCCTTGCATGGACTTCAACTTTTGTATTCCAAGAAGCTCTGATGTTTAGAGCAGGTTTAGCAGAGCCGCAGAGACATGCCTGCGTTGTGTATTGTAGGTGTTTGCACGTGCTGACGTGTTTCATAAATGGAAAAAGCATGGGACAGGTAGATCTTAAGTGCAAATATCTTGACATCTTTTGAAGAAGTCTTTTCAAAAATATGCAATACTTAAGAGTTTTCTCTGGTTCTGATGCCCAGTTGTTCATAACGGAGGGGGAAGATGGATGACAGGTTGTACAGATCGCGTTTGGGAGAGGCCATTCAGTTGAAGTTCTCTCAAGGATGTATCACATGTACGAGGAGGAAGGATGAAGTTCTGCTCCATAAGGTGATGGGAGGAACAAGGAGACACTGCAAAAGGAACACCCTTCATCTTGCTTTGGCAAAGCAAGCCAGGCGAGTGATTAGAGTGTAGGCTTGGTGGGCAGGAGACTTACAGAGTGAAATTAAAGCATGCCCCGCAGTCTGACTGCACAGCTTGGGACATGTGGACTCATCTCCAGCCCTCGCTTTCCCCACCTGCAAATTGGGACTTGGGATCATTTTCCTCCCCCGTCAGAGGAAAGAATTTGGAGAAGGGTGATGTAGTCTTGCCTCACTTTGTATATTTGTTTCTAAGTGAAGGGTCTCAGTGTTCCTCCCACGTCTCTCTCAAAAACCACACATGGCTCTAATGGAGGGGGGGGGAGGGAAGGGCTTCGTGCCCCATGTAATGGGGATGTGCTCCTGCGAGAGGAACCTTTGCAGGCGTTCTGAGCCAGATACCTGCAAAGTACAATTTCATCGACCATTTTGAACAGAAAAACTGATATTTCATCTCCATTTTCCTTCTGTCCCTTCTTCCTCCTCTCCTGTCAAGTTCATCATCACACAGTGAATGATTTTCTAAGCTACCACCCGAGGGACCAGCCCTGTTGGGTTTCCTGCCGAAGGTCAAACAGGATTGTGCCGAAACAGTAAGGTTGCCAGAGAGCAGTCACAGAAGATGAGAGATAAGAGGGTGGCTAAGGTAGGTTTCATTACAATCGAGGGGTGGGAGGAGTGGAGATGTGCAGAGTATGCTGCTTCAGTCATAGCTTTTGAAGTTACCAAAAATCAAAACAGAGTTAAAAACTTTGAAATCCTATCCTGTTCACACTAGAGAGCATCAAAAGTTACTTTTAGTTGCTTAAAAGATTTTTTAAGTGTTTTAAAATAGAACTTTTAAAAGAATACTACCAAACTATAAAAACATAAAATTATTTATATACATATATTATATATAAATATAGTGGGAAAGTTTCCCTGCTAAGCTTGCTGTGAAGAGAAGGGTGAAAGTGCAGTAACTGCTACACAAGCAACATTTTTCTGAAACAGATGGCAACCGACCCATCGATGTGTAGTGATGAAGGGCTGACGTGAAGCGGCGAATGCCTTCATCCGGATGGCATAGCCATGAGTTTCCTGAGCAGGTTCTGGTTTTCACTGTATCGATACTGTGAATGGAGGAGCCTCCCGACGGTGCAGGGTGCCAGCAGCGTGTCCTGCTTTGCTGATTCACTGCTTCCCGTGGGCCTGGTGGAAACCATGAAATTGGTCCTTCGTGTCGTACTGGGCTGGTCTGTAAACAAAGCTTGTGAAAGGGGTTTTTTTCCTCTTTTATGTTTGGGGTTTTTTTGTTTTCTTTTTTTTTTTTGGTGCAGAGGTTGTCATTTCTGATTGCATGCAAAAGAGCCAATATTCTTGCCCAGGCCTCGCTGAGGTGGAGTTTATAGCTTGTAGCTAGAGTCAGTATAAGGTATGGTAGTGGGAATCATTTTGATATTATTTCTGTACATTTAATGGATGTGTATGTGTATGTATGTGTGGGAATCATAGTGTCTCTAATGTTTTCTTGAACAGTGCTGAAAGCAGTTTAGGCCCATCTGCACTAGAGGACGGCACCAGTTCAGAAGGAATAGTTTATTTAACTTTTCTTTCAGTAGTTGACTTTCTCAGTGCAGATAAGGCCAAAGTTCAAGAAAAAAGGGACTGGAGGTCATACATGGGATGGAAGAACCTCATGTGAATTTTCCAGCAGTGGCAGAGCTGCTTTCCGTAACAGAATGACACCGTCTTTTGTTGCCTCTCCCTTGGCAAACCGTGTAGCCCTTCACAGTGGTGCCGAAGCTGGGGAGAACCAGATGCCAGTGTTCCAAGTGTGAATGCTTCTGTGATGGGTTGAGGCACGGCTTTGCATTTCCATGTCTAGCTGCAGCTTTCCTCCCTTTGCCAAAACTGTGATTTCAACTGTGATTTAAGGAGGACGTGAAGAGAACTCTGTCATGTTTTAATACCTCTGTACGTAACATTTCTGTCCACTTCAGAGGTAGGGCTACTAACCCATTCATTTGCTTGCCTCAGGCAACAGGAGGGACACCCTCTATTTCTGCAGTTTTCTTTCTTGGAGGAGGAACACATTTCTTAGTTCTTTGCTGCGGCAGAGAAACCTTCCAAATGTGAAGTGTTGCAGTTATCTCCTTGAGCCTGCAGAAAGCCCCGGTGCCAAGTCACAGCAGAGTGACATGACGGTTGCCGCGGCCAGTTCCCCACTGCTGCTGCTGCCAGGTTCCCTGTGAATAGCTGTGAACATAACAAGAATTGTGTTAATACTGTCCTGTTGCTGTGTGGAAAAGCTAAACCTCTTCCTCCCGGAAGGGTGACCAATGTGAAGCTGGGAGAGGGAAAAATCAGAAGGTCTTTTTGCTCTCTTGCAATGGGAGTATGTGAAAGCCAACTGTGCTTTATTTCCAGCAGCTGGGTAGAGAGGGATGAACGAGGAGGCTTTATAAAATGTGAATTTATAACAGGAGGCTGAGAACGTGCTTAGAGCCGCTCAGTAAGATGCAGGGATATCAGCCTGGTAGGAGTCAGAGCAGCCGATGCAGATGCACAATCCCTTGCTTGTCCTCCCAGCACAGTCCAGATATCAGGCTCAGTCCTTTGACTTACCTACTTCTCTACAATATTTTCAAGCTGTGATCTGTATAACTTGACTTTCAGAAGTGTGGGTGGCTGAAGGGCAGGAAGAATAGAAAGCTTTTTGTGTCTCTGCTGCTGTTTCAAATGCAGCTGAGGTCGGTAGCGCCTGACTGTTCCCATCTGACAGCTATTCAGAGCTGGAATTGCATTTGTAACTCTTGCTGAAAAGCATAGCAAGGCAGGCTCGGTGGGGAGGGCACCAGGCCAGGACTCCAGCCCTCTGTGAGATCAGGGACAGATCTCCCTGCTTGTCCAGCCCTTGTTTGGTGACAGCAAGGTGACTTGGTTTCCCAGGGCAGGCCGTCCCATGCCTCTAGGCAGTAGTAATTTCACTTAAAAGCGTGATGCCCAGTTTGGTAAATGATTTGGGCCTTGAGCAGAGTCCCTCTGCTGCCTTCGAGTGATTCAACCCTAACAATGCATTTGCAAGAGCAGAGTTGTTGCATTTATTTACTGCTGACTTCATCTCTCCTGCAGAACCCAACGTGTAAATAGAGAGACAGCTGAAAAGGCATTTTATTTGGGTGGAAGATAGCTTGTGAGGTAGATCAAGACATGCATCTGTAAAACCACCAAAAATCAGCACCCCTTAACATTATTACTTAGACTTTGTCAAATTCTCCTCTTCGATCTGTGACCTGCCTGCCAATGTAGCCGTACCAGTGTCCAAGTGTGTCTGCAGGTTAGTGGCACCAAATGCTCTTCTTGCTCTACCAGAAAAATTTTGGTGATGGGAGAAGTCAAGGGACTGTAATTCAGGAAACTTCTAGTTTTTGTCAGGGTTTGTGCTCTGAGTTTCCCCAGGGAGCTGAGCCTGTAGCCAGGACTGAGTCAGAAAGCCTGGGGACTTCTGATGGAGCTGCCTCATCTGGTGGTAACAGTTATCTCGGAGATGAGCAATACACCTGACATGGGGTGAGATCCATGCACAGAGCTTTGACGTCGTCAGTGGAAGGTCCTAAAGTGGAGCTAAGTGTCTTTCTTTTCATCATTTAATCATATCATTCAAATGATATTTTAATATAAAATACATACATATAGATGTATGTACATTTATGTATTTATATTTGTAACCAAATGAAAGCTAGAACTATGCAAACACTACTGGCTGTTGCTTGAAACTAATGTCTACCAGAACTAGAGTAGATTTGTTGGTTGTTTTTTTTTAAGTAAAATGCAGCAGACCAAAGGTTTGCTGTAGTTAGTCTTACTAGAAATTTAGGTTATTTCTAATCTGGAATCCACTTGAGTGGGTTATAAAATTACCTGAAGAGTCCAATGCCTTGGTATTATTGTTGAAAGGCTTTCTTTTGCGAAACGTAGGAAAACACAGAGGCTGGGACTGGGCGGGAATGTTGAAGAGAAGTAGAATCAAGGAAGGACTGGGGGTGTTTTCTTTTGGACGTAGGATTGACTTAGCTTCAAGGAATCTTCCTACTTGTGAAAATGTTGGTTTCTGGGATGGAGGGAGTGATCAAAGCATCCCCGGGCTCAGTTGTGGTCCTGGTGGAGGTATCAGAAGTCTTCCCACTGAATCTGATGGTACTGGAGATTAGTCTGCTGGGAGAAATTCCATGTGATTTCTGCCATTTCTTTGTGCCAGATCCGATCTTTGCTTTTAGGATTAACTACAGTATACCCAACTGTAATCTTCAGTGACCTTTGACTTTTTATTCCTGGACACTGTAGAAAATTCAGGTTTCCTATAACATTATCCTCATCCCAACTGTGAACAAGTTACTACTGCTTCTTATAATTTATTGTTTTTCTGTTCCTGAACATCTGTGTGATCCAGCTGTTCACCCACGCCACCTTCCAGTGCTTTGTTAGCTTTTATGCACAGGGAATTGTTGCAATGGATAAGTTGACCACGCTAGTTGGAAGAGTAGAAGCCTTTGGAGGATGACTTTTGCTTCCTCTAGCTGTTGTTAGGGAGTGCACACACACATACTTGTATATACATATATATGTATGCATATCTAAAGTGTTCAATATAAATTCATTTAGCATTATTCTTATTTAATTTATATTTTAATCCAGTTGTAAACCAAAGTATTACAGCTTGTGAAATGATACATTGTGGAAATAGGAGGAGCCTTTTTAGATGGGAGCTCTGAAAGATCTTTGCACGGATATGGATAAGACAAGTCTTATCCATAAAACTGGTCACAAAACTTGGGCCTTCTGCCCTGCCTCTTGAATTGGGATGCTTTAAGGAAGCAGGAGGACTCATCTACTAGAATGCCTTGAGGAAATCCCCTGCAAGGGAAAATGAGGCAGGAATTTAGGTGTGGGTTTGCTGTATATGCTGTAACATGGATCTGAAGTCAGTGACTCTGAATGGTCTTCGGCCTCAGCTCTTCCTTATAAACTCAAGTTTTGGGTGAATTTTTGTAAACATACATAGAAAAGATGGGACAGGCTGTCTCAGTGCTGGCACTGCTTCTGCCTGCAGCCCCTTTGGCTTGCTGTTTCTTGCCGTAGTATCTAACAAGGGCTGGAGCTGAGAGGTGTGTGTTGAGATGGAGTACGGCTGCTACCGAACCAGGTGCTCCTGGCTTTGGCTCATCCATCCTGTCAGAGCAATTGAGCAGCCCATGAGGCGAGGCTCAGGAGCTTCTGAAGGCTTGAGCATTGCAGTGTTTTCACATGGTGCTTAACGATTTTGTAGGAAGAAAGTATGTTCTGGCAAGCTAAGAAATAAAAAGGGAGAAAACAGCAAATCAGACCAGTGTGGCACAACTGGGAGCTAGGGAGAGGAAGCCACAAAAACAGCCACTGATGTACTTAGTGTCTAATTTTTAGTTCTAGAAAACCAACCGTTGTTATTTACTGATGTCTAGAGGTGGTTGGAGTGTTTTTTAGTAACTTCAGTGGAGGTGCATGTTCTGCTGCCAGCAATAGAAAGAAAAAATGAGTTCAAAGATAAAATCTTGCTGATTCTTCTGTGCTGGGGATTAATTGCTTTTCCAAGGAATTAGCAAATGCTAAGAACAAATTCACCTCTAACGATGTCCCACAGGCTCAGCAGTGGCTCAGGTTCCTCTTGCTTGTCTGCTCAGCCCACAGGCTAGAGCCTCTTTTTAAGGAAGGTTTTCCTACGTCCCTTATATTGAGCAGGGTGATGTTCCACCTCTCACACACTCCGCCAGCCACATGCAGGACAATTTTTAGCTACTAGATCAGGCAAATATAAAAAGACTGTAAGCAAATCTATTTCTAATGGTAGTCCCCAGGTACTGGGGGTTGAGTCAAAGGCACCTGCTCTACCATTGCACAGGAACATCATCTGTCACATCAAATCGCGTTTGTGCTGCATCCAGTGGCTCCTCAGTGACGATGCTCTGTAAGCCAGAGGCTTTTGCTGAGGGGTTGGTGACTGCATGCAGCTGGCCGGCTTCCCCTAGAACCATGCTGAGGGCTTTGGGACACAGACCAAAAATGCTTCTTTTTGTTTTAAAGCTTTAATTCTTTTTGTGGAAGCATTGGAAAAAATCTCTCCCCAATTATTTTTATGTTCTGTTTAGTTAAATTCTCATCTAGCATCAGATTGTGATCTAAGAATGATTTCTACGGCACCCATAGGTAGAGCTTTCTAGGACTTCACAGATCACAGAAGGTTTAAAACCTGTGGCTGGAGGAGGTGATGTTTGTAACAAGTTTTTTATGCTGCCACAGAGGTTGGGAGGAATGAGGAAGAGTCTTTGCGAAGAGCTGGTCTCTTGCAGCGTGAGTCACTGGGCACCAGTGCCTGCTTGCTGGGGTCTAGAAGGTTAGAGATTCTCATTCCAGGTTTCCTCTGAGAGCCACACCAAGGTATGTTGATGAGGTGGAGGGAGAGTTGTGTGGCATCCTGTTAGATGGCTGGGAGCGAGTGTTAGATCAGGCGGTGCTGGTGACCTGTGCCAGAGACACCCCAAGGTAAACAGGCACCCGTTGAGACTAGTAGGATGATGCAGTGTTCCTAAAAAGTGGTCTTAGCTGTGCCCATCATGTTGGTGGGGTAGCAGACCCTGCGGTCAGCACCCTTATCTATTTAGCGTGTCTTGGATGTTCATCTTTGTATATTGACTGTCAAGCTCAGAGTTTTCTGATGAGGGGCTGGTGAGTAGTGCAAGAGGGTGTTTCCCTGCAGAATGTGGCGCAGGAAGGGAAGGAGAGCCATGTGAGATTTGTGCCCTGCCTAGAACCCAGACCTTTCAGCCTTGGGGACAGAGAGCTCTAGACCCAGTCTTATCACCAAGGGAGGTGACCCAGGTGGGTGGTTTTCTTCTTTGCTAGAGGGAAGCTAATGTGTCTGCTGGAAAAGTAGGAGGCCTAGGGTAGTTCTTGCTAGGAAATCAGTCACAGTACTGGTTATATTCCAGCAGCAAAAAAATTAACAGAATAACTTTTTTAATTAAAAAAATGAAAATTTCATTAAAAAATAAATTCTAATCTGGTGACAGTGAGCTGCTGGCATCATCTAGCATGTGATTCACATCACACCTCTTACAAAGCTGGTTTTATCTCCCTACAGCCGCAGACTTGCGGGGAAACGGGAAGAGGCTCTTTCCTGGTGTGTTGCTGCTGAGCACTGTAAAGGATTCAGCTCTCAAAGCAGTTGGCAAGAGCAGCATTTCCACCACTCACATCAGCCAGAGTTTCCTTAGACAGCCAGGGACATGCAATCTGATTCTTCCTAGCCTGAGCCCTTTGGTGTAGCAGGGAGGAGATCTGCGAAGTGCAAACAGAAGTAGCGAGGAAGAGAGGTTGGTTTAAAGGGGAGGAGGGAGACAGATGAAATGTGAAGAGGGCTCTTCTGTATTCAGCACTGGCTGGGGCTGTTGGTGCTGGAAACCAACAGGAGATGTTGGGTAGAACAGGTGAAATGACAGCAAAGCATTGTCAAGAAGTATGCATGTGCCTAGGATGTTGTGGATGCTGTGGGTAGGGAAGTGCTGGTTTCAGAAGCTGCATGTGTCCAGGAGCATGCAGGAAAACCTGCTGCCTTGGGAGGCAGGTGTGCAAAGATGCCTGTATGCTGTCCTACAACATTAGAGCTGAATGTGGCCAGTGTTTTGCATCCTGGAGCTGTGAATGGTAATGAAGGAAAATGGGCCAATCCCTAGTGGAGGCAAATTTGCTGTACAGATTTCAGAAACACCCTTGAAAAGAACCGAAGGCTGGAGCGGGGTAGTACCAGACAAGTTTCAAGTGCCACCTTCATAACGTTAGGTTTTCTAGCATGTTTAAGCTGTTGAAGACTGAAGTTTGCTTTCATTTCAGTACTCTCTCCTTGACGGATGTCATTTCTTCTATTTAAACTCAGCAGTCAAGGGGAGGGTGCAGAGAAGATGGAACCAAACTCTTCTCAGAGGTGCACAGTGGAAGGAGGAGCAGTGGTAGGCAGGAGTTTATACAAGGCAGATTCAGGTTAGGTATTACAAGGTTTTTTTTCACTGTGAGTATAGCCAAACAGCATTGGAACAAGTTGTCCAGAGAGACTGTGAAATCTCCATCCTGGGAGATACGCCAGATTTGATCAGGCAAGACCCCAAGGGACCTGCTGAAAGTCAGCCCTGCATTGAGGGATGAGGCAGGGCGAGGACCCAGAGACTTCTCTCCCACCCTCCCTTATTCCGGGCTTCTCTGCTACTCCCTGGGAGTATTATTGCCCCACTGCATAATACAAAACGGGGGTAGAGAGTCTGATCCTACCAGCGCGTTTCCAGTTATGAATAGCATCTTGTCTGCTGTGGTCTGTGGCCAAGTCCAGCTGCTCCCTGTGTGTGACTGCAGCCTCCAGGTTCCTGTTGCCATTAGACTACACCAAGCTGTATTTTTGTTACTTTTTTTTAGTATTATCATGTAAAAATGGGCAGCTTTAATGGGCTTCCTAGTTCATATCAGTTAAGCTTTTGAAACATATTCAGGTATCTTTTAAATACTGCTGTGTAAGTTCCTTGTTTAATCTGACATACTCTTAATTTATTATTTTACTGCAGTTATCAAAGACAGTACTTCAAAAAACCCAACCAGTGCATTAGCTTTTTGCAGACTGTTGGCTATGTTAAATCTCCAGCTTTACTTACAATCAATGTACTTACCCCTCTCCCCCTCAGATCTATTTATTTAAACTTTCCTGCTATCTGTGCAGTCAGACCCAATACCATTGGCTATGAAACTGTGAAACTAATTAGAAACAAAAAATGAAGCAAGATTGTTTAGTTTTACTGCTGGTTGTAAAATACAGAAAGTACCAGCATAAAAATACAATTGAAATTACTCAGGCTGGGGTGAGGGGAGGAATTGTAAAGCTACAGCTGAGAAGCTTCTTGGAAATTAGTTTTAATCTGATGTTACTTCACTGGTTTCCCATTTGGTCAAGTTTAAAAGCTGCTTCATGAGACCGAGAGGTTTGGGATCTGTTTGTTCATCTATGTGTCGAGGGCATTGGTTTGAGATAGGAATTTGTGCTCCCGTTATGTTATTTTCTTAGTGTTTACATGCCTAAGGAAACTGTATGGATTACTGTGAAGCTTTTATTTAACACTTCATTTCATGTAAATTGGTAACAGAACACAACTCTTGACTTAAAGAGGTGAGGGCTGGTGGGGAGGAGAAAGGTGCCATGTTGTGGAGCTGGCAGCTGTGGCTCACACTAACAAAAGGTGGACGATGCAATTCTCCTGCCCTATGGCAGCTTTTTTTGTGGCACAGCGGATGAAGCCTTGTCACCCCTTCAGCCATCCCCCACACTCACACCAGAATCCAGGTGAATTAGTCCTAAGTTTGCTCCCCATAAAAACACAGGGATGTTTGTTGGCACGGGCTGAGGGCAAACTGAATCTCTGATAGAGGTGCGTAGGTGGTGCGCAGGTACTTTCTCACATGTTAGGTTTTCCTAAGCCAGGGTTGTGTTGTTGAGGGAAGCAGCCTCTCAGGACTGCGGGCGAATTTGGGATGGGGAGCAGAAATTTGTCATACCCTTTGGTTAAAAATGATTCCTTTTGGCTCCTCTAAAGTGCTTGCCTGGGCAGAGAGCTGATGTATGACAGCTTCCAAGGCTACATTGTCATGGGGCAAAGTGACTGGGAGAAGTATTTTGAAGTGGAGTGTTGTCATTCAAATAACGCATGTTTCTTTTGTGTTTCTGTATGTAAAATTGCTGACTGTTAGGACAGGCTGAGGGGGTTGCGAGAGTAATCCTTCTTGCTGGCAAAACGGGGACTTTGCTGAATAAGCTCTTTTAAAAGCTGAGTTTGGAAGAGAATAATACACAGCTGTATGTTCTGACAGTAACGTATTCCACACTTTGTGCCCCATGCTTGCAGGGAGGGTTGGCAAAGGATACAAGAAGACTGTATCAGATGTTAGCTGACAGAAATGAAAGCAAGCTCTTCAAAGTACTGCTTTTGTCTAAAAAGGGAAGGGATGTGGTTTTCCCCTAAGCCTCTGCTGTTAAACACTAGCTGACGTTCCCAGTTGACCCCAAAGCTGCCCTCTGCCCCCTCCCTTCCCCAGCGTCACCCCACCTTTCCTGTACAACACTGTGAATATGACACCGGTAGCGCTTCTCAAGTTTCCCTTACACTGCTCAGAGCATTGAGATGCTGTCCTGCGCTGTCACCCAGTGACGCTGTAGCAGGTGAGCTGTGACCGCACACCCTGTTCAGCTGAACAGTCACCCCCCAAATGGGACACCAGTGATGGAGCACTTCCTTGCAGAGCAGGGGGAGGGTATCGTAATGAGGGTTAACAACCTAAGTGGCTTTGCATAGCAATTTGCTAAACAAATTTGATTTCGTAATGAGCTAAACTGACAATCAATTTCTAAAAGTCTCTTAGAGGGAATAGTCAAGTATGTCTTCAACAGAAAGATTTAACTGGGATAACATCTAACAAGGAGCACAGGATTTTTTTCCCTTTTTTTTTTCTTTTTTTGAGCAATCAGTCCAGAAATTGAGTTGCATTAAGCAGCAGAAGACTCACAGGACAGTAACTACCTCTCTCTCTCGGAGTGCTGAGGTTACCATGCTACACACTCTTACCAGCAAAGCTTTCGCTTAAACCAGATTTGTTTTCCTTATCTCTGTGTTTCAGAAATGCAGGTCAGCTCTGTGAAGTGACTCTATGAAAATGGCATCTGGCAGGGGGAAGCCTTTCAGGGTCCACCATCCCAGTTTCTCACTGTGGCCCTTGCAGGTTAGCTCTGGGGCAGTTCAGGGTGGGTTTGTGACTTGGCCTATTCTGCGTAACTGCCAGAGCTGCGAGACTGTGGGCTTGGCTTCCTGTGCTGGGAAGTTAGTTATTGGTGAGGAAGGGTAAAGAGGAGACTCCATCTCCCTCCTGCCTCCAAGGGAGCAGGCAGCAGTAAAAAAAGCAATAAAATAAAACAGAAAGCGCTTTTATATGTTGTTCATTAGTCAGCAGATCTGACTTTGCAAATTTATATATATATATATATATACACACACACACATATACAGAGAACAGATTTCTCATGTAAAAAGGTGCCATTTTTTTTCTAACCGGAGTCCCTTTTCAAACTAGAACAGCACTTTAAATAGGTTCCTATTAAAAAATAACTAAAAAAACCAAAAACCTATAAAAAAAGAAAAAAAAAGAAAATCCCTTTACTGAAGAAATGCACTTTAAATCGAAGATGAGTATGGCTGTTGCTGGCTTTTGACACAGCCGTATGGGTGGGTGGCTTCTTGCCAGCCAGAGCCCCGGAGGGAGCAACATTGCCAGACCCTCGGCTGCCATCGCGGCCCCAAAACTATCGCAGCTCTACCTCCCACTCCCGCAGCCCTCCCGGCCTGGCGCTGCCCTGCCGACACCACCGACAGCCTGAGTCCCCACCCTGCCTGCAGCCCAGCTGTGCTGTAGCACTGATGGGACCGCCCGCATGGGCCTGCTGGGATCCTTTGTAATCAGTCAAGAACAACCCACCCTTGCCCGTAAATGGGATTTAAACCCCGTCTGTAGTAGATCAGAAGCAATACGCGGTTAGAACACGGCAGGTGGACCCTGCTCAGCCCTGTGCAGGCACAGGGTCCAGCGCACAAAGCCACAACAAGGGTGTTGCTGGGGTGTGGGGTTTGTTTCATAACATGGATATGGAGCCCTAGTCAGTTCAGTATTTTTTTTTTTTAATCCAAGTTTGCCTGTCCCACATTGATTCTGCAGAGTAACTATTTATAAGAAAAATTGTGCTGTCGCCTTCAACTGTTTATGGGACAGCTGTCCAAACACTTAGAACTTACTTTCACAGTTCAGAAATTTCCTGCTGTACTAATTATTCTCTCTTTTTTTATAATTAATTTTATTTTTGGTTGCAGTCCTTTTTTCAAGGAAAAAAACCAAAAAGTCAGTGTTCACCCTAGCCTGCAGTAGGTTGAACTGTGGCCCCACTGCATGCAAGTTGTGGATAGCAGACTGTTCTTCAATGATCTTACAAGCTGTTCCCAGCCCGGTCCTCCACCACTGCTTTCCTTCTCCTCCTCCAGTGGCAGAAGCTCTGGAAGCTGCTGGAAGGGGGCCAGACAAGGGTGGTGAGAGAACCAGAGCTGGGGAGGGGGGGAATCCAACCAGGGTAGAGGGGACTGTACAATTGCAGTGAAATCAGTTTAGCAAAAAGTGCTCTTGGACAGCTTTAAGAACAATGTGAATGAAAACTTAGCAACTTGGGTAGGGATCTTGGAAAATTCTATAAATGTATACTTGAAATTCTGTTTGTATTAAAAAAAAACAAAAACAAATCTCATTTTCTTCTTTCTTTTAACACTGTAAAAGAACATTATGCATGTGAGTGGTTTGAGAATTAAATGGTTTAATACTCAGATCCTCGTCTGTGTCTTGTAGCTGACTGGTGTGAGCTGACCTTGATTTTCTCTTCACTGCTGCTTTGCAGGAGCCATGGTGCAGGGCCAGACGGCTTTTTCCAGCACCTTAGGTGACTTCTGTCCTTTTTTAATGAGCTTTAGTCTCACCACTTCTGCAGGCCCAGACCTTTTTGGTCTCCACAGGTGGAGAATGCACTACACTCACACTGCAGCCCCAGTGCTTTCCTGGTTGAGGATGGCAGGGGAAGTGTTTTGGTTCAGTGTCACACCTGGGAGAACCAGGCATTGCCTCAGCCCTCCTCCTTCACCAACCTCCACCTCCACAACCACAAAGGCAGAGATTACAGAGGGAGATGGTTTCTGGAGCTGCACAACAAGGTAAGCAAGCAGAAGATAGGATGTAGCAGGGAAAACAGCAGCGAGTGCCAGAGTAGAACAAGGAAGAAGAAGAGCTGCTTTCTGAACTCTTAGTGATTTCCAGAGTATTCCCCCTTTTCTTCCAGGGCCCCAGCTTCTGAATTACATACACAGCTTCTTTTTGAGGTGCTACTCCAGACAAGCATCTCAGCATTAAAAGAATAAGTGCTTGACAGGTCTTTTGTGTAGGGGACTGATCACCACAGCCCTGTGATAAAACAGAGGTGGTGACTCTCCACATCCAAACCACGCGCCATTTGTTACACAAACACAGATGCTCAAAGCTTCCCATGGGGGAAACCAGGAGAGATAGTCCTCCAAACTACAGAATGATTCCCATATACCTACAGAGAAGCACCCAGATGTGGCCAAACATCTCCACTGGCACATCTAAATTAACCCCCTCACTCCCTGGCTTGTTGTGGCTGTTCCTGCCCAGAGGAAGCCTTTATAAAAGACAGATGTTTCACCAGTTCTACAGACTCCAGAGTAAAATGCACACTAGGGAGTGCCATCTACTGGTGTTTTAGCAGCAGGATATTATTGCCTACCTGTCAGATTCATAGCCCTGGCCACACAAGTTTTTCACCATCGACTGCTCAGCCCTTGGACATGTTGGACATGCCAGAGCTGATGGCAAGTAGGGCTCCAGTATTTGGCAGCTCTTCCACCCACCAGCTGTTCTGCGTGGAGCTGTGTAAAGGTGTTTCTGGCTCAGCCGGCATGTGCCATTCGGCGGCTGCTGCTGTTGCACTGGCCTGTCCAGCGTGGGGTTGTTCTGCTGGGACTAGGGAGCATGGGGTGGAAAAGTTTAAATACACCTAGAAAGTGACTTAGTGAGAATTATCCATTCAGAGATCGGGTTTTTAATGAACTGAGGGATCAGAGTTACAGTTGGAGGCCTGAAAGGGAAGAGGGTTGGGTATAAGCAAGATAGCAATGCTGGAACTTGGGTTTGGGTGCCACAAAAATAGTGGTGCTGGAAAAAAAATTAAAATCCAGTGTCCCTTTGAATGAAGGATGGGGCAGGTGAGGTGCTCCCTAAGCCCCCTCACCTGACACAGTGAGGAGGAGGAGCAGTAACCGCCCAGCTGGAGATGGTCCCTCCCTGCGGCTTGCACCAAACAGTAAGAAAAAACACCCCCCAGAGCAGCCCAGGCTTTGTGGCAATACCCTACAGCACCCCCAACTCCTTTTCCAGGAGCAGAGGAGGAAGAAGTGAGGCCCCCAGAGCCCCTTTAGGAGCAAGGATCAGCTATTCTGCCCATGAAGATAATGGTGTTGAGGGAGGCTTCCCGGATGAAAAGCAGGAAGGGCCTGTTGGCATTGAAGATTATTCTGTTCATGGGGAAGGAGCGGCCACAGACGGTGACAGCTGTAGCAGCCGATGCCTCACTGCCTTCTTCATTCACCTGCCAATCAGAAGAGAAGATGGGAGGAATATATAGGCATTATGTAGCACGTGGAGGGCTCACCCTCCTTCCCAACAGAAAGTGGGCGCCAAGCTCCCACCTCCCCCCGAAGCACCAGACTGCTGAGGAAGAATGGTTCATGGGTTCAGAACTGTTTTTTTCTTTTAATGCTTCATGTTTTTAAAAACAAAGAGGAAGACACCCCTGGGACAAAGCAAGGCTTACCTCAAGGAAAGCTTTGTGGAAAGCCTCAGATACATACAGATCTGTACGGCCCTCTGCAATGATACCTGAAATACAAAATGGAGAAGGTTAAATTTAGACATTCAGACAACAGCTCAAGAGAGAACACACTTCCATCCTTCATGGCCTGTGTTCAAGCAGAAGGCATGTGTGCCCTAAACCAGAAATAGCCTCCACCAACTGCCATCAATGGCTGAACTCCCATGTTCCTTAATGTAGAGCAGGGCTGCATGTCCATGATGGGACTTGATGAGAGCATCTATCATTGATTACAGCAACATCTAAATGGTTTCACATTTTCATTCCTCATGTACTGCTGTGCTTACTGCCCTGGTGTCTGTGGAGAAATGGTCACCCCCTACATCCACCCTGCACCACCCCTCGTCTCCACATCTGACCTGGGAGTCTAGCATTTTCTGGACTGAAGAGATCTTCCAGCCCCATTTTTCTTAGCTTCTCCTTGACACTGAAGTTGTCCTCAACATGGAAGCGAGGGAGGTAGACAAAGAGAGAGACCTCTGTCATGGAGTCTATCCAATCCTGCAGCTTCTCTGATGTCAGGTCTCGCTCCACCTCCACCAATGGCATCCCAGCATTGGGCAGGACCAGCACCATCGTGATATCATCCCCTTTGTAAGGCAGCTCCAGCACCTGGACTTTGTCCTGGGGGATGGATGCATGGTGGAATTTGGCCTCTTGGTACATAATTGGGATTTTGCAGGTCTCACCATTGGCTTTATGAAATAAATCCAGTTTTGTGTTTGGAGCTGGGAACTGTGATTTCCAGTGCCCCTAAAAGGGAGCAGGGGAAGACAAACATGAGCATCATGTTTCCCCCAGGGAGAGAGGCTGCTCCCCTAGTTTCGTTACAGCCATACCTTAAAATAAATGGTGTTGACCAGGACCAAGACAGTGAGATCATCAATACCTCTTTCTGGGATCACTTCTGTAATGCGATTCTCTGTCTTATTTGCCACCCACTCGTTAATGATCTTCCTGGAAAATTCTGGCTTCTCCTGAAGGAAGAGACCAAAAAAGGGTTAAGTCAAGAATTTTAAACACCTCTTTGTATCCCATCTGTAGGAGAAAGATTAACGGGGTGCACACTTGGAGAAGACCCTGCTCCCATCACAGCGTGGCAGTGTTTAAAAATGAGGAGTGAGGAAGGACTGTGGTTAAGGTGAGCTGGGACAGGAGGAGCTGCATCCCGTACTCCCTCTTGCCTTCTCTGATTTCCCACACACTCAGAGTGGTACACTCCCTGTGGGTAAAAGATAGAGACGTAGCAAAAACAGAAGGACCTGGGGGGAGAGACAAAAAAAGAAAAATCCCAAGTAGTTCAAACTCACTTTGAAGTTCAAGGGCCAGAGTTTTGCTCCATAAACTATTTCACTAATGTTCTGGTAAGTCTCATTAAAGACCAAGGATTTCTCTCCGAAGAGGCGGTTGGCTGATACCAGCTCTGAGGATTTGTTGGCTTTCTTGTAAAGTCGGCAGTTCAGCTTGGCAAAGAAGAAGTGGATCTGATCAGAGGTCTTTTCCGAAATGGTGTCAAATTGAAAGACCTGGAAGAGACAGACAGTGAGAAGGAATCCATGAACAAGCTCTTGCACTCCCACAGCAAGTGGTGAAGCAGCCTTTGCTTGTTGCCTAACAGCCTGTCATGGAGGCAAGATATTTGCAGGCTCTCAGAGTTTCATCTTCCGTGTTTAATTTGGAACCCAAATCTACCTACATAAAAGTGGCATATCACCAACCCAAGACCTAGATTTGGAGAGTCCAAAATGGAGGATTAAATGCTGCTCAGCATTCAGGGATACTGCTCCTCTTCCTAACTCTAGCTTCCTTGCTCTCCATACTCTGCCTTTGACGGGTCCCAGCCTCTGCCTGTCTTTGACCCACTATCTTACCCAATAGAAGACTCCAGCCTTTGCTCACTGAAGTTCCTTCTCTAGAGCTGTCAGCAGGGCACCTGCCTGGATCTGCCTCTTTCTCTGTTCCCCACCTGCTTTCATTGCCTCAGCTGTCAGGGGAAGATGCATCCTTTTGTATGTGACCGTCTCAAACATGGACATGACTTGGCTACATCCTTTAGGTGGTCCTGCAGAAGACACGCTAAGGTCTTGTGCTCTGACTCCCGTCAGGGAATAGATCCTAGTTTGCCTTATGAACCACAAAGCCTCCCCAGGTGCTGTTAGAATTAGCATAGTTTATGCAAAGCATTCACAAACCTCCTAGCCCACCCCAGCAAGAACCTCACACAAGATGAGCATTGCGCTGATGAGGCCTGGAAGCAGCTCTCGAGTCAGCACAGGTCACAGGAGGACTCACAAGGTTTGTGCTAAACCCTTCTGTGATGATGCCAAAGGCTGCTCCTTCCCAGGAGCAATTCTCAAGGACTGTTGAGTAATTCTGGTACATCTTGTCTATTTTTGCAGGGAATGGGAATGTGTAGCAATTATTTTGAGGGTATATTTATGCAGCACAGTGAATTTTTTCTTATCTGCTCTTAGCTGCCAGCTGGAAGGATAGTTATGATTTGTCTACAACTATCCAACCTCAGGGCTTTAAGGCACAGGAAAAAATCCCACAGCATGTTGCTCCATGTGAACATCCAGGATCTCTTGCACAGCTTCCTATGAAGCAATGGTGGTATCATCAGCCCTTTGGTAGGGAAAAGCGGGAATCAGGACAGCAGCTCTGCATCTTGGGTGGTTCAGGGACAGAAGGGTCCCCTTGCAGCAGGAAAAGCTTCCCAGAGGGGAAGGAGCAAGTAAAGATTTTGGAGACATAGTTCACTACTCTGCTCTGCCCACACTCTGTGGATAATGGCAGGAGACCCCAACATTACTTACTTCAGAGGCAGGATCTGTAAGAACAAAGACAGTGGCAGTGGGGACAAGCGGAACAGTTTGATTCACACCTACTCAGTGTGAGAAGAAAGGCCTCTCTGGGCTGTAGCCTCCCATCTGCGAGGAAGGTACGGGCAGCACCAAAGCCCCCATGCATACGAGTGCATTCCAGTTGCAAGGCGAGCAGGTTGGATGGTGAGAAGGGTGCTTAAACATGAAGGACAGGCCTGGGAAGCCCAGGCTCTTGCTGTGCTGCTGTAACACTGTCCCAAAAGCTGTTTAGCCCTGGCTGAGTGCTCACACTGCTCTTATGCTCATTACAAGGAGGCCCTAAAGAAGTAACTGATGTGCCTGTGCTCCTGCAGGGTGACAGAGTGCTGGAAGCCGGGTGGATTGCAGGGTGTCCCACATGTCTTACTTCAAGCCCAAGGGAGAGAGGGGGAATGTGAAAAAGAGCCTCTCCCAATAGGACTTGATATCACAGCTCTTCCTGCTTTTGGCATAAGAAAAGGCTGCTCAGCTATGCATGCCCAATCTACAAGAAACAAACTGTTCTCAATCCCTTCCCTCATTTCTCAAATGGGCTTCCTCTCCTCCTGATAAAAACTAACCCAGGAAATCCACCCTGAATGCTGGATCCAAATAGGGAGTCAGCAGAAAGAGCTGACATCTAAACAAATCCAGAACCAGGAAACATCTGTATGTCCTTCCCAGGGGCTTGTTTAAATAAAAGTCCCCCTTCCCAAGCCAGGGAGCCATCCTGACCCAGAGAGTCCCTTAGGAGCAATCAGCCACTATCGCCTTTGCTGTCTTTCAGACCCTGGTGATAGCTACAGGAAAAGGCTGAAGAAATGTCACCAACCTCCATGAGCTGCTGGAGGGTGCTACCACAAGCTCCGAGCTTGGTCATGGCGAAGGCTGTAGAAATGCTGAGGGGTGACATGAAGATGTTTTCCCTGTTATCCTTGGAGTCAGCCAGGTACTTGTAGAAGACAACAGCAAAGCGTGAGTTGGCTTTTGACAGCTCCCAGACCCGGGGGTTAGTAGACTCCGGAAGCTTGCCCTTCTTTGGCTCTTGCACCTCGCCCTCCTGGGGCTTTTTCTCAGGGTTGCGATAGATGCAGATGGGATTCACCAGGATGTCGCGTGGCTTTGCGGTGCAGATGTCTTCCACGACGTAGTGCTCAGGGGCAGCTAGACCCCAGACACTGAAGAGACACACCACAAAAAGATGCATTGTCCTGGAAACAGAAAGAGAGAGCTCAGACACCTGCCCTCCCAGAAAACCCACACCACTGCTGCAGCTCGCAGGCCCCATTTCAGCCAACGTCAGAGTGACAGGAACGCTAAGGTCCTCTCCAATCATCCTGTTGTCCTAGAGCCTCAGGATACACCAGGAGGACTGACAGATACCACCAGCAGGACAAGCATGCCTCTGAGCATACACAGCTTTTAGAAACAACACACTGAAAATGTGCTTTTCCATAGCCCCGAGTGCCCTCTTTTCTAAGCAGCAGGCTCAGCCCTGACCACTGTGTACAAAAACTTAAGATCTGAACTTCTGCATGTCTCCCATCAGCCAGTCAAGGTGGCTGCAGTGAAAGGACCCTGCCCGTGCTGCGTTTCCCCAAGGCTGCCTGAAACCAGAGCCAGCCCAGAGTCATCAAAGCCATGTGACTGCCCCGATCCACAGTCCAGGTGTGTTATGCTTCTGTACAGATCCAACTCACCTTCCTCATGGGGAGAATCCCTGGGTACACCCCAAGCTCCACAGACCAGTTGGCCTTAGACAAAATGTTTTTGACTGCTTGCTTCTCCTTTTCCCTGGGGGAAGCTCCTAGTTTTCCTGACCTTTTTCTCCTCTCACCTGACCTCCTCTGTCCCCTTCAATCACTGTGCTTTCAGGCCCACCTCAGCTTTACACTATTGAAGGTAGTGATGCAGGAAACACTACAGCAGAGAAGAGAAATGATAAGGAACAGGTCTCCAGGGTCCATTCATGAATTGATCATCTTTAATCCTTAAAAAGTGTATTTTACAAGTGCATATGATGCAGCTGGTACATAACAGCTACTACTGTCCAAAGTTCACAGCACCTCAAAACAAACTGACTGTCCCTGGTACCTGAGGAGGGTGGTCAATGTTAAACCACCATAACCGTTCGCCAGCAAAAACAGATCTCTGAAAACCTCCCAGCAAGACAGAGTTTTTATTATTTTCCACTTATACTAAAGCAGGAGATCTGCACCAGCTCCGATGGCAGGGCCATTAGCCACCATCAGCCATCCTCAGGCTAATAAAGTGGCACACAAAATTTCCTGTGCGCTGCGGTTCTGAGATGCCCTTTACATGACTCTGTTGGGTTTGTTCGTGCACCCCGTGGGAAGAAGCTCATGGACCGCAGCCACAACAGCTCAGGAAGTGACTACTGGAAAGGGATGGCAGCCTGCCCAGGACTTGTCTGCTGTGGAAGGTCTCTGCCTGCCCCGACATATTCCCTGCTACAGCTACCAAGCACTGTCTCCTGCGTATCTACTACATTAAGGATCAGCCACATTTAGCACTGGTGGCCTCTATGTCTGTGGTCTTGCCAGTGCTGGTGGGCCAACATCTAAGGGGGGAAAACAGGAGCAGTTCAAGGGCTGATCTAGGAAGCAGGAAGCCTCTGAGTTCTTTCACAACTCCCTCCCTCAGGCTCTTGGGCAATGACTTCATCTCAGCTCCAGTTCCTCCACAAAAGCAGAAATTACTTCATTTGGCATCAAGAGTGTATGGAGCCCCAAGGGGCACTTCTCTAGCATGCATTAATAGCATAGCAACAAGTACTGCAAGAAAACATTGAAGACAAGACGTACTTGCTCAGACCATGGCCACCGCTCTTGCTGGTAACAACAGGCTATCTTGCAAAAGGTTTAGGATAGATGCAACATCACAAAGGGAAAAAAAAACTAAAAGGGGAGGGAAGTCAACCAAATACAGAAACAAAAACCAGCCCGCAGAGCAGGAGAGCAGCAGAAAGGAAAACTATTCAGACAATTAGAAGTACTCCAGGAAGAGCTGCTCTTCCGAATCTTTCACTCCTACAGGAAAAATCAGCCAGCAACAAGCCTGGCACACTTCTGTGCTCTGCAGCCCCAGGGCCAGGACAGGAACAGCCCTTTGCTGCCTGCCAGCAGCCCTCCCTCATCCACACTTAATTCTCCCTGGCTCCAGCAGCACTGACGTGCTTGTGGCCAGTCCCACCACAGAAAGGACAGTCTCGATGCAGTCCCTGCACTGTCACTCTGTCACTCCACTCACTGCCAGGGAAAGGCACATCCACACGCATCTGCTGACCTGCCTGACAAAACAAAAGAGCTTGCTTCTGTCAAGAGAGAGGCAGATCGAGGTGTTCACCATCACACAAGGTACTGCTTGTCTCATTTTTAAAACCTAAAGCACAAGAGTGGGGAGAGCACCTCGTTTTCATCCTGTCCTGATTAAATGGGAAGCAATCCCTGTTTCTACTTCACAAGTAAAGTCCTGACGTCAACTTAGAGGAGATACAGGACTTCACACTAATGCCTTAGATCAGATTAATAAGCCACTAAGGCTGACTTGGCCCCTGACATGTCCAATCTTGACTCTTACAGACAAGAATTCTCGCTATTTCTTAAGCCAGCTCTTTGTCATAGCACTTGGCTGAAAAAATCTCCTCCCTTCACAGCTCTTCAGCACTCCTTTTCCCGCTGCAGCACTGCCATGCACTCCATGTCAACGGCTTTCATCCTGGAAGGATCCCAAAAGTGTTACTGCAACAGGGTTACTGGCAGAGAGGAATGTAAAAGTCCGAAAGGGCTTTTTTTCTGCTTCACTCCTGTAAGAAGTGCAGGAAGCCAAGAAATAAGTTGCTGATTCAGCTCAAACTCTGAAAACCCTGGGGAAAGCACAGAGCAACTCCCCCATCCCACACCTGCTGTGCAACACAGCCGGGTGCCAGCCAGCACAGGCCATTTCCACCCATTTCTCATCGTTGCATGAAAAGACTAATGGGCTCACAGACCCACAGCCTGTCTTCCAGCAGCCGTGCTACTGAACGTACTGGTGCTACGTATGGTGGCCTGAATGTCCCACAGCAGCCATACACTGTGCTAAAGAGCCCGGCAAATGTTAAGTAGCTCAAACCATTTTAAGATTGACTTAGGCCCTTGAGAATAATAGCTTTCCCCATTCTCTCATCCCAAAAACAGAGTACAAAGCAAATCACCAGTGCTCTTTTATAGCCAGGCAAGAGATCAGGGATTACTCAGGACAACCTGACCTTATGAATTGCTCTCTACAACATGAAACATTGCTACAGGTTGGGAATAAAAGTCAAGCATGACACTTCAGTGAGCTATAGAGAAGTGAGACAGCTGGGGTGGGAGGGCCCTCAGGCCTATGTCCAGAGTGAAAAAACTCTGGCAGAGCTAAAATTCATAGGTTCCTACAAAGGGAAAAGAACCTGTTACAAGGAATTAATGAAAAGATGAATGGAATCTGTTTCTCTTACCTGCCCCTGTACCTCCAGCCTTCTGCTTTTAGGATGCAAATGCAAGGAGGACAGGCAGTCTTGCTTGAGCCCAAACCAGTCCACAGCAGTTTCCCCACTGGATTTCTCTGCTCAAGCAGAGCCGAGACGAAAGCAGGGGAGGATGGAAAGGGGGTAGGATGCTGAGGTCAAAGGCTGATGACCAGCTGCAGAAGGTTAAGCAAAGAGCAGAAAAAAGCAATGTTTAGTTTGAAAGAAGTTTTAAAGTCCAATCTGACAAGGGAAAGTTCGAACATCTCCCCCATGCAAGTGCCAGGTGCCTTCAGTTCTTGTCAATAGAAAATGAACTCCTCAAACCATGAAAAAACCACAAAATTTAAAAAAATCAAAACCACGATGATCTAAGGTATTTGGAAGTCTCACTTTGGTATCTTGTAGCTCAGCAATATGTTTCTCTCTGCCTCAAGACCCATCACCCCCTATTTCCCAAACAAATAGGCACAAGTTGAGAGAAACTGCTCTGTTTCAACTGCAGCCTTAAATACCTCCCCCTGTTAACTACTCACCTTTTAACCTGCACTACTGGAAAGCTGAGGATTACCCTCTGCTCAGCTGTGCTGGGAGGAGGACTAAGCAACACATTTTCAGGTCTAGGATGCAGTTGCTCTACAAATTCAACAGCCCCCAGAGCATCAAAACCCAGGGACTGGAGCTCTCAGTGAGTGCTAAAGCCACTCTCCTGTTACTGGTCTCCAGTAACAGCTCAGGTTTTAATGGAAAAATGGAAAACATGCTCCTTGGAACTGCTTTCTGCCTGATCTCAGCCCAGGCCAGACCTCCAATGCAAGTTGGCAAGTAACCCACAGGTTAGGTCTTTTTAATCTGCTCCAGGAGCTAAAACACCCTTGATGAGAAAGGATGGACTCACACTCCATACCTTGTTGCTCCAAGTGGCTTCTGGTTTAATTTTCCAAGGTAACCCACATGCTTGGAGGTCTCCAGGTCTTTGGGGTAAATTAAGCATCCTCCACACCCAGCAGAACCCACAGGCAGACATCTACATGTGGGTTTCCATCCACCCAATGTTCTGAGGTGGTTTAAAGCAGTAAAAACAAGAGCAAGCACCTATTTGTGTTTTGCACATCCCATATAGCTTAAGCAAACATGAATGACCTCCTACTGGTGTGACAAAGTATGTTGGTATTGCAACTTGCATGCTCACCTCACTGTAAGAGAGAAGCCAAATATCTAAAACCAAGCATGGAAATGCTTTCTTTAACAACAGTGGCCCTATCAACAGTGACATTAATTCCAGAATAGACACTGCAGGGCTGAAGGGATCTGCAAGCTGCCCAAGCCATACCCTCTAGAGTAGCTGGGTAAGTGTATTTTTTGAGTGCAGGACATAAGTGATAATTTATTGCTGGCTCAGCTCAAAGCAGAGATCCAGCTCTCATGGATGAGTAGAACTACATCTCAGGAAACACCCACAATGACAAGTGTGTTGACGAACCATTACCTGCCCTGTGTGCTCTAGTGGAGGGGCTGTTTTTCCTCCCAAAGCAGGAATCAGCAACTCAAAACCATCAAAGGTCTAAGGCTGGCAGCCGGGGCTGAGAGATTGGGCATCATGCCCCGCTGTCAGTTTCTCTCACGTTTATAGCCCAGGATACAGGGAGCTGGAGTTGACAATTATAGGGAAGAAAGTTACAGAAACAACTTAAGATGTCCCAGCCAGGACAAGTGACCCCTTGGCTGCAGGGTGCTGCTGCCTGCTTGCTCCAGCTAGAAGCAGAGCACAAGCTCTGCGATCAGCTTTTCAGAGAAAAGTGCCCAGAGCAGCTTACAGCAGCAGGGAAACTGTTTTCTTGACATGCTTGTACCGTCCTCCAAATTGCCCTTTTTTGAGAAGCTGGAAAAAAACAGCCCTTAAACATACCTGATCAGTGAGCAGGAACACAAACTTGCTTAGACTTTGGGTTGTGCTTTGGGTGCTCACTGTTGAGATTTATGGTGATGCATAGGGAGGAAGAGTCATGTAACCAGAGTGAGATGGGATCAAGAAATCCCACGTTCTGGGCAAGCCTTTTCTAGCTCCCTTCTATCCTGGTATTCATACCCAAAGGGAAAAAAAAAAAATTCCAGCAGCTGCCATCCACTTAAATCCAGCTTCCCCCTCTTTCCTCTATACAAACCCCTCCAAGCTTCCCCAACACACTCCTGGTGCAGAGCAGTCACCACTCCCTTCCAAAGGGATCTGACTCTCCATAGCACTTCAGATCTTTAACAGCCAACCACTACAGAAATATAGTTCGGGGCTTTTTTTTCCTTCCTGAGTACTGAGCATCCTGAACCCTCAGACTAGAAGAGAAAAAGGGAAAGGAAACCAACACTAAGTGAAATATCCAGTTTTCTGCTGGATTGCCACTAAATACAACTCACGCAGTGGAAAAGTACAACTGTGGAAGTGTGAGGGAGCCTAACAATTAGCACTGATGGGCTTCAGTCCAGCAAAGCACACACCTCAGACTGGATCCAGGGTACCTGCATAGCAAACCTAGAAGTAATAAACACCATGCATAAACACACAGGACAGAAGGATGTGCTTGCCCTGGAACAGAAAAGGGAAATTTTTCAGCAAAGCAGGAGCTTATTCCATATCAGACTATGTTCAGTGACTGTCGGATTTATAGCCAGACTTGTTAAAAGCCCACATAAAAGGGAAAGGAGATGAAAAACCACAAAGCAGGCTGTGGAGCAAACCTTATTCTCACTGTAAGGCAAGTTCCAAAGAAGGCTCATCATTACAGGCACACTGCTTGCCCCTTGCTCTGAAGGATTTGTTTTGGTCTGTTGTGTTTAAGTACATAGACTCTCTTCGAGCAATTAGCAAAACTAATTATTTTGCATATCCTTTCTTGTTCCCTGCCAGCGGACACACAAAGAAGCCACTTCACTTACAGGTAGAGTCAGAAGAGAGCAGCCCCAGGCCCCCAAACAGAGGCACATGGCTTCTCTGGTATTTGGCATCTCTTATGCTCCAGCCCTGCAGAGAACCAACACACTGTGACCTGGAGAAAGTATCACACAGTCAGTCTTGCATCTCGTGCAAAATGAAGAATGAACAGAAGACAGAAAATGAGAGATATTTCCAAGTGTTCTCCATTAATTTATCATTTAATATAAATGTGGACAGAAAAGCAGATAAGACCTTGTAGACACTTCCATCTATTTACAAACCAAATAGTGAATCACCACCTTTCCACTCATTTTTTTGTTGAATCTGCAACTCAAAAGGACCCTTTAGACACTGTGTGGAAGCAAGGTGAGGTTGAGGCAGCTTTAAGAGGGAGAAAAGCAAGGTGAAGAGGGAAAAAGAAACAGCATTTCAACATATGGCTTTTTCTATATAATCACCATGCACACACAATAGGTCTCTGCTTCCTTGTCCTTCAATACCAAAGTGACACTAGGCTCTATAGTCTAAAAAGGAAATAAAAGGAGACAAATACTAACTTTCAGATCTCTGGATCCTCTTGCCTCCTTCAATTCACTGTCTCACTTCAGCATAATATCTAGAAGGATTTTCTTTCAAGATTAAAAAGTATGCTGCAGGAGTAGAGACATAGGGAGCTGTACAAAGTGAACTCACTCTTCTACTCCTTTTGTCATCTCAGTTTTTCCACAAGGTGGTGAAGAATCTAACCTTTCAAGGAAAGAGGTATCAATGCCTTGTGTGCCTCTGAATGTGTGTGTGTCCCCATAACCAGGCCTATATGGACAAGACTTCAAAATTCCCCTGAACTTGTAAAGAATTCAGTTTATGGAATTATGCTCATACGTTCTATTTAACCTCTACTCATATTAAAAATGTTCTGGTTACAAATGATAAATATTCACAATATCAATCCAGAGTCAGCCATTCCCATAAAGCCTCAAGATTTTTCATTTTTGATGGGGAAGATAAGCAGGAAATGAAGAAAGCAGCAGCAGAAGAAGAAAAGCAAGAGAAGAATCAGTTCAAACAGAGAATTCATGACATCTTGTTTAGCTTTGATTTATGAGAACAGCAGACAGGGAATTTCCTTTCTTCAGGAAAGTAAATAAATTCAAGAAATGGCTCGTAACCTGACTCAACAAATCTCATGGTCTCCTTTATTACCTGGACTATCCTTTTTATTTTTTTGTTAAATATACCTCTGCAGGGCACAATCACATACAATCAATACGATTGGAAAATTACATGAGCTCTATCCCAAGCATATATGCACCAATGTTAAAGTTATTTTAAAAAACCAACCAACCAAAAAAAAAAAAAAAAAACTCCACCCAAAAAGGTGATAATGACTGCAGAATGTCTCGGGGAGACTTGTACAGAACTAACAAGATCAAAGAAAACTAGGCTTACAAAAAACAGGAAAAAAAGGTCATCTATAGAGAAATCCCACAACTGGAAGTGGATGATTTCAAAGAGGGGGTAGGAGCTGTCATAAGAAGATCTCACAGCTCTTCCCCCCTCCTCCCACACATACTTTGCCTCACCTCTTCCTCCCCATAGCAACAAACACCATGGGGAAAGAGCTCGACGCTATGCTACCAGTTATAGAAAATAGGGAAAAAGTTATCAAGCTACAGCACAGTCGCTAAGCTGACTTCAAGGAAAGCTCCTCTTAGCACAGAGGCTGCTTACACAGCAAGCAGAGGCCAAAGGGGTAACAGGAATCCTTAAAATTAGAAAAAAAACCCTGAAAGTCATTTGATTTGCCAGATTTGCCAATTTTTCAAGGGTACCAATTGTGAACTGTGCAGCAGCTATGAGGTGAACAGGGCTTCTTCTCTTTTGTCTCAGGTTGCTTTATACATTTACAAAACACTGCTACCAAGTTTCTTTTTAAAAAGCTAGAAATAAAGAGGTCAGCGTGCACATCCAGTTGTGGGATCCATCCAATACACAATCTGGTTTGGATGCCAAAGACTTGTGAGTGCTGTCACAGAATTAATAGATCTTTTTAACATTACAAAGAAGCAAATAATTTCTTAAACATCTTAAACATCAAATACTCCACAAGATCCTTTTTTGCTTACAGATATATTCTCCCCATATACATTCCATCATTTCTAATGCTTTTTATTTTCAGATACACCACACCACCTGTTGCTTCCATCTTTCCCAAGACTATATTTTTCAAATTGAAGTTGATGATTGTGTTTTCCTAAAACTTTTCAGATCTTAGAATCAGTTGTTTCCTGGATTATGAAACCATCCAACCTGTATATCCAAAGACACCCGCCTTGCTGGGTGAAGCTAGGCACCTAAACTTTCCCAAATGCTGAGCACCTAGCAATCTGTGCTAAAATCATACACAAACTCACTGGAATTGCAAAGATGGCCTGGGAAACATCAGTTATTTAAGTTCACTAAACTATTAGGCACACAATTTTGATTATTATGGTCACATATTTTAAGCTTCAAATGACTGGGATGTTTCCAAAGCAGACAAATCCCTATTCCCACATGCTCTTTTTATGGGTACAGTTCAGAAAAAGCTGCACCCTCTTTGCTTACTGTAGTGTTCAAAGAGTTTCCATGGTGTGATATTACACTCGCCATTGGGAAATGAAATTATAAACAAATCAATATTAAGTTTGTCCTCCTTTCCCTGCTAATCAAGGCTCTACCTGCATCACAAGAAGTGCCAACACAAGAAGACTGTGACAACACTAAGCAGTTACATTATTCTTTCTATGCAAGAATAAAGACCACATGTTAACTGTATAAGGACACTGCACTGGGATAATATTGCCCAAAATTCCTTACTTGTATAACTTGAACTGACTTACTCTGGGCTCTTTCACACCCTTGACCTTTCAACAGAAAATAACAGAGTTGGTAACAGCTGAGTATGGAACATGACATATTGGATTATATTTGATGTGAGAACAAGTTAATTTGTGCTACATAATCTGTATGCTGGTGTACCACAAGGAACAACTCCGCTGTGGTTGTACCTAAAAGGTGGCTCAGAGAACTCTTTGACTTTCCTCATAAATTCAGAGTTTATATTTACTTAACCAAGGCAGCTGTTTTCCCAGTTCTTGTCTAAATTATCATCTAGACAACTCAAGAACTTTTGTTTCCTTTTGTTTCATCCAGAGGAATTGATTTATTGTGATGCAAAAAAATAAGCTGCTGACACAGACTTTTTTTTGGGGTTGTTTTTAAATCAGTGCTACCAATACTAGGAGATCAAAATCAGAAGTGTGTTTTGGAAAGTGAATGACAACAAAATTTGAGTATGATGCCCCATCATGCCCCAGCCTTGCTCTGTACCCCTATCTATTCAAGGGCTATAAAAACTTCTTCATGCACAGAGAGACAAGCACAAATCTTGCATGCTGCTTATATAGGTTTCTTTCCCCCCCTTATTTTAGAACAGAGATGAGATAGTACTGCTGCTCTTGATTATTAACACTGAAATTCTCAGACCACAGAAGTGAGTCTGAAATAGCTGGTCAACCAAAGATAATTTATATTGGGGTTCTTCAGGTAACTATCCTGTAAATCTGCTTCATTAGAGTCCAGATTTATGTATGGAAACAGCAACGGAAATAAGGGTTCGCTCTACTCTTACAGATTTCTGTCTGAACCTAAAAACCTTAATAACAGTCTGCAAGAGTCTAAGTAAGATCAAGGAAGGGAAATCTACGTGGCTTTTTTGTATTATCAATGAAAAGCCTCACTCCTAGTCCTTTCTAATAATTTGCCCCACCTTACTCAGTTCGTGCTGTCGAGAGATGGTATCATCATACAGGTTTGCTTCTTCCACATCTAATTTAATGTAATGCTACAGTTTGACAAGTCTTTTGAGTTCCAATGGACTTAAAAGTCAGTCACATTTGCAACACAGATTTAACTTGTACTGTGAAAAAATTTTAGATCAATATTCAATTTAAACATTTAAAGACAAGGCTTCTTCGATGATATAAAATTTCTGTGTTCCTTCTCCCTCCCTAAATTAGCCATTCTGTTAGCTGAGAGTGCATGAGAGACTGAAAATGTCAGAACACCCCAGATACATCTTAATACATTGCAAATTGTACAACTAATGGAATGATTTTCCACAATTCAATGCATGGATAAGGCCTGACAATCATTAACTTCTATAAATTGTTATTAGGATAATACAGTCAACTCACAAAACCCTACAAAGATTTGACAATCAAAATGGCTACACCAGCAAAACAAAAACAAAAGTGTAAAGCACAAGTCTTTGGCTCTCCTTTAAAGAAAAACAGCAGTTTACCATGTTTATACAGATCCCCTGTTTGCCTACCAGTAGGGGCAATATCACATTTGTGCATCACTGAGTAATAACACCATTAGAAAAGGCAACTTCACAGAAGTTATTGGCTAAGCGAATTCATTTGAATGCTCTGTTTTGAGGCAGCAAGCTGTCACTGTTACACAATCAGGGAGGGTGAACGGGCAAGCCACAGAAGGGAAGGAAGGAAGGTATGGACAAATGGGAGAGAGTAAGGCTCAGAAGAAGCTAGACAGAAGAACTTGAGAAGAACAGGGTTAACAGTGCTGCAAGTTTGAAAGGTGCTCTGATGTAAATAAAGGAAGTCCTACAGTCTATGGTATCCGGTAGGATAGAATACAAAAGGGGTAGAAGAAAAAGTGGAAGTTTCTCCTCTTAAGAAAAGAGAACTAGGTCATAGGAACGGAAGAAAAGATGTTGACAGGGAAGGAAAATAAAACTACAGAATAAACAAATACCATTTCTACACTGACCGAATCACTGGCATAGTAAAGCTTAACCTAGTATGTGAAACTTCCTGTTCTGAGGGGTTTGTCTATGCTGGGGCTGAAACCCAGGTGTCAATGAGGGTTCAAAGCTGACTACTGCAATAGGTGAATCTCACCTACCTACCAAATGATGCAGTAGTGCCCTAATGTTGGAGTAGTTTCTTCTTGCCAAAGCAGAAGGAACAAATCCACTTCTCAGCCTAGACCAGTTTCACTGAGGAGTACAGCATTCCTGGACAAATGGGACAATGATGGGCAACAGAAAGTAGCAGGATACACAGTTATGTCAGAAATCATCATTCTCTGCTTATTTGCTGTATCCATCAATGCTTTCCTTATATATAGAGCTATCTATCCTCCCAGTTCTACTAGCACGCTTTTCCACAAAAAAGGAAAATTTTAGGTGCAGCTTCCAGAAGAGACTTAAAACCTCAGACTGCTGTTTGACTTGTTTTATCAACTAAACTTCCGCAAAAAAGCGGAGAAAGCACAAGAGGAGAAGGGGAAAAAAGAAAATGCCCAAAAATCAATACTGTTGGTAGATATTAAACAAACTCTTTAACAAGCCAAACTATAATACTGGGCCAACAGGGCATTCACCTGGACACACTGATCACAACAAGGACACTATGCACAAAGTACAGCATGGAAAGCTGGATAAAGAGAAAAAAAACAACCAACAGTAAGGTCTCCCTTCTAATCCACAAGCTTTGGAAGCACTGGCTGTATGTAAGGCCAGCAATGTGAACAGCTTACTACAGAATTCCTCCCAGGAGCAAAAGTGAGGAAAAAAAGAAAAATCCCTAACCTGGCAAGGAAAGTTAGCTGACACAACAAATAAAAGAGAAAGAAAGTTTTTGCCTCTCCAGATTTTATTCCTAGTGTTGAAAATGAATCTGTAGATTCAAACTTATTATAACCGTCTTTGAAGATTTACTTTACATCAAGAACTACTGCAGTTAAAAGAAGGTACATTCTAGGTTTGTCCTCCTAGATTCCAATCCTAAATTAGAATATTGCACTAATTATCTCAGCTAAAATGAGCTCCCTGCATTAATAAAGACATAGCGGGAAGAAGTAGACTCATTTAAAACAACAAGAAGGCTGACCCGATGGTGGTGCTCTGCACTAAGGGATGGGAGAAGAGGGCACGGTGCCTGTGTCAGTTCACTTGTGAGCAGGCTGCTGGGGAAACGTGTTAATCGTTAATCATCATCATGCCCAGAGCAGAGAAGGAAAGGACAGACCTGACAGGCTCAAAATTGCATTAGCCTTGTTCTGCTCGACTCGAAGGGCAGCAGCTGTGATGCTAGGCCTCAAGTAGGAGATATGGATGGATGGATGGATGGATGGATGGATGGATGGATGGATGGGGACAAGGTGTAGATGAAGCTATTCTAGTGCAAAGACAATTCTTTGCCATGAGTTAAAAGGGGTTAGAAAAAAAAAAAAGCAAGCTTCAAAACTAGTCTTGGCAATTAAGAGGCCAGAGTTCAACTAAGAGAGAAATAAACCCGTGTGAAGACATATGGAAAGTGTGGGCGTGTGCGCTGAAAAATGCCTTTATTTTCATTCAGTGCTTCTACCTCCCAGACATTTGATCACAACAGCTGCGCTCATGCGAAAAAATTCTTAAAACATACCCAATATATATACAGATATAACTATGTATATATGTATATATATATATATTTATATATAAATTTTTATTTAAATAAAAAAGAAAGCTCGAATCCCAAGCCAATATGTGTATCAAATCCTTGACCAGCCAGGTCTGTAGGGCATAATCAAATTCAATGTGAAATAGTATATAAACGCGGTGCCTTGACTGGGCAAATTAAATAATTGCTACTCAAAAGAGTCTTCTGTTTGGACTCTCCTACTGGTAGGCAATAGTGGGATTGTATCCCCTCCCACCCCCCATTTTGTTTTATTTAACAGTATGATGAATGCAAAGCTTAGCCCAAGGTTGCTATGACCTCAGCAGGAGTTAAGGTTAAGGAAGAAACTAAAACCCAAGAAAATTCATTAACTCTTGCTTTACCCAACCAAAGCAATGCAGTAATTTATTACATAACCAGTGCTTTCCCCTTTAGTAGTCTAACCCAGAAAGAAAAACACGAGAACAGGCCAAGAAGGTGTAGAGGGAGCAGCGCTTTAAAATAATTCTCCACAGAGGTCTTCATATACAGGGTTTCACCCCAGTGCATGTTGAAAGACTCAAAAAATGTGCAGCAAGAACAAAATCTCTTCCATTTCTTCAACTTTTAAAGAAAACAGCTAGCAAGGCTTACAGTTTCTCCATCTTATGCTTACAAAGCATCTACTTGGAGAAGCAGGACACTAGATCTATCAAGTAAACTTTGCTTTGCAGTACTTCTGACAGGATCTGTGCCGCACTGTAAGTGGCCATTTGATGCTACTTTTCCGCTGTGAAAGGGGAATCCGGGAAGGATTCACTGCAGATTAATTCTATACACACAGATCTTAATGCCAACTTTAAAAAAGAAATTAAAATTCCTCTCTGTTTTAAAGACTGTGATCATTGATGTACACAAATCAAAGATATCCATCTCTTTCAGTAAAAGGCCCTCACAATAGCATTATGATTAAATAACTGATGGACCACTGAACAAAAGAACAAAAAAAATCAGGCTATCGAGGAAATTAGGTGTTTACTACTAATAAAATAGCAATGAAGAAAACAAAGGCAAGAGTTGCTGAGGAGGAGTGATACATGAAAAATCTGTTTTGAAAAGCAGAAAGGTCATCAATCTAATTGCACGGACTTTGGGTAAGCTTGTTTTAAAGGCATAATGAGAAGGGGGGAAAAAACCCCGGCAGCAAAATTGGAATAACTAACACAGTTCACCAGCTCATTGGCAGTTGATATCCTTCTAGCAACTGTATAACCTTATGTTCTCTCAACTTCCTATTTCTAGAGATTCTGCCTTGGTCATGGCTGCACAACCTTCACCGGTTAGTTAACCCTCCTGACCACAAGCCCCAACTGACCAGCATCAGAAATACCCATGCTCTGCATTCTTCTGACATCTTTAGTCCCAACAGAAAATGAAAGGTGACCAACCTTCCAATAAAATAATGTATTTTATTACACACACTGTACTGGGACATACAATATGGACCACACCTGCTGCATCGCAAAGAATCTGTCACTTGTAGTTTAAACTTAAATAGTTTAAGCAAGAAGCCTCACACAAGCTAGGGTTCGCTTCCTAGCCACAACAGGAGGAACTGTTTTAAGAATGAAGTTTGCTGCACATCTTTTGACACTGCAATTCACATCTCCTCACCAACCCTCATTCCTTGTTTACCCCTAAAACATACAAGGAAGTGGCCAGGTTGTTTTAGTCGTTGAGAAATTAAGGTGATAAGGAATTATGCACTGGGTATGTAATAATACCAAAATAAAAGAAAAAACCTACCTCATTAAGATCATACAATTAATCAAACAGAGTATATATATAATATCTTTTTTTTTTTAAGCCCTGGGATCCAAGGCATCCAAAGTTATTAAAATAAAGTTCATTCACAGAACAAAAACAAATTTAATTTGAATTGCTTGCAGATACTGCTAATTTTCATTTTTTTTTAATTAAAAAATGCGTTAATGTGAACTATGTGCAGGATTTGTTTCTAGTAGTTGCGTTTGTGCACATTGCCTCTGGACCTGCTGCTCTGCTACTGCTGTTGCTCCTGGGTTTCTCCAAACACCCCTGGAAAAAAAAACTTGATGGAAGCTACCAACACCCCAGCAGAAGAAACCCTGGGGTATGTTGGCCTCACTTCACGGAGCAGACGTGGGCGTAACTCCCACTCGCTGGGAGTCGTGGTTGTCTCCTGCTCCCTGTGGGTCCTCTGACAGGCTGAGAGATGCCGTCTTGTTTGACATGAGGCCAATGTTCTCTTGTGTCAAGGTTGATCCATTCGGAACATCGCTGCTGAAAGAAAGTTGAAGAGAAAGGGGGAGAAGGTGAGGAGAAGAAACTACTGAGATTTTTCATTTAAGTAAAAGGCCTTCAATTATTTGTTGCTGAAGCATCTCAATGAACATTTGTGAACATACGTAAACATATAAAGATTGGCCTTGTACAACAAATAGGTTCTCAGGTGTGGTGCAGATACTTATCAGAAAAGGAAGAACTAAGACAAGGCTACTGGAAAACAAACAAGACTAAATGTTTTTGGGGTTCTAGATAGTTACATTTTGCAAAGTACTTCAGTATACGCCACAAGATGCAAAGTATCAATCTGTACAATACACACATTGCGTAACATTTAATTTATCTTCATTTTTCTTTTAGTTAAAAAGTATTTGTTCCAATTTCATTACTTAGTTTTATATGAAAAAAATTTGTTCTGGAGGCCTCAATCTAATGGTGCAGTGCAGAACTGAAGAACTGGTTGTAAGAAGGCAGTATAGACTTCATAAGCAATTGAGAGGGATATATTTTCAGAATAAATACATCTGAATAAATATTCAGCTTCCAAACTGCTCACATCAATTTATGTAAACTTTAATTAAATATTTGAGCATTTCTGTTCAAAGTATTAGTATAAATACGTGCTTCCAGACATCTGAAAATGCTGTGTAGATTGACAGTGTTGTCAGCCAACATATTACCCCAACTATCAAATGTGAATTGAAATTAATCCCAGCATCTCCACAAATAAAGACTACTGCCTATGCATAAAAAGCAAACTTTTCAAAGTTACATACCTTCCTGGACTACATCCACATCACAAACCTTAGCAGGATGGAATAACTTCCCTCTCACATCTGGAACATTTTTTTTCTTTGAAACTAAACAGCAGAAAGATTTCTTTTATGGTTGTTATCTCCTGCTCCTTCCTACTAACCATCCAGTATTGACTAGATGGGCTTCTGGTCTTATGAACACTGCAACTCTTCTGTTGTATTGATGCATAGTCTCATTCCACTCACCTACTCACCAGCTGAAATGGCCCTTAATTCCTGATTGTACTATAAAAAACTTCATTTCTACGATCTCTTCCTAGTAGACGCTTCAACAGCAGAGCCAATGTGAGGCAAGGGCCATTACTCATATACCAGAGAGTGACCTTGATGCATTCTCCTGTTACACAAAGAAAGGTTGAAGACCCATGTTACCTGAATGTCAGGGCGAGGTCCTCAGCTGCAACCTTGCTTTGCGGTTCTAATTGTCCATTTTCTGTCTGTTTAGTGGTGCCCAGTTTGTTTTTTACATCCAGTGAAGACTGGCTCTCCTTTTAAAAAAAAAAAAAAAAAGGACAGAAGAAAAAAATTATTTTAACGTTGTGTTCAAAGAATTTGAGAGTTTAGGACTGATCATGAAGGCCTGTAAACTGGAGTCACATGGTGTAACCCACAAAAGCCAGGAGACAAGAAAACAGACTTGGTAAGACATGCTCATCCTCTCAGGACACAGCATTTCCCAAAGGGAAGGGATGATTCTTGTAACAACAAGCAAAGACCATAGACTGTAACAGCACACAGACTTCTGAGCACTAGCCTGTACCTGTAGGTGATGTTTGCTATGTTAAAGCTGTTTATCGTGACACAGTGACCTTGGAGACAATTTGTAGTTTTCAACAAATTCAGTGCCACGCTCATTTTCAAGTGGTGACAAAATACCAGTGGTGTTTTAAAGTGGCTAGAATGCGAATCCTTCATGAGAAGAATCAAAACAATTCATTCTTCAAAACCTCTGCAGAAGAGGTGAAGAGGGAGATGGGGTGACTCCAGCTGTGGCCACCCAGCAGAGAGCCATGGCGAAAGGGCTGCAGCCAGCTCCACAGCTCTCCACCTCTCTGCCTCCCACCCCCACGGCACTCACCATGCTCAGCTCTCGGGTTCTCTTCCCAATTTCCCTTTCCACCTGGTGTAGCTCCAAGCTCAGCTGTTCACTTGAGATCATCCCAGGCCACTTGGGAGGTGGGGGTGGGGGCTGTGGTTGGCCTGCCAGGGTAGTCGCCTCCCTCTGCAACAGCAGCCTGTTACTAACAGCCTAAATGCATAAAGCCAAGCACATACACAACTGAGCACACAACATACCAAGCACAGAAAGAGCTCTAGGCCATAACTCCGGAGTATTTCTTATGTGCAAAACCAGGGCTGCCTCTCTCCATGCTTAATAATGTCCCAATTGAAATCACTTCCAATGCAAGTTTAAACATTTTTTTTTAATGTACAGACAAGTCTTTTCACTTTAAACCAGCAGTGTTAAATACCTTTTATGTAATAAATTTATGTGACTTCCTTGTATTACTGCTCCCTTCTCAAAGCTAAGATTAAGCACATGAACAAACCCACTATTTGGTGAACAAAAGATAGCAGCAGATAAGTAAATCTGCTGCTTTATTTTGCAGTAGTAGAATTTATCAAGTTCTATAGTAGAGCCAGAATTATTACTAAATTATATAAAATACCTTGAGAAATATGGATGGCAGTATGGAGCTCTACTGACCCAGATTAGTAAGCACAGGAGCAGGGAGGGTCAAGTGACTTCAGTCATTCACAAGTTGCAAGTGAACTAGCAGGTAAGTAAAAGCAGTAGCCATGTCAGCCGCTCCAAAAATCTGCTAATACTTGGGAATCAGTTCCCTAAGTGTGTGTTCTGCATTTAAATACACTATCTACTACTTCACACAACCAAACATCTGGCTGGTCTTCAAGTAGAAACACCCATTCATTTGAGAAGAAAGCAAAATAATCTAATTCTTCATGCTCTGGATTGAATTAAGCAACTGCTGCAACCTTGTAACAGGTAAATCAATAAAGCCTCTTAGATTTCAAATCTCTACTTGCAGCTTCGAACACAAGAGATAAATTGAAAGCTGTTACTACTCAAAATAACTTATTAGTCCTGATAAATTGAAGTTACATAAAAATCAAGGCTCAAAACTCAACTATGTAGGATTGAGCACTGACAGTCACAATGATGAGCAGGAGAGGCAGGCCACTTACAGGTTTTGCAACTTTTCAATGCTCTTTTATTATGGCAAAGGCAGACATGCAAGATATAAAACATTTTCTCCTCTTGTTCCCAAGCAAGAGCACAAGAACACAAGTTAAGCTGCAAGTAACTAAGAAATGTGTACTGCTTGTAACTGCTGCTGCGACTTAAAACATTGTGAGCTCTTACAACTAACCAGCAACGACCCTCCTCTATAACACGTGTTCTTAGGTAACCACAGTTCAGGCAGAAGCTGCTGTCTGCTACTTAGAGCAATTCCTTCTGGGAAAACATTAGTATGAGTGGCTTCTGCGGTACCTAGAATAGTTTTCTGGTCAATATTTACTGATTTTTGCTAGGAGAAAAGTAGTAACTAAAGATTTGCTAAAACAATTCTTTCATTATGCCTTGACATTTCTCCTGCATTTCATGAAATACAAAGATATCAGCTCTTTAATTCTTTTACAAATTTAGACTCCCATCTTTCCTCATGTTGCAAGCGACTATGTCTCCTCGCTCAGGAAAAACATAACATACTAAGCTTTAATTTTTCAAGCTAAATATCTTCAATATTTACTTTGACTCTTGTGGCTTGCACTATTTAAGAAGAAATGTTCACAACACAAAGCCAAACATGAAAAAGATGAAGGTCAATGCTTTTTGTCTACAGACATTTTCAATGGCAGTAAAGCCAAGAGTAACAAGTATCTTCACCACAGATTTGCCTCTGAGTAGGTAGATGAACAGAGAGGGGGAGTAAATGAGAGAGACAGAACGAAAGCAAATACGAATGAGCACGAGTATGGTGTCAATTTGCCCATGAATCATATAATCATTAAGGTTGGAAAAGACCTCTAAGATCAAGTCCAACCATCAACCCAACACTGCCATGACCACTAAACTATGTCTCAAAGTGCCAGATCTACATGAAGTGCAGGGAAGTTTCTGCTGCTAAGTAGAGAGGTTTCACTGGTACCATGGCCCTGATGCCTGGCATCACAGAATTAAGTGTTGTTACTGACTATCATTATGCTCAAAGATCAACACGCAAAAAGCTTTACTAGCTTCATCTCTCTCCACACCACCCCTCACCACTGTTCCAAATGTTGGTACCAACCTCTAGTCCTCGCATTTGTGTCTGCTGGCTAATCTGATGGTCTACTTGCTGCAGCTCCATGCGCAGCTGCTGCTCTCGTTCAGCTGAGGGCAACTGTTTCCCATGACCAGCCACATCTGACATGGACAGTCTCTCCCTTTGGGATCAGAAAAGCAAAAATAAGGAGATGTAAAAATAAAACAATAAAATAAAGAACCACTTTACTCAGCTGGCACAGGAAAAAAAAAGATGAAGGAAAATTTAAAAGGCAAACTAAAAAAATAAAGCAATCCTACCTGTCATTGAAACGTCCCTGAGAAGGTATATTTTGATGAGGAGAATATGGAGAGCCTCCCCAGCCACCATGAGTTCCGTAAGGACTGTAATCTATCAGTGAACAGAAGGAAAACCATGTTGTGTTAGTACAAAACTATCCTTGAAGTAGTTCAGACAACACACAGAACTGGAGAGACATTATAAAATAACCAGGAAGGCCAGCCCTCTAAGAGTGAAGAAGTCTAACGTTTCTTCTGCTGGCATGAACGCAGAAATGCTACGTGTGACTAGTGTCACATGTATAATGCGTGACTCTCCCTGCTGGCCCAACAGGATTTGTGACAGTCTTCCAGAGTCTGAGACTGTGAAGGACTTCAGACACAAACATGCTCACAGTCACTATAAGAGCAATTAAGTTCCTAAAAGACTCAAGAGTTGACTGCTAATTCAGAGACACCTAGTTAATATCAGCTTGAAGATTAAGTTTTTGGGGAAGCCATAGTTCCACCTGTGATAAAATCTAGATAGTTACTGCTTGAATTAAGCAAGTGAGTATTGTTTCTAGCAATTAACTCCTGAAGAACACCTAGAAGGAAGTTCGAGGGAATATGATTAAGGCTTTTCTGAAGATTATTCAGTGCACCTTAGGAAGGAGACTATCTTTTGGAGTAAAATGGACAGCTACACTATACATGTGATTAGAAAATGTGCAGAACTATTCTTACTTGATTTGCTTTGCCTGGCAGTACAAAAAACAATGGCTACATTAAGCTTGCAGCAGCAACTACCCATGAAGTAAGAGTGCAGTATAGTACTTTGTTATGATGATTTTGCACTATGTATTTGAGAAAGCAATAGAATTCTGGATTCTACTACCAAAGATTTAAAAGAAGCCTCATCTCAGAGGGACCAGCAGAACAAATTCCAAACAGCAACAAGTCACCAACACATACGTGCACACAAACCTGCCCATGGAACAGGATGCAGTGGCAGTCTTTTTCTTCAAGCTTTTCACTGTAGCCAAACCTGGAATTATTTTTAGTGGCATAACATACATCTCAGCTCTATTTTTAGGACAAGAAATGAGTGTACAGGGGCTGTCTTCGACTTGTATTACATTGCAGCACTAAAGAAAATAGCAACAGCCAGCAAAATCCAAGAGTAGATGTTGTACCTGAAATGATTGATTTGGTGGTAGCTCCCTGAACCGCTATGGCCTGCATGGGACCAGAATTCTGGTACATCGCTTTGGAAGTACGAGAGATAGCCCCAAATCTCGACACAGTTGGCCGGTCTCCAAATGGAATGAGGTCATCATCACCCGTTTCTGCTGCTCTTCGCTGCATATCTAATCGCTGGTCACGCATGGCTTTACTATCTACGTTCTACACAAGAGATGGAAAAGACTGTCAAAAACTTATTCAGAAATGAACAATACCACACTTCTTTTACAGCAGGCTGGTACCAGTATTCTAAGTCTCTCTTGTATTTTCTATTCCCTTCATCCTTCAACCAGTCTTCCTACTCTTCGGTTTATAACTCCACCATTTAAATTAATGTCTCTTTTAATGGTCTAACTTCAGATGACCATTACTATCACCACTGCCAAACAGCTGCATGATTAATTACAAACAAATCCAAGAAAAGGGAGCAGCAGCAACAAAATTAAGACAGAGAAAGTCTAATGGAATGGAAGTAAAAAGACTCCAGAATAAAGTCAGAGGAGATCAGTGGGCATTTGTGGGATACAAAGTCCTTCCAAAGCCCAAAAGAAATTTCTCTGTATCTTCTAACATCCTGCAGATGACTCAAAATGGGAATTATTCAGTACAGCACTTACTTAGACACATCTAGCACATCTTTTCAGGTACATTTTTCATCAAGTAGTAGTACTGCTTGGAATATTTCTAAATCTGCTTCAGACTCAAACACCTTAATGAGTCCACAAATGAACAGATAAAATGTACTCTCTCTACTCAGAGAACTTTGTCAAGCAGTCATAAAGGAAAAGACGTGCACAGAAAACAAGATCTATTTAGCAGGATAAGTCAATCTCACTTAACTTACTTAGAAGAAGAAACAAGGGATTGTCATAATGATTCTTAATGAAGCTTCTCCCTAGATAAAGTTAAGCTTGTTACTGGAAAAGGCACCTGGAGTGCGTAACTTAAGAATACAAGTCAATGGGTTGAATGAATAAAAATAATTTTTTAAAAAGCTTCCCCAGCACAAAAGGAAACAAATTAAAACAAATTACACACACTCCTCAATAACCACCACATCCAGATAAACACAAAAATGGTAGCAGAAATAGACTCAAGTTAAAAAAAAAAAAAATTAAAAGTGGCAAAAGTCCTTAGTTAAATAGGAAAGCTTTCTGTTTGCTGTCAGAAAGTGCAACACAGTAAGGATTGCCAAAACAGAGTTAAGACTTTAAAAAAATACAATTGTCACACAGAGCTGTATAGATGGAAAAAGAACAAGGTGAATAGGGCTACTACACAAAGAGGACTGGCCAAAGGCTAAAAACTTTACTATGATCCAGAATTAAAATTCTGCAAGCCTTCAGTGAGGATAAGGATGGTTAAAGAGAGGCAAGATAACATAACTAAGGCAGGAGTAAAGGAGTCAAAAAGGAAATACTAAGTGAGCTGGAAGCTGAACTCAAACACAGCATGTTGAAACTGAAAGAGGCATTAGATTGCAGCTACTTTGGAATTCTGAATAAAAGGACATTTTAATCTTGAGTCTGTAGGAGGCTAACACCAATTTTATTTATTTCCAGTTACTGGGAGGGGGGGAGTGAAACATGATGATGACACATAGTAAATTTGCAATGTCCTCTGCATAAAATCCAGCATCATGCACTCTCAGATGATACTATTCTTATCCTTGAAAAAATGAATCTCTTATGAACAACTAAAAAAAAAATACAAAGAATTAATTCACTTGCCATCTGAAGTAAGTGTCTCCTGAGACTTTTTTCCTGTGAGGAGATAAGAACCGAAGAGCAGCAGAGAACCTATTTGCTTATCTAAAAACTCTTTGGAGTAGAATAACATTTTGTTTAGCAACGAAAAAGGAGGCTGCACTTCTCCAGAACCCCATGACTTCTCCTAATTGAGTTCGTTTGCTCAGTTCTCTAGCACCAGGGATGAAAGACAAGAGCTGTTTGTTGGTTCCTTAACGCTGCCACTTGGACAGCAATAAGCCCGTTTTGAGTAACCTCAGTACTTCTCCAGGTCAAATGTGAGCTATTACAACTCGAGGCAAGCACACCGTGTAGGACAGGAGCAAAAGGGTATGTGAAAAACCCCAAGCTGTAGCTGCAATGTCTTGCTCTGCTTTTTCTGGGAGAAAGCCTCCTTTTTGCTCCCAATTCACTTAGTGACTTCAAGGTCTTACAGAAAAGCAATTCAGTGGACAGAAATCAGATGTGTTTATGTAGTGGGTCTGTCTGAGCTGATTTTCCCCATACAGCCCTCATGCTGTAGTCCAGAGGCTGTTGATAACACACACCCATGTTATGACTATCAGTGCTCACACAGCACCAAAGGTGTGTGGGGGGCAAAATCTGGGAGGGGATACAACCCGGACAGCCGACCCGAGCTGACCAATAGGATATTCCATACCATATGACGTCAGCTCAACTATAAAGGGAGGAGGATGTGGACATTCGGGAGGAAAGACGTTTGTCCTCCAAGCAACCGGTACGCGTTCTGGAGCCCTGCTTCCTGGGACAGGCCCGACACCGCCTGCGGATGGGAAGTAGAGAGTAACGGCTTTGCTGCTTTTGCTTCGCGCACGCGTGGCCTTGCTTTCTCTGTTGCTTATTAAAACTGCTTCTTATCATAACCCACGGGTTTTCCTTTTCCATCTTACTCTCTCCCTGCTTGCCTTGTTGATGGAGGTTTTGGGGGGGGGGAAGGAGTGATAGAGGGACTAGGGGTGGGCACCCAGCCAAGGTAAACCCACCACAGTTTAATTCCAGGGAGGCAGAGGGGAAGCGGAGAAGCCTGCTTGTGGGCAAAGAGGAGGAGCAGGACAGAAAAATCCTATGATTTAGTTAAGTGTTTGCAACTGGTGAACCAAAAAAAAGTCACCATGACAGTGACAAGATAACAAAAAAACGATAGAACATTCTTGCAGATGGGAGGTGAACGAGAACAACAGACGCATCTCTGTAACATAGTTCCTCAGACTAAACAGTCCTTTTTCTTGGAGACTTCAATTTCTCCCTACTTGCATGAGCTACCAGCCTACTTCTTGCTCTTGATTAGGAAAAAACAGAGCCATGGTGGTATTTCAGAATCCTGTTACTTTTCTTCTACAGTCACAACTCCCAGTAATGACACCCTAGCAGCCCCTTCTCCTTGCAACACTGACCTAGCAAAAATGCATCAGTACAAACATCCGTGGCTTCAGTGAAGGACTGAATAAGCACAGCACAGAGGCAGAAACTGCCCTCAAGAAGAATCAGTCTGGTATTCTGACTATGCTACTCTCAAAAGCTTCATGCAAGTTTCGGGTATTTCTGTGGTCATAAATCACTGAGACGTTCAAGTAAAAATTAGTACCATTGTTAACAAGAGTAACAATCACCTTAAAAGGAATTAATAGCACGAAGTTAAAGCATCTCCCTCTGACCAAGTAGGACAGGAAGCAACAGATGGGCATGTTTCATTAAAAAGCTGCCAGTAGGGTAATTCTTGGATTTCAAGTCAGTGTAAAGAATTATGGTAAAATATCTCTTGATGCACTTTCCAACTTAAATGCAAGCACTACCATCATCCTGGAAAGCAAATGGAAGAGTCCTTCCCAACCCACAGAACTCCCAACTTCTCTCCTGTGTTCCCCTAATCCCTACATACCGCCATCTCCACACTCCTTGCTGCCACAACATCTTTGGGTTTTGCATCTTTGGTTCCAATGTAGGAGCCGATGGTGTCACAGGACCAGGGAGAGTACTGGCTGTAGTCATTTCCTTTGTATTTCCCAGCTACCTTCAAGTCTTCATCCAAGTACTGTACAAAAACAAAAATCTGGTTCTGTAAGTGAAGGGAAGAAGCAGCTTCACAGACACCAGGACCTAGTTCAACAGCAGTGAACTTGAAAAACACCACCCAGGATGATTTTTTTTGTTGGATACATCATCATTTGGAATTGGGTCATGGCAAGCATGAAATTCTGATCACCCAGCTACATTCCCAGTGTTCACTGTTCACTTGGCTAATACCAAAGGGATATTTTGACCTTGGTTAAATAAAAGAAACCTCTATCAATGTTACTTAATTCTAAACATGCCAGGAGCAAATGAAGCCAAGGTCAGTAACCATGAAGACTGACTACTTCAATCAGTAATGGCTCAAAACTAACTCTCTTGGTTGCACCCAACAGCTGATATCTTAGGATCAGTGGTAGATCAGAGAATCCACAGCCAATTGAGAGACTGGAGACTGCACTGTAAGGGCTTCCCACCCGAGCCACACAATCTACCTCCTGCAACACTGTACTGTTCTCATTTTCTTGTGTTCACCCATTAGGCACATACGAACTCGTAAGTATTTTCTAAATATGCTAAAAAAGTCACATTTTTGTCAAAATATGCTTACCTCCTCTGAATGAAAAGGATGAGACAAAGTTGGTGATGGTGCAAAAGGAGGTGGAGAAATCACCTTCCTCTCTTCTAGCTGGGCCATAATCTCTTTCCTTCGTCGGTGAAGTTCGTCCAGGCTGGGATGAGGCTGAAATAAAGACAGAAAAATATTAAAGCTTTAATACATGAAAACAGTCACTTCAAAAATGTTGTTTTTCCAAACAAAATATGACATTCATACACTCCAAGAAAAGGAAAATACAGCGACTAGACAGTGCCATCACAGTAACAAGTAATAATCACTTGCTTAAAGTCTGTTAATTTTCAGGTCTAATGTAGGACATACATGTTCCTACAATGGCCGGAGCATTAGTTCAAGACACCTCAGAGGCAGGGAATGTTATTTACCTAAAACTGCTTAGATCCTCAACTAAACCAGTGTTTCTAAATTAAAAACGACTAATCTTTTAACACACAGGTAGCTCTACTTGACTCTTGTGTTCCAATTTGGCAAAGTTCCCACTGGAACATGTTCCAGCATGGCAAGTCCCCATTTCAGTCATATTGGGGAAAGTGGTAGAATACTACAGATCATAACATAGTCACAGTTAGTTTGTATTTATTATTCATTTTGCAATAGAATTAAATATTGTACAAACGTGTCGAACTCAAAATTGATAATTCTCTTTTGCAAATTTCTTTATTTAGGCACTGAGCTGGTCAGTCATAGACAGGTGGTACAAGAATGTACACACAAGCATCTACACACACTGTGTTTAATCTGCACTGAAAGGATAGTGGCCATCTCCAGCCTGGAGAAGTCAGGGCCATATCAGACTTCTAAAATTCATTACAACGCTTTTCTACTTGGAGCACTAAGTAGCAGCCTGCTTTTTTACACATTAACACAATTACAATTGCAGAGTTGACCAGTAAACTGCTTTCTGGCTTTTGGTCAGCATCATCAGATGTACCCCTTCTTAAAGTTCAAAATTCTAGTCCCTCACTAAACCAATCACCTTCTTGCAAAAACATTCAACTTCTCAAATAGTTGATATTTTCTCTCTCAACTACAAAACACGACATAAAAACCATACCCTGTGGCATGAAGGTCTGATCTGACTGAGATGTGGAGCCACTGGGCAATAACCCTCTGTTTGCTGGTATCTATCTCTGGATTCAGGTACGTAGGAAGGTACAGCTGCTTGGGGAATCTCAATGGGTACAGGGCTCCCTCGGACAATCTCTTCTCGCTGATATGGCTGCACAGGGGGATAGATGCGACGGCTGTCGTAGTGTGGTGGGTATATGGGTTGTCCCATAGGAGGATATTGCTGTGGCTGTGTGTACTGGGGGCTCACCACACGGTCCTGAAGGTAGGGTGGGTAATGGTCTAAATAAGGTGGACCAGGTTCAGGAGCGGATGGAGGAGGGCGGACAAAGCGAGACATGGACTGAGTGGGATAGTAAACTCCTGAAATAAAAATAGAAACAACAAAGTGATTATCACAACTGTCCACAAATATGAATTGTTTAAAATGCACCAGTCTACAAACATCATGAAGGGAATAGTGTAAATTAATTTACCATTTGTTGTTCTCTCCTCACAAACTAGCATTTCTACTCAAATAACAACCACAGAAAACCTTGAAAAAGCAAAAGTAGATTCAAACCGAAGTGACACAGTCTAATTATGTAAATAAGACACCAACAAGGTGTAAATGTTACAGTAGCTGGAGAAGAACTGTTGAGACTGAGCCCATCCCATGTGCCCAGAAGCCCTGCTAGCATATCAAATAGCAATAATGCAGTAGATGTCTCTGCAGATTCATACAAATGCTTTTAACTAGAGAAGACCTAAAAAGTAAATGGGATTTGTCCAAACATATCAGAGCTGCTGCCTGTGTAAAGAAATTTGGATTAATTAGAATTTAGAGTTATCTAAAGATTTGTTCTACCTCTTGAACAGTAGAAGAAAATCTCAGTAGTGTGAATCACCAAAGACTTCCAAGATCACACATCCTAGTCCTGTGAAGATTTTAGTAATCTATCTGGAATCTCCGATTAATTTAAGAACATGCATGAATGCATGCACATCATTAATGTGCACAGCAAATTTTGTGGACAACTCAGGTCTTCACTTGTACACAATAATTAAATGTAAGCTTTTTTCCCTTCAAAATGCTCTGCAACTTTCTCAAAAATGGTCATGTTCTCCTGTTTCCTTACTAGGGCTTTTTCTTCTTCAGTCTTTCATTCTTTGTATTTCTTTCATAGTAACTTCACTTTATGTCATTTCTCTCACCAATCTTATGTGCATAAGAATCATTCCTTGTCTTTATATATAGCCATACTTTTTCTTTCTTAATCCCCTGCAATATTATCTTTCCCCACTTTGTCTATTTTTACTCAAAACTTTTCCTCTTAGCTCCTTTCTTATGATGTTCTCTTTTTTGTGCCTATCGTCTATGTGACAACAAAACTCCAACTTAAGGGCTTAAGTGAACACCAGAGTGGAAATAAAGAGTAAAATCAGTAGTAAGATGAAAGACAGAGAGCCTGGTCTTAAAACTTACCTTGTTGGTAAGGTGCTGGCTCAAATGGTGGGGCAGCTCCTCTAGGATCCTGATAAAACATATCTGCTTGCTGAGCATTATACAACTGAGAACCTCGTGGTACCATTTGCAACTGCTTGGTGACAGAAACTGAAGGCAGATCTGTTGGTGCCCGAGCAGGCACAGGATGAGGGTTTACTGGTAAGGCAGAAATAGAGCTCTTGGGGACAGATTCCAGCCTAAAAAGTAGAAAGATGGCACTGCTCATTAAGGCATGATAGAGCACACTGTACTTTAAAACACTGTTCTTTGTCTACATTTCACCTTCTGAAGGCTTACATTACCTTCTCCAATTAAAATAGAACAGGAACATAAAGCAGTTTGGAAGTTTTGGCTTTAATTTTCTACTCTAAGCACTTATAAAAAAACAACCAACCAAAACCAATCCAAAAAACCCTGTTGTGTTTCTTTGCTAGAGAATGGGTTTACTTTGTTTCTACTGCACATTTACACACACAAAACTTTGAACAACAGTTAGGAAGAGCCATACAAGTCAGGAGGGGATCCAGGGGCACTGCTACTCAGATGGTCCATCTTCCCTGGCTTCAGAGCAGTTTCGTAACTGGAGTCAGTCCCTCGAGAAATAAGTTGCGTCACTGTGCTGCCTGCTGACACAATTCCATTTGGCAGAGCAGAAGTCTTCCTATTGGGCAAGTCCACTCCCCCTTCCTCCGAGAGGATAGCTCCTGAAGGCAGGCCCACCTCATTTAGTTGGCCCAGGGAAGCACTCAGGGGTCTTCTGGGAACCAGACGCTTGTTCATTTTACGGAATCTTCAGAAAAAGAAATCACACATCAGAAATTGGAACAAAAAAACAAAAAAAAAGAGTTGTATTTTCAAAACTTTTTTTAAACACAAGTGTTACCAAAAGTTTCAAGTTTGAATTCACATCTCCCAAAGGCTTGTGAGAAATTTATTACGAGTATCTGCTAGACTAGAACTTCACTGTTGTTTGAACTGTTAATAGCAAGTTCGATTCGAAAAACAAGGATGGATTTTTAATGACAAGTACCACAAGAATTCACAGTTAAACTTCAAACAGCAAGTTTAAAATCTTATTTCCTGTACATTTCAACTGTACAGAAGAAATCCAAAACATCCCAGAATATTACCTACAGCAACAGAAGCTTCAGACTATTCAAGCCTATTTTATTCAGAGAAGAAACTAATAGCAGAAAGTTAAAGCAACAGAGGATGAACAGATTCCCTTTTGCACTATTCATCCAATGATAAGCCAAGTCAAGCCTTTATTGCCATTGGCATCTTTTAAAGCACAGTGTGTTAAGATCTATGTTACTAAACCAATATGCAGCTTACACCATTTGTGTTGTTTGATAAATTAAGTGACTGTAGAGATAAACCTCTATGAACAAACTGTAATTCCAAAAATTTAACTGCTTCTGATATTTGTAAAGGAACATGAGCCTTTCAACTGATGTGCAACAAAAATCGGCAGACAGATGGTACTGGACCAATGAAGAGAGCAAATTCCAGAGCTGCAGGTCCTCTACTGAACACCCTGCCATTAGTCCAGATACCAGAATGCGAGTGTTCCTGCTGTTTATACTGTGGAATAAGAGGCTATTTCCTATGCAAGAAGGTTTCGATAGGTTTGAAGCCAACACTTTTACATCTTATCCAACAAGAAAAGAGATGGTAACACAACTAGGAAGGTACATGTTATTGAAAAACAAAGAAAAAGAGGCAGTTATACTCTATTACTGAATTTTCAGATAATCCTTATGTTTGCTCCCATGCACAGCATTAACAACAATGGAACAGAGGCAAAAAGGGGGGTTCTTTTCGTTCTTGTGGGGGTCTGTTATTTTGTTTTCCAGATGCAACTGAGAACAGTCAGACAAAGCATAATTTTACTATATAAATTCGAGATGTTCATCTGTAAGAGTTCATTGACTATCTTCTAGCCACCTTCCTAACTCTCCATCAACACCCCTATTTCCTGACTGGATTAATCTTTACCCACATAAATTCACATGGTGTTGACAGTGGGACTCATTCAGAATGCACAGTTGCACAATACTACCTTTTGGATTTTTCTGAACAATTTTACGGATCTTTGTTACAATGTCCACATGAGCAGGACACAAAAATAACCTAAAACAGTTTAATACTTGCCTATGCACACTGAGGCTTTCTTTGTCCTTTGCCAAGAGAGGAATCAGCTGCTGTTCAAGCAAATTGAGATAATAATTTGCTGACCTAGGGCATTGCCACATACCTCCCCATAACCTTCCTGCAAACTTAAAGCTATCTGTAGAGATACAGGAGCTACACAGCAACAGCAATGCCTACTTAAAAGGAGGGACACTAATGCAGTATCTACTCAAAGGAATTCAGCAAAGATAAAAGGTACAAGAAAGATTGAGAACTCAAAGTTCCCCAACCACCTACAGGAACCGCTGCAACCTGAAACAGAGCAAGCATTCACTTCACCTCACAATAACATTATTACTAAGGCACACAAGTAAGTCTGGATGAAATGGGGACTTCCACCTGCAAAGCTGACAAACAATCCTTCTTGATACATAAAACTAGTTCAGAAGTACTAATACTGACTCATCACCCTATTAACCATTCAAACCAGCACTACCAATCTCCATTTTCTCAACACCTTGACAAAAGCAGGAAAAATCCCAACAGTTTCTGCAGAACACAAGTCTCAAAGTCCTCTTCTTTGATCATCTGAATAACTGCCTTTGTCATTCTAACACCACACACTCTACTTTTTGGTTTCCTTCCTGTTTTGCCTATGCATTGCATCCTGGCCACAAAGCCAATGAGCTGCCATATTAGAATCATAGAATCACAGAATGGTTTGGCTTGGAAGGGACCTTAAAGATCACCAACTTCTAACCCTCCTGCCATGGGCAGGGACACCCCCCACTAGACCAGGTTGCTCCAAGCCCCATCCAACCTGAACACATCCATCCAGTGATACAGCATCCACAACTTCCCTGGACAACTGGTGCCAGTGTCTCATCACCCTCAGAGTGAAGAATTTTCTCCTGATTTCCAATCTGAATCTACTCTTTTCCAGTTTGAGCCCGTTATCCCTCGTCCTATCACTGCAGGCCTATATTAATGCTTCAAGCTTTATATTAAGCGGAAAAAAAAGACCATATATCATTTCAAAATCCGGAGTTTTGAAACGGTGCAAAAAGCACCTTTTTGAAAGATGTGAACTATTTTAGCCCAAAAAGCAAGTAATAGGCTATATATACTGCATAAATTACACAGTATTTAACACTTAAATAATCCATTTTACTTAAAAAAAAAAAAAAAAAAAAAAACCCCCAGAACAGCAGCAGATCACTTTTGGATAACAGTGATCCCCTTAAATCTGTAATTAATGTAGCTTACTTCATACAGACCTCATATGACCACAATTTTCAAACTCCTGATGAACAGCTTTAACCACTTTTAGGTTACTGCATGTGCAATCTGTCAAGAAGCTTCAAAGAATAACTGTGATAGGAAGAAAACTTGTGATACTCATTTTTGGCTCTCTGGATTCCCCTAGCAGCACAGAACCAGGGAACCCATACATGGGGAAACTGTCAGTGACCCACTTGAATATAAAGGCAAGATGAGAAGTACACACAAATAAATGATCACAATGGGTGCGGTCAAGCTGCACATTTAGTCACACACTTAAGTTAAAATAAGAGCCAGCCCACCTCTAACATCTCAAGTAACACTCATGTGAACATCAAACTTGCAGAGCTGCATTACTGCTGAACAAAAGTAAAATATTCTGTATTTAAGAAGGAACAGTTCCAAAACTTCAACTGTTACAGAGTTTTTCACATTATTTCTTGCTCACGTGACAGACAAGTTATTTCTCCTCTCCCCACTCCCAGATAAGATAAATAACTCTTACAGATAACATGAAATAGATTGGACTGATTTCTACTGTAAGAAGCACACTTACTTCTCTAGCTCCTCCTGTGAGTGTGCAAAGGTGCAGCTGGCCCCTCGGGGGCATCCTCCTCTCTGCTTCATGTCCCTGCACATGTATGTCTTGTACTTGCTGTGCTGAGGAGGCTGGCAAGGTTAAAAGAAACGAGGTGAGAGAGCTGAATATAAGGGCACTTCACCAAGAGCTGAATGTATTCTCTTATCAAAAGCCTGATGTTTGTTGATAACTCCTTCAATTTATAAATACTTCAGAAGTATCTAATGTGAAATAAATGGTTGGAGCAGTATTTGTGTTTGGTTCTTCAACAGAATGAATAGATTCAAGAGTAGATATTTTGACAACTAAGCCACTTAGCAGGTTTTTTTAAACATTTTAATCCAAATTCCTTATTGGAGCTTGACTGGAACACAATTGTACATTTCAGGACACAGCTAAGTAGACAAAACTCATATAGGCTGAAAAAAAAATCACCATGCTTCATTAGAAATTGCCAAATATTTATCAAGCTTTGCGACAGACTGAAAAGAAATACAATTTAATCAGTTACTTTTCCCTTGTTTTCTGTGTGCTCAAAATGGTACTTGATCTCTATGAGAGATACATTTCATCAAGTTCCCTCTGTATGAAAAATCTATTCACTATCTACCATAAATATTTCCTCCAATAGTTGAGGATGTAATCTTACCCCTACACAGATCAACAGGGAATGGGCTGCATTCTGTATTTTTAAGTTTCCCAAGAAACAACAACTTACTGCAAACTTGTTGTCTGCACGTACACCCATTTGCCAGCCTCTCTAAATAAATTCTGACAGAAGGTCAGAGGTGGTCTCAAAGACATTTAAGTTCCTACACTTTTGATAGCAGAATTAAATCAGAGTCAGAAATCCTTATCAGAGTTCCCACCAAGGGAAAGGTCTGTAAAAGTAAACTCCTGCTTTCAGAGAAACTCAGTCAAAAGATGTAAACCCGCAAGAAGCCATCTGAAAACTAATTTTTTTTTTTCCTTCTATTGTAGTGAAGAAAGGATTTAGGCAGGGTGTACATGAGCTACACAGCCTTCTGCTGGGCACTGCTGCCAGCCAGCAAAACTCTGCCCAATACTCAGCAGATATCCCCTTTCCCATTTGGGAGGCTCTGGGTTCCCTTCCAGGTCGGGCAGCATGTACCAGGTCCAGGCGACAGTCTCACCACAACAAAAGCTCTCACTGTTTTTCCCAGCCCAATTCCCACTTGTGTATTCCTACTGCTTTTCCTTTTGCTGGTAGCAGCGCTCATTAGGCAACCCAATGAATGCAAAAAGGTAAAAGAGCAGAAATAATTAACTCTAATTTTCCCTCTTGTTTTTCTTTGGCAGAGATAATCTTTCTAGTAGTTCAGCTCCCTGAACCAGCTCTTCAAGAGGATGAGTGCCAAAGCAAGGAAGGGAGTGGGAACGTGTGACATGCAGCTCTGTCTTTCAGCAGCTATCATTTCTATCAACTTAGCTATACAACCAAATGAGATCAAAGAACATGCGATAACTATGAGATAAGCTAATGTATGCAACACCATTTAGTTTCTGAAACAAAAAGTTTTGTTTCAGGAACTTGGATGGTACTTTTATATGAAGTCTTCCCAAATCTTTAAACTTCAAAGACTATTAAGCACAGGTAATAAGAATCATTTCATTCACACAGAGCCACAGGGGTGGAACGTGTCACGTTAAAGCAACCCCACATCCCCACAGATCACAGCGCTACGCACCCTGGCCTCTCTTTCCGACCCTCTAGTTAGGAGGGTTGTTTATTCACCTCTGTAAGCTTGCAGCTGGATCAGACTTTTCATCCCAGTGAGCTCTGCAAATTAACACAATAGGTACTGGGGGTGTGTGTGTTGGTTTGGGTTTTTTCCTTTCTTGTTTTATTCTCTTTTGATAAATATGATGCAGCTGTGCTAATTTTAATTGGCTCCTCAAACCAAATCTCTAGACGACACTAGTAAACCTCTACTATTGGATACAGGCAACTAAATTTAGGGCTAAATATTTTCCAAATGATTTAGCTTTTACCTGTTGCTGATCTGTTCCTTTCTTGCTGTGATTCTGGATATAATCAACTAAGCCATGAACTACAGTCCTCACAGCAACTAGTCCATTTTCCAATTGTTCCCATGTTGGAGGTGGAGCATCTATTGCAACGACAGCAAACAGAATATAAAAAATGAAAAGTCAGAAGGATTTTCCAAAACCAGGTTCAAAGAAATCATCAGTGTCACAGAACTTCACTAGACAGCTAAAAAGATTCTATCGTAAACGTGTGTCATTAGATAAAAAGTATTCAGCAACTTAATCCAGGTATACATACCACTTAAAAGAATAAAGCTACCTATAGACTCAAGATTGAACCACATAAAATACCAAATGAGCCACCAATACTACCATTAGCATGTCAAATAATTTCCTTTTACCAAAACTTTCATAGCTTACAAGTACTCCAGAGCAAATGCATTGTACAAACTGCACATAATGAAAAAATCAGGCTGAAAATCTCTCTTTGCACTCAGACCGCTGTAGGTAAAACCATTCTGTACAAATACCATCATCACTCGCCTAGATCACAGGGTCAAAGTCACTGAACAGAAACAGGAATTGATGTCTCTCACATGGGAAAACATTGCAAGGCAAACTATGTATCAGACTAGCATCTAACACACAGCAGCGTGAATAAGTTGTACAGTGCTCATTCTACAGGGACACTTGTTTCTTTCTAGACAATTTAAAGTTCTAATTGTTTGATCCGTCCCAGCAGATGACACCCCCACTGGGTGCCTACACTGCTGCAAAACACAGGACTTCAAAGTGCCTTTCAAGGTTTTTAGCACAATTATGTTCTATTCTGCTCACAAGGACTAAATTCTTCCAGATGAGCTTCAACATACCTAAATAGAAAGGTAGGAATGCATATCAACAGCACAGAGGAGAAACATCAAGATCAGATTCACCTAACGAAATCGAGCAAGGCTATTAGGGACTCCACTTTTCATACTAGTCTTTGGCTAACAAATTTGCAATACACACATAGTTTGTTTTGACCCAACTTGTTACAGTATGAAAGATTTGAGAATAAAAGCACATCTCCTTTAAAGTACCACTGGGCCTCATTTGAAAGCTTAGTTTGTTTAAACAAGCAGAAACTAAGAACAATGAAGTCACAGTTTAGGCCTTCACACTATGTTGGTACTAATACTGATTTTACAAATACTAACAGGCATAAAATAAAGCTTCTGCCATAGCACTCTCTATTCTGCCCCTTTTTCCTCAGGTGATCTGTCCTCACAGAGCTGCTGACTTTTTCAACAATTTCCATCTTTCTCTCCTGTCAATAGTTTAGATTTTACTTTCCAGTTATATGGTTTCCAAGCAACTTCCTCTTCCCAAACTGTCTTCCACATCATTGCAGAATTGCATATTAACAGGAAAAATACTAAATTCCCTAGGATAACAAATCATTTTTTTGCCTAGACTGATTTTTGCCCAGTTTGTCTATTCAACGTGTCAAAATTCTACTTTGGAATCCAAAATCGTTTACACAAAAGATGTCATGATTTTAAGCTAAGACTCTTCTTAGCGCAATGTCTGCAGTCTAGAGACCTCGGACCAACAACTAATACACAGAATATCTAAGACAAAGAAAAAGACATACAATTTTTAGATCAGTTAATGAAGTCCTTTGACCTGACGTTTCACCTACTTTGCAAATAAATTATTTGCTCTGGTAAAGAACTGGAGAGAAAAAGCTGGAGAGAGTGCCAGCTAAGGCTCTGCATTAAGCACAGTGGCTCTATATCCATCTTCTGGCTGCTTTGCTAATCTGGTTTCAAATAGTAGCTTGTGTACTAAAAAAGGGAAAAGGCAGAAGCTAAGGCTGCTGCCACTCCCCAGTCAGCATTGCCCAATGTCAAATATACACCATGTAACCTCAGAGGATTGTAACCACTCAACATCCTCATCCATGGTTGCCCAGAGCTGCCATACAAGGAAGTTCTCTTCAGAAAAGTGCTGAAGTTATTCCTGTCATACTTTTGAACCTATTTTCACTTCAGATTAGTTCAGTTCCCCACACAAATTATTGTTCTTCCCAGGCTGGTCATGAGTACCACTCAAGAAACTTGAGTTAGAGGTTGTTTCCCTCCACTTGATGAACAGCTTTCAATCCTTTAACAGTGTTAAGCTCCTCTTGCTAAACTGGAGGCTAAAGGTTTTTATGAAACATCTAAGGCTTACCTGGACTGGGATCTATATTTGCCAGAAGCTCTAGGTGAGGCCGAAGACGATTCAGGTTTGCTGGATCTCCAGTCCTCTGAAGAGCAATAGTTAATTCCTGAACACTCTGTGCAAATGAGGCTGGGGTCTGCAACTTAAAAAAATTATAGTAATTAACTTTCTACAGACAAAGTGATTTTCATGGTTTCTGAAGGCTGCTCCAGAAGCTCACAAGAGCTGTCTTCCAAAACCTGAGTAAAAAGTTTTTTGCACAAGCTGATTTCAGTCAGTACTTTCTACTAAGTTCCTCCTCCAGCACCAAGAATGCACAATTCTTTGACACTGCAGGTTAAAATATAGCTTTAAATAGGCAAAATAAAAGTTGGTGTTATTTCTAGCAATGTAGCCTATTTTCCATGCTGTGGTGGCACCCGGGGGGGNNNAGAACGTTAGAAACCATTTATTTCAGCTTTCTGAATAGTCTAACAGCTCCAATCCCTAAACCAAAAGGTTTGCACTCTACTGTAAACTGAGTAGAGCAAAGAGCAAGATGGTTGAAGGACAAAGACAGCTAGCAATGTTCGATTTACTAACATTACACAATTCAGTATTTAAAATCTTTTTAATTCTTCCTATATAATTCAGGAGATGACTGGCAGGACACCTGAGAAGGTGGGCAAAGACATAAATCCACAGCAGACTGATCTTGAAGCTAATCCTCCTGCACAGCAGTGAAAGTAATTGTTTCACAGCTTTTGTAACTTTTCAATAAAATTCAGTTCTTCCCACCTAATTTAGGTCCTCTAATTTAAAAGCCTATTTATCCTATATTGTCTTTAAACAAAAAGAGATCTGGGCACTTCCAGAGGTCAAGTCATTTTCTTTAAGCAATGTGCTTCCATGTGTCTGTCTTACTTCAGGTACAGACTAAAGGACTGATTTTCTTCCAACTTACGCACTAACTTCCCACCTGGAAAACATGATGGCTGAAACAGATGATCTTAAAGGTCTTTTCCAACCTAATTGATTCTATGAACCACTAAACTCTGTGACCACGCTGGCAGTGATCATTTGTTCAACTGTACCCAACTGTGTAGCTAATCTTTGAGGCTTCCCATCTGCGGGAAGAGGTAACGTAGAAGGACGTGGCAGAATGGTAGAGGGAACAAGATTCATAAGCTTACAAATATATGTTCTAATTATTTAGGCCATGATGGGTTTTGAAATAAGGCAAATGAATAATGGGTAAGGGAAGTACATGTGGGCACTACTTGTAAATTCATATTACAAGCATTTAAATCTACTGAAGTGGCAAACAACACCGACTGGTCTGATTTTAGGTGGTTTTACCTTGTCAATGATTGACTGCATGTGGGATTTGTGAGACTGGTCTCCATATAGCAGTGAGGACCACTGATCCGGTGCGATGCGTAAACCTGCCTCCATAGCTATTTGAACTATCTGGGAATCGTGTTCCCTTCTCAGAGCTTCATAAGTCCGAAATTCTTCCTTCAGTTGCATCAGGGAGGAATCCTCGTCTCGCTTTGTCACCTAGTGAGGAGAAACAAGCCAAATACAATTAAGTGGGATAAGCCAGAGATTATGAAAAGTCCAAGGCAAGTGAAATCTTCACTCAGCAACTCAACTATGCAGTGAACACTAGTTCCTACTAAAATAACACGCTCTTCATATGGCGGAACCTCTATAAAACAGACACCAACAATTTATTAAGACTCTGATGCAGATATTGGTGTGTCACACTTGCTAAACAACTTTCCAGCGTTCACACCTTACTTCTCCAATCAAGGCATTTTGTTTGTATTGCATAATTTTGTTTGAGGTACAATTAGCAGCAAGAAAGCATTTTTGTCCTCATTTAGCAAAAGCGAATGACACTTAAGTTGAGCACCTAGGGATGGACCATTAAATACTGTAAAGTACAATAAGCAGCTTAAGTTCTTTTTATACAACTCTCGATAACCAAGAGCCTCATATTTCTAACTACACCACCACTCAATTAACAGAACTGGGGATTTTACAGCTTTGAGCCTCTTCTAAGTAGATAAGTTATGCTGACTCACATACAGGTTTTGTTACCGTGCAACTATGAAACCTAGACAGAGTCAAAACCCAGCTTTACAGCTTAAAGTTGCAATTTCAGCTTACATTGCCATCACAACTGTAGAACAAAGAACTCTCCAAACATGTGGCACCAAATGAGTAATACTTTCTATAACTACATGTATTTTTAAAGCACCTTTAATGTTACAGGACAATGAAAATTTAAAATGAAAACCAATAGTTTCAATAGCATCATGAAACTTCCAAGCCAAATTTTCTTTGTACCTTGAAGCATGAGGCTCTGTAAAGCAGCTGGACAACGTGCCCAATGCTAGTTTTAGAAGCCTGAGGAAATCGCGGCTCCAGCCTCTGAACCACAAAGAGAACCAAGACCTTTCGTGACAAAGCAGAACCATCTTCCAGAGCCAGTAGAACCAGCTTTAAAGCCTCTTCTTGCATTGCTGGTTGGGGGTAAATACGAAGAAAAGAGACAAAAACGATAAAGTAAGATTTCTGTAGTTTCTTGTTTTCCTACAAGTGGGAGACCAGTTACAACTCCCCCAACACACACACACACAAACCCCCAGACAGGAAAGGGAGCTGAGCAAGAAGGGAGGGAAAAGAGGGGAGGAACACTTCCAGATTCCCTGATTGTGACTGAGGAAACAGGACTTTGAAATTTTATCATCATTATTTGTTCTATTTTGATATCAGATGATAAGAAGACTTCTTAATTCCTGTCTATATGTCTCTTGATTATTAATATAAGAGTTTTCGAAGTGCGTTATCTGTGTCCCACACCTATCCCAGCAGAAAAAGCTGACAGGCTGAGGAAGGACAAGGTTGGTTCCCATGCAGGTGAAAGAGCAACAAGCATCCACACAAATTAGGTGCTGTAGCACCGCATATTTTGCTAGGTAACAAGCCCTTCTCTTCCCCAGTGGTGCAAAAGTCTGCATCCCAAAGTTAGTCTTCCTTCATCTGTTTCAGTGGGGAAAAGCCCATTTTTTTTCTTTAAGAAATTGGCCTCATATTTCAAGGGATTATTTCTGTTGGTCCTCAACAAGTGAAGGCTACATTTCAGATTTAAGTAAAATTGTTTACATGTTTTTTTTTTTAAGTTTGCATGTTTTAGTATTCTGTGAAAAGAAATTGAATTTCTAAGTATGTAACTTTTAAAACTTGCATATGCCATCCCCCAGCTCCCCCGCAGGTGTAACAAATCTCTCCCCATAACTGTTTTCTATGTTTATTACTCTAGAGAAGGAAAAGAAGTCATGTCCGGTAGCTTCTAGTAATCTTATTTTTTCTAGAAGGGTGTTACTTCTTCAAAGTTGAAGAAGTGAGAAACAACTTCCCATTTTATCTTATCACAAAAACAACAGAACACACACTATTCTGAATTTTAGTGCTTGCAAAAGCACTAAAAATGTGAGAAAGTCCATGACAGCAGCCCAACAGATATATCATTCATTCTGAAGATCTATTAAGAAATTAAGTTACTGCCTAATAGAATAACTCAGGCTACTTGCCACCCATTTATGACCTCCCCTTCAATTCTGAATTGCTCCTAGCACAGAAGTAGCACTGTGATGTGACCTACCTGGTCCAAGGAACTGGCACCCTCTGGCCCGCACTGCAGCCCAGAGGTTGGAAGACAGCTGCTGAGGGTTTTGGTGCTGAAGAATGAGCTCTGTGACTGTTCTTTCACCAAGCGACCGTGCTGCACGCATGGCTCTGATGCGCCCTTCTTCCTCCACTAGCTGACAATGAACTAATGTCACCAGTTTCCTTTGCATGGGACGACTTAGCACGCTCTGAGTAGTACTGTTAAGACCCACACCTTCAGAACAAAATGAAGCAGAAAAAAAAATAAAAAATAAGCTGTCTCATGTCTCCTCCTCTGCCATTCTTCAACCACTGTGCTGTAGCAGTGTAAACCTAGTTCTTCTGATGTCCACTTTGTTAAACAGAACACTACAGAAGGCACATCAGAAGGTTTTTTTGTCAGTTTTACTCAGCATTAAAAGGGAACAGTCTCTGGGAGTCAGTTTTCAGGTTTAAGTCTTATGAGTGGCTGTTTTGGCTTTCTGAGAAGGTAGAACCTCTAATGAACTCTCTCCCCATGTTGGAAATATGTTCTGCACACTTCCATATGGATTTCCCAGGTGTCTTCTCACGGTTAGGACCGTACTGTAGCCCTTCTGTTACTCACAGGTTCCAGGGATTACTGCCAGAAGACTTTTTTTATCTGTTGGTAACTTGTGTGAGTTCAAAACTGTTTGGGGGATGTTTAATTATGCATAAAACCTGTGATTCACAAAGCTACTGAAACTGGGTTAAAGGAACAAGTGACTTGCTAGACATACAGCTGCTATACTAAATTCGTTCCACAGCACAAGGCTCCTTCATTGTGCCACTACTCCTCAGAGCACTGCTGCTATCACATGGGAACAGTTGGAAAAGTTAGAGACAGCTTTTTGCAAAAATTCATTTTTGAAAACCTGTTGCCCCAATGCTCCCCTCTACTACTTGGGTTTACTGTGAGGGCAGTGAAACACTGGCATAGGTTGCCCAGAGAAGTTGTGGATGCTCCATCGCTGGAGCTATTCAAGACCAGGCTGGACAGGTCTCTGAGCAATTGGGAAGTGGGAGGTGTCCCTGCCGTGGCACGGGGTTTGGAACTGAATAATCTTTAAGGTCTCTTCCAACCAAAACCACTCTATGATTCTATGATATCCTATACGCAGTAACTTTCTCGTTTCAGTTTATTTCTCCTCCACAAACAGGCTGCATCAGTACAGTTACCCTGCAGTAAGACAGAACTCAAAAGCAGAATTACTTCTTTTTACTTAGTCTGCAGAGGTCAACTTAACTTACTTAGTCTGACTCAACGTACTATACTACTGTCTAACACCTTGGCCTTTTTTTGGTATTATTTTTGAGAAAATGCCTTTAAATCCATGCCTCCTCCAAAGTGAAGGCATAACCTTAAAGCTGAGGAAAGCTGTATCAATTTCTTTCTAAACAAGGTCTATATGCATTTTTCAAGCAGACTAACTAGTTATTTGGATAGTTTGTGTCTTATTTGTTTCCACTTTTCATTTTCCAGGTAAAAAAAATGCAGGAACTACCTCTTGCGCTGCTGAGTGGTTTTAGGTACAATGCTAATTCTTCCACGCATTTCTTGCCCTCCTCATAATGCTTGGTATCTTCAGCTCCACTACATAAAGTAATTGGCTGCTGCTCAGGAACCTGAAAGGAGACAACATGTACATCTGTGATGAATATGCATAAATAAGTGGCAGTCATGCTTACAAACACAGCCACAAGCCTATTAATGTCAAGGATTTCCTGTTTTCATCCCTTCTACGTTTTTTCTTTATTAGTAAGCATTTTTTCAGCTTAATGAACAAATATTACATAATGAAAAATTACATGAGAAATACAGCGGTTTTTGTAACTATAAAACTTTGGTTGAAGCAACACACATATTGAGATATCCCCAGTACTGACTGGCCAAAATCAAAAAATCAGAACAAATCAGACAAACCCTGGTTTGCAGGTAAACACAGATTTGTATTTAGGGCCTCACAGCTCTAAAATAATCCAGGGATAAGTGATCGGAGCTACTTGGATTAGCAGGAGAAAGACTTAGCAGCAAATATACTAGGACACCCTTGGAACATATTCTCATTAGACTCAATTATCAAAGCAGCAAGATCAAGTTATCCTGCACAGCACATATGAACACACCCCTGCAAGTATTAATCGGGCAACACAGGCCAGTTATTCTCGGGTTGGGGTTTTTTTGTGGTTTGATGGGTTTGTTTTGGGGGGACTTCTTTGCTGATGTTGTGGTATTTCTTTCTTCATCCAGGCATTCACCAGAAATCAGGATTTTTAAAAAAAGATGTTGGACTACCCCTCCCAACAAGTTATAATTTTGTCTTTGTTTTCTTCCGGTTAAATTCTTAAAGCTTTAAACAAATCTGGGGGTGCAGTATAGCACTGTATTAATGTTTCTCAACATCACTATTCAGCAACCAACTCAACATATGATAATATAGAGAGCTGAAATTTCTCAGAAGACTAAACAAGCAATTTTTGCATATGTTCTTGAAGTAGAAACAGATCTCAGACTTCATCCTCTATTTCCCAGTCACTCACTGTCCCACTGGCACTAACAGACTGCTAATCCCACATAGCTGCTTACAGGGACCAACCCAGGCCCTCAATTTGAAAGCACAAGCCCTTAATGCTCGAGTTAAGGACAGCTACAAACCCCCTAATCTTTACATGCAACCTCCAGGAGCAGCATTTTTGCAGCAGCAGCAAATAAAACTAGTGAATATATATACACACACCCAGGTGCTACTACCAGTGTGGACAGGAGCTTTCCTATCAATTTTAACAAAGTAATCTGTCTCAATCATATGCTCACACTTCTACAGGTTCAGACAACAATGTGTGATAAGTTTCTCATCTGACACTCACTGCAAAATAAAAACTTAATAGCTGCATAACGCTTCCTTTTACAGGCGGTGACAAAGAAACTCTGAGTGCATCACATCAGGTGCAATTAAGAGAGTTGATACCACCCCAAAAATAACGTCATCAAGATAGTCTGGATCAGACATCACCCCTTTTATTCCTTTTAATGAGAAAAATATAATGAGTTTTATCATATCAAGACACCAAGGTTAGCCTGGATATTTTTCAAAGACTGCAGTTAACTTACAAAGTTTTGGGGGGGTTTTGGGTTTGGTTTTAATTTAGGGGATGGAGTGGTGTTTGTTCACAGTGTTTAACTTTTGGTGGGGTTTGGGTTTTTTTTGTCTGTAAGAAAGACAGCTTTCAACAAAAGGAGATTTTGCAACTTCATCTTACAGTGGTCAGCCATAACTGTTGCAACAGCAGCAGCCTCAGCTGGACTGGCTTCTTGGGATTTGGGAAACGAATACTGGCACCTCCAATATTTGCTTTCAGGTTACCATAGTACTCCACCTCCTTTTCAAAGCTGCTGCCATTTTAGCAGCCTGCTTCTGCCTGGGAAGTTATACAAGCAGAACTGGCTTATTGATCAAACAACGTGCATCTCATGCATTTGTGCAGAGACTACAGAGCCTCTGCCTTGTTTGTTTTGTGCAAATTCCTATTTACTCCCACAAGCATTCAACCTGGCACCGGTGACAACCCACACGACTACAGTGTCACAATACCCAGCAGACAAAGAGGGCTTGGAACAGACACTGGACAGGAAGCCGTGTTCAGCCCTGGATTTCAATCTTGAATTAAGGTAGGTTTACCACACATTCAGCAGCAGTTTGGAATGCCATACACAGCACAACTCCACCAGTGAGACACAAGGACTGTCTAGGCAACTAGCAGAAAGCTTCCCCCTCCCCCAGGAAAAAGCTGGCATAGAAAAACTTCCATCAGCTATTCAACACCTTGCATCTGCACATCATTCCTGTTTCTTCTCTTCACACAGGAAGTTTCAGTGTAAAAACCTAACTCTACTGTTTGCAAAAGGAGCCCAAAAGATGAGAGTTTAACTATCACCTCAAGGGAGAGCAAGTGTAACGGTGAACATTAAAACAAGATGCTTATTTTGTAGTTTCAGGAGTCTTTGGGAGAAGAGAACATTGGAGTGGGGCCAGAGGAGGCCACAACGATGAGAGGGCTGGAAGCCCTCTGCTGTGAGGCCAGCCTTAGAGACTTGGGCTTGTTCAGCCTGGAGAAGAAAAGACTCCACAGAGACCTCATTGCAGTTCCCCAGTATCTGAATGGGGCCTACAAGAAAGCTGGGGCTGGACTTTTTACAAGAGCTTGTAAGTGATAGGATGAAGGGCTATGGGTTCAAACTGGAAGAGGGGAGATTTAGATTAAAAATTACGAAGAAGTTTTTCACTCTGAGGGTGGTGAGATACTTGCACAGGTTGCCCAAAGAAGCTGTGGATGCTCCATCACTGGATATGTTCAAGGCCAGGTTGGATGGGACTGAGCAACCTGGTCCAGTGGAAGGTGTTCCTGCCCATGGCAGGGGTGTTGGAACTAGGTGATCTTTAAGGTCCCTTCCAACCGAGCCATTCTATGACTCCTTGTATTTCTCCACACACACACTTCATCTTCACTCCTGTGATGCATCTCACAGTAAAACTTAACAAATAATTTAACCTTTTGCTAGTTCTATTATATGCACTTTCCAGATTTCTAATATTTTAGGATTAGAATGATTATAAGAACAGCATTACCAAGAGAAAAATGGTAAAGATACAATTCATAAAAGTCAGAGGAGATCAGAATTTTAACTTTGGCAACTGAAAATAATTCAGCCCCAAAGCACTTTACTTTCACTTCCCCTTCACAAAATATCCTTTCAACAGCATACAGGACCTGATGGTCACTTCTGTTTACAAGCCTCGAGTGCCTCAAAATAGATGCCCTGCAGAGCAAGTTTGTTATTTTTGTCCTCATTCAATATTCCACTCTCCTCATACACCACACCCTTATCACAGTTCGCACTGCAAATGTATTTACATAATAAACACCTCCCAAGGGGGACTAGAACAAGACAGGAAAAATCATCTCAGATGTTTAATTACTTGAGATTTGTGATTGTTTTGCATGCATTTGTCTTGGCAATGACTGCGAGTATGCCAGCAGTGGAATGCTGCCCACAAGCATGACTACTGGTGGCTGTGGTAAGAGGCAGGTTATGACGCCATGAGGAAGAGGATGGAAAAGAATGCTAAAGCATCACCTCATACCAGGCAGTGATTTTGGATTGGTGAGTTAAGTGTAATTTGATGAAGGATGTCAGCCTGAGTTGTCACTAATCACCATCAGACATCTAATTGCACAGAATGAGAACATGTTAAACAAACCAAACCCCTTCTTGTCTGATTTGAAAACTGTTTCCCCCAATGTTTCCCCCTGCCCTCCTGAATGATTTGCCTCCTACTAAAACAGTCAAATAAAACCCAAAGCCTACTGTATTCAGTTCCTCAAGAGTTTGCAAACAACTTATTCACAGATAATTCCTCTTTTGTGGCACCTCACTTCACCAAAATTTACAATAAAAAAACCCCCCACAAACAAAACCAAACATGCCACTAATACCTCTGCAATTATCATCCTCCCCTTTTGAAAGGGCTGGGAGTTAAGATCACTCCACCTGTTCTCTCATCACGTACATGATTTCATTGCCTAATGCCTGGAATTGTATTTATCATGTCCAGAAGGAAGCTATGAAAGAAATTAAAGCACCACAGGCATTTTTGTCACTTAATGTCACCTGTTTGGAATGTGCACGCTGCTGTTTCATGTGTTAAAAAAGCAGGAGGGAAGAGCTTAGATGACAGATCCGTGATTATGCACCTTCAAAACACTGACTTGCTGAATGTTCAGAATAGTTGTATTTAGTGAGTAAAATATGGATGCTTGAATAGTTAAAATTCAAAATCTCATTCCCACAGAAACTGGCTTAAGGGATTTCTTGACCCAAGAGGTTTTAAAAAGGAAGGTACCCCGTGAATGCCTTTCTGATCTGTGTTCAAGGCCACTATGCCCCCTTTCCTCACAATACGCTTAGCTCCTGCTTAGGTGCCGAGCTATTTGCAGCTCTTCCAGGAGTAATAATTCCCATCTTCCCCTTACAACCCCTTCTTCTCACCACCATCACCTTGTGTGGCTGCACTTATCTATAGGTGGGTTGCATTGCTCAACCACTGCCTTCCAGAACAGACCCTGTAACCACAGTTCATGCTGCAGTGGGGGAGCAGGAATTGGAGTCTCTGCAACAGTATTTTCACATCAAGGGTGGCTATAACCTGGGCAACAGGTTTCATTTTTGAAAAGGGGTGAGAAGAGGGAAAACTGAGAAAGAACCTGTAATTCAAGTAAGAAATCAACTCTTTTCACCATTAAAGTGACAAAACCTACACAGAGAGAAAATGCCATTGTCAAAGAAATAGGTTACTGCTTTCCCAGGTGACTGTGTGACAAATTTAGTGCATTTTCGCCCGAAGTACAGTCCTGCTTATTTCACTCATTGTGCCTGCGTGAAAGCCAACCAACGTGACTGGTCCTGGAATCTAATTACTGCTGCCAGTCACAGCAGAATAGGTTTGCTTCTTCAAACTGCTTGGTCTCCTCCTCTGCCTCCTGCAAAAAAGCACTTAACACTTATAGATGTATGAACTCCTCAGAAGCCTCCCCAAAGGGAAAAGATCAAACTGCTTTTGCCCTCACAAGATAAAAGCTTTGTGTTGTATTGTACTGCCTTCTAAAATAAAATCTGTTTTTTGGAATTGGTAATTTAAAAATAACATCTCCATGGACTCAGGTTAAGATGTATATGGGTTTGCTGGCTATTAGGGGATGTTAATGACACATACACTCTCCTGAAACTAAACCAAGAAGTGCAACATGAAAATAGGCTTTGTTTCACAAAAGCTGATAATACTACTCATGCTCTGTAAGCTGGTTTGCTGCTTGCAGATCCCTTTTGTTGATATATCAGAGAGAGCCCACCTTAGCAGGTCAGAGTTCAAAATTACTGTCATTTCTCTAAGGAATTTTTTTTTTTTTGGTCATTCACAAAGGATTTTTCTGTAAAAAAGATAAAGGCCTTAGAGAGACTAGTGGAAAAGAGCAGCTGTCTCCCTGTCCTTCACAGCAAAGTAGTGCACTTATTTTCTAGTGCTCTGTAGTCTGGTAAACACTACAACAGGTGCCAGGAAGCGAAAGGGAAGAGAAAGGAGGATGAGTTATACTCAACACCGATTTCATTCATATGCTCACTGAAATTTGGAGGTGGAGGGGAGGTAGTGCAAATTTCTGGTAAGGGGAAAGTTTTTCGGTAATAAAAACACTTCTAAGATCACTGATTATTGTTTAGGTATCAGAATACAGAGAGCAGCACACATGCAGGAATGAGTGGCAAGGGAATAGTGTCTGTTTTGGTGGCATTTGCAGCTTTAAGGCCACCATGAAAAAAGGTCCAATGAAAACTGATTACAAAAACTTAAGATATGAAGGAGAGCCACAAAAATTATGTCATTCATTCAAAGTCAGCACCTAGACTGAGGTAGGTGCTGGGTCAGAGCACTCAAGACAAACAATATTATCATAAAGCCACTCTTCCTTCTTCATACCTCATGCTTATATGGATGAGGAAACTCCAGCTGGCGAACTAGCAAAACCAGAATAAAATTCTCAATTAGCTTTAACAGAGGCAGGGTGATTTTCCATCTCGTTCCAGAGGATCTTGTTTTTATGGAAATTTTAATTCAGGCAGAGATCAAGTTAAAGCTATTGCGTAGCTTCTCAAAGCTCAACAAATGCACACAACCCCCAAAAAAATGCAGAAGGAAAAAAAAACATTTATCATAAATGTGGATATTTGGAACTATTCTAGAAACTCCAGAGAGAAAGGAAGGAAGATATAAGGGAGAAAGAACAACAATATTTATGGCATCACCCACAGATCTCTCACTGGAAGCTTTTCAAAGATGGTGGCATATACACATCACAGAAATGGAAGCACATTCCATCTCATGGCCCTCTCCCGCAGAGCAGGATGAGTCACTTAGCACAGCAAGAAACACAATGCAATTTGGAAACTTCTCAAATAACTTCTATGTCATACCCTGCAAAATAACAACAACAAATTAGCCATATTACTTTATAGACCAAATGAAAACAGAAGTAGTAAAAGCATATCTGGATTTCGAGGTCCCAGTATGTAATAAAAAGCATCATAAGAGCATCTTTCCTCTACACCTTTTAAAGTTTCTCCACAACACAGCTCTTCCCTTTTCACTGAACTATAGATCTCACTGAATTTTCTGCTGCCTCCAACTCCGCTGAGCCCAGTCAAAGAAGCAGAACAAAACAAACCAAAACCCCCTCTATAATAACTGCATCCCTTCTACATTTTCCTTCTTCACCCATAACTTAGACATGATTGTCCCTCCTCTCCCCAAGCTCACAAACCTGCCCAGCCTTGGGAGGTATAAGTCACAGGAAACTACCAGTGATCTAACCAGGATAAGCTTATGCCAATTTAAACCTGTGCTGCAACTTAACAGGGTGATCCTGCTTTCCACACATCCCTGCCCCTTTCCTTGGGCTGCCATCAGTACTAGTGCCACAGGTGTACTCATCCCTATCAAATCATTGGTTCAGCTCACCTCACCCATTCCAAGAGAAAGGGAAGGGGGGGGCGAGGGGTGTGGGGCTGTCTAGGGCAGGCTCTCCCCATTCATCTATGTGGATTTACGTTAACATGTCTAGCTCAGGAAGTTACATTTCCAGAGCACAGTTTCAAATTAAACACAAGGCAGTACAAAGGCTGCTATCAGAGGGGTCTGTCTCACTTCCCTTACCCTCCCTTCCCACTTTCAGGACAACCAACAAGTCCATATAGTGAATATGGTAAAGCAAGTAAACTACCACAGAAGAATGACTTCCCACCTGAAAAGCTCACTGATCAAGTTCCTCCTTTTGGCTGAGTGTGGCTAGATACGACTTTGGGAAGAAGGAAGGGAACAGAACCAACCTGTTCTGGTGACAGCCCATGGCTACACTAAATTAGATGTAACACAATCACAGGTAGTGACCTGTAGAATCAAGGTTTGAACTGTTGTTCCAAGCACCTCTATGGCAGCACATCAAAAATCTAAAACCTGTATTTGTCAAAGCCAGTCACAAAAAGGTATGTCTTTTCTACACACCATTAACACAGTAATATTCTATATTCATGACTTGTCTTCCTAAAAGAAAGAAGGAAAACAACATAGAAACAGATTTATTAACAAAACAAAACAAAAACCAAACAAAAAGCAGTGATACCTGAGCACCCACTAGTTGCAGCAAGGCTGAGTTCACAGGAAGGAGTTCAATGTCTGTGTTGATAGTGGTCTGGTCAAAAGGGCATGCCTTACGGTGGAGCTTGTTGAGGCACATCTTGCAGACAGTGTGGCCGCAACCCAAGCTGATGGGCTTCCGGATTGTTTCGTCGAAAGTCTGTGTGCAAATTGGGCAGGAGAGAAAATCTGTCCATTGTGGAGCTTGTACAGGCATTGCTTCAGGAGTTAATTGACAAGACAAAAATCTAAAGCACAGATTCCACTGGAATCAAAATCTTTGAAAAAAAAAAAAGTCCGTTTGTTTTTAAATATCTTCTGTAAGTACAGACAGTCAGCACATAGTGTGAAACATAACCTGAAAGGAAACAGAAACAAAGTTAGCCACTGGAACAGGTATGTCAAATCCTTTGTACCAGGTCAATATCACTTGTAGACCTACAGCTGAACTAGGGGTGCAGTTCTGACATCAAATACAGGACAGAGTCACGACTTGCTTTAGTTGCAGCTAGTCTCTGGCACTGGAAAAGTCACTTAAAACCATTTCTGCTGTTACACCGCTTAAAAAAAAAAAAAAAAATCAAGATAGTTATTTTTCTATGTCATAGAAGTTATAGGACTATTTAGTTTTTTAGTTTTCATGTTCTATTTTTTCTTTACATTTTCTTACATTTTTTACCATACTTCTTGTAGGCTTGAAATGATTTTGCTTAGACAAGACTTCATTCAAAACCTCTATTACAAGCGAGCTCTCTTCAGAGTTCGGTGGGCTCTGGAATGACTCTGCGGAAACACAGGAGCTGCCATTGCCTCAAGAAGGAACTGATGCCTGGCTCAGGGTCTGGTCTGCGTGCACTACTGCTCACGCACAGCGCCAGGGCACACTACACACTGCCACGACAGCACCTCCACACAAGCTGAACTGTACAGAGCTGCACGGTACCACATGGACCAATCCAGTCACATCTCAGCTACCCTGGGAATCTCCACGCATCACTGGGTATCACTCAGCTTTGATTAACTTGCCCCTAGTCTGCCCACCAAGCAGTTCCATCCTTCCGAAGCAGGAAGGAAAATTCTAGAAGTCATTCTGGACTGGACAAGTGACAATTGTTTCTCAAGGACCCTTTTCTAACCCTGATTTATATAATTCATTGCCTATCTAGAGATTATATTGACAGAGAAAGTAACATCTTTAACTCACTGAGAAATTACACTGAAACACTACATTAGAGAACAACCTCGGAGGTCTTTATTACTTGGCACTTTTAAATCAAAATGCTAAGAGGATCAAATGCTACTAATTACAAGGGAATGGAAGACAAGATATCCCTTTGGGTCAAAAGAAATAAATCAAAGTGGAACTCCACATTCAAGGAGAAATATAAGAGTACGCAGATTAAGTGAAATTAAAAGAATCACTATCAAAAGGAAAAATGGTAATAAAAACCATTTCTGACATCTGGCTTACTATCACCAGTGAAGTTAGCAAAAAAAAGAGTGCAGGTCACAGATTTACTACCAAATAAATTTGACAAAATCAAGTAGCAAAACGATAACAAAAACCCCCGGCCAACCACCTAGATGTGTGAATTTCTTTCCCCACACACCACTGGCTTAGGTTCCATACAAAGGAGCGTGCACTTGCTAGTATCTGCTCAGATAGAAAGTTTTTATATAAGCAAAACAGCAACCTGTTATCAAATCTGAGCTTAAGAAAGAACCTCAAAATTAAAATCTTGATTTTGAAGGCAAAAAGAGAAATTTCAAGTTAGGACTTGTGCAATGCAGAATCAGAAAAAAAAAAGACTCTGAAAACCCTCAGGCTTTGGTTCCAGAATCTAATGCAACATTGTTCACAGTTAACATCACTTTGCCAAGGCAAACAAAGAGTTACTAGTTAAGCTTTTAGCCATGTTTCGTCAATGCAACATGAAAGTTTAGTTCTAAAGCTAATGAAAAAAAATTACTTCTATCTTCCAAAGACAAGGCACATGCCATACAGCCACTGTTTACCAGTCAACAAGGAATCAATAAGCAATCAATATTGCCCAGACAGGGTGGTACTGAGGAAGACGCACTGTTAACCCTAATACCACCATTGCACAGACAGAAGTAAATCTAGGTTGTTCTGTGTGCATGTATGTGCTCCCCATAAATTACCTCTAATAGCAAATCAATAATTTTTTTCATCTTGTCAGCAGACAGTCAAAACATTCCTATTACTACTCTAATCACCATAACCCTAATGAAAAAATTTATACTTGTAAGCAACTTGACTGAGCTAACTGCTGAAAATACCCATGGAATTGATTTCCTAGCCCTCCCCTGCTCCCTGTCTCTTTTCTATATCAAGTATTCCAGCTAGAATCATTTTTTGTAAACCAGATCTGTAACGGAAGAGTTTCAAGGTAATTTCTTTCTGTGAAGAGCAGTACACAGCTCGATAAATCTAGTGTGTGCCTTGCTGTGCTATGAAATACCATCTGAGGGGCAAAATTCAAGAGCTGAGTCATATCATTTCCTTTCAACCACATGGGTATTAAAATATCTACCAACAATTAACCAGACTCATCTTCAATTCAAAAACAATTGGAGCAGTTTATTTGAAATATTATTAAACACGCATTAAGGAAAAGAGTAATTTCTTACTAACTGAGGAAATCTAAAACCAGAAGCAAACACGAACCTATACCATCAAGACTAGAAAGTAGACGTGGACATGAAGAGTCCACCATCCCAGGCTCTGAACTGGAAAAAAGGAGTTGAACACAACTTTAACACGAGTTAACTAATTAAAAAAACCTAATGTCAGAGACATATTGTTCCTGTCTGTAACTCTGGACACTCCAGACAAGTGGCATAATGAAATAGGTTGTGTTTATTTACTATCTGAACAGTTGAAAGCGAAGTTTGGGGAGTCTGGAGAAGGAGGGTGTAATTAGTGGCATCCCTGATGTCCTATGAGGGCAAATCTCAAAAGGCTGGAGAACAACAGAAACAAAGCTTACCCACAAGCATAACTCTCAGAAGGGCCCTAATGAGCCCAGGCCTGGCACTGACTTGCCAGAACAGACGGGCATATCATGTGTGAATGGGAAATACCCAATCTCTAGAGGCCCATGTCACCAGGAGGTGACAGTTCCCCTTTACCCACGATGGGCTTCCCTCCTACCACTCATTTCACCAGACTCTGCAGAGCCTGTGGACACATACCGGTGCAAAAATACCACAGGAAGGCACTGATGATAGAAAACACGGCTAGGAGAAACCTCAGGAAATCATGTGTTTCAGCACAGTCTAACTGCTGGAACAGATGGGTAACTGGCTCAATCCAGCCAATCTTTTCCCCACAGGAGAAAAAAGAATAGCTGTTTGAGTAACAAACCTTGCTCCACTAATAAATCTCCCAAACAAATCAGCACAGAACTGTGGAATTCCTCTGGTCCCGTGTAAGATGGGAACAGCATCACAGAGACTGACAGTTCATGAGCTGCATACATGCAGGCTGACACCAAATTACATACTGCTGCCACAGCTTTCCACAGATATGGTCCAGTTTTCCTGTTGTATCTTCAATCTTCAGACAAGGAAGCAGAGTCAAGTGCGGAGATGCAACATAAATCTCTCCCAGGAACAAAGCTTCCAGATGGGGTATATGTCTAAGTGAATCTGGGAAAAATGTGTGCCTTTCCACAAGGTTTGTGACTTGCTATGACCTTGGAAATAACTGGAAACAAAATATTCTCTAACTTCGAAGAGGTAATTTAAAACAGGAGAGATTACAAGTAGTAATAAAACAACGGAAACAAGAGTTTCATTATCACAGACAGCTACTAGAACCATCATCACTACAGAAAGAGAATACCTCCTTGTACAGATAAGGTAGGAAAAGTATATTCACACTTTCATAGTACCTTTTTTTTTTTTCCTCTTTAAATGTTCCTCTCCAGCATTATGCCCCAGGTGAACAACATGCAAAGAGTGCAAACATCTATAAAAGACACATTCATTTAAATAAAATTCCCCTCCCCAAAATATTATGACATTTTTAAACCATGCTCTCTATTCATTATTTCACACTATTTCCAACACTTCAAATATATATACATGCTTCTTTGTGCATGATCGAGGAAAATAAAGATATACCAAAAATAAAACCCAGAAAAGACACATCGACAGTACAAAAGCTGGAGTACAAGAAGCTACGATTAAGAATGCTCCAAGACATAGACCTTGAATACTACATTGAGACCACAGATTTATGTCCTTATTTTGAGTCTGAAAATATAAAATACCTGTATGCAAGTCTCCTCCTCCTGCTCAGCCCTGCAAAAGTTGTTTTTATCCACCATTAGAAGAACCTGAAAAAATTTCTCCTCTCTTCTCGGCTCACCCCCACCCCCCAAAAAATCCCTGAAATTCCATCCTTCAACACAGACTGGAAATGTCATGCTGTAATCAGATCAGTGACCTGTCTCCTCTGGGACCCGGCCAGTGCTTCAGAGAAAGACAGGATCATTCTGTAAACCACCAGGACAACCGCTCAATGCTGCATCGCATTCCTTACTCTGCTGGCCTAGAACGCCGAGGGGTAACTTGGTCGCCCATCCAAGCTGCGTTAAGTCCATGACAGCCAGAGCCTTCCACACATAGCTAGAACAGCTTTGCAGATTCAACCCTTGAGAATAAGATGTTTTGAAAACGCAGAACGCTTTGTACCAATATCCACTGGCATCAAGTTTCACACATGATGACATACAGGAAAATTCTGCTTTCAGTTAAAATTCAACTCCCTTCAAATTATCTGCATTCTCCAAGTCCTTTGGTACATGTACCAAGTATATACTGACTTGTCCCACAAACACATTACTTGGCCCTAACATGTACTAGCACAGACACATCACGTGCCACTCTATCATGTATAAGCCAGCCCTGATCTTTGCCAGCAGCAGTCCCCAGCAAGTCATGTTACAGTTTAAGGCAAATGACTCAGCACTCCTACAGGCACCCTCTGCTCGGCCTCTGCCATTTCAGTATATACAGCTCTTCAGAGCATTACCTGCTCCCGTGTTTTTACGTATCTCTCTACAGCATTTAACTAAGCTTTTCTTATCCAAGCAATACAATCACCTTCTTGACATTTCACATTCAAAATGTTGAATAATAGTCAGTTTTATTGTCTGCTTTTATTTTAATCCTGAAGCGGTTTCATTTTTGCTGAGTCTTACTCAGAAATCAAATGAGTAGAACTTCCTGCAGCAGTTAACAGTGAACATATAACTAAGCCTATTTAGTGCAAAGCTTAACACCAGAGCAGCTCCTCCCTGCCAAAACAAACTCGGGCTTGCCAACTGATCTGCTCACGCAAATACAGCTCTTGGCTAAGCTGTAGTTTAATCTAATAAAGGAAATACCATTTTATTGGTTATTTTAAAGACTCTTACTCCTTTGTAGTAACATACATCTGAGAAAAAGTAACCTAGCCAAAGAAGCAGCTCTCCCTCTCAGAGGACTGGGTCTCTGTAATACATTAACTACCTCAAAATCTGACAATCATGATTAAAAATAAATCAACCACCTACATGAAATTAACAAGTAACAGTACAACAGCTCCTAACTAATAAGGGTTACCAGATACCCACAATGCAATCCTAACAACTGGATCCCTCCACACTTGCCCAGTGCCAAACTGACACCACCCATTTCCACCAGTGCTTCACAGGACCTATTCAATTAAATAAGTTTATTACAAAGAGCACACTGGAGTAGAAAACAGTGTTTCTGAGAACACTGAAGTATCTTTCTGCTCTTTCCTGAGAAGTGCAGGAGCTAATACTTTTAAAAAGTCCTGAATTTCATTTTAGGGAAAAACTGACCTGCCAACCCATAGGAAACCCTGACTTGCCAAAAGTTATGGGTTGTTTATAGAGACTCAACACTTCATTTTCAAAAGGAACGCTGAAGACACACACACACATCCCATACTGCTAAGCTCACTGGTTCACAGAAAACTATAAACTGTGCTGGCTGTGTTTTCCATATCCAGTTTCACAGCAAAACCTCTGAAAAGAACTAAAAAGAGAGAGAAAGCTCGTGGCTGTTCAAAGAAAAGTAGGTATGAGAAAACGCTTCTTACCTCCACCCTGAGAGCTCCATGAACAACACATAGAATAAACCCAAAATTGTATTTCTGATAGACCGCTCCAATATGTCCACATCCTTCTTGTGTTGGGGGCTCCAGAACTGGATGCAGTACTTCAGGTGAGGTCTCACCAGGGCAGAGTAGAGCAGCAGAATCACCTCTCTTGATCTGCTGGCCACAGTTCTTTTGATGCAGCCCAGATGTCATTGGCCTTCTGGGCTGTGATTGCACATTGGTGGCTCATATCCAGTTTTTCATCCACCAGCATCCCCAAGGCCCTTTCCACAGGACTGCTCTCCAGCCTATACTGATAATGCTGGTTGCCTTGGCCCAAGTGCAGGGCCCCACACTTGCCCTTGTTGAACCTCATAAGGTTCATCTGGGCCTACCTCTCCAGCTTGTCCAGGTCCCTCTAGATGGCATCCTGTCCCTCTGGCATATCAACTGCACTCCCCAGCTTGGTATCATCCGCAAACTTGCTGAGGGTGCACTCAATGCCACTGTCAGTATCATTAATGAAGATATTAAACAACACTGGTCCCAGCACAGACCCCTGAGGGACACCACTTGTCACCTTCCTCCATCTGGACATTGAGCCATTGACCATCACTCTCTGTATGTGACCATCCAGCCAGTTCTTTATCCACTGAACAGTCCACCCATTGAACCCATAATTCTCTAACTTAGAGAGGATGTTGCGGGGGACTGTGTCAAAGGCCTTGCAGAAGTCCAGATAGAGGACATCCATAGGTCTACCCTTGTCAACTGATGCAGTCACTTCATTGTAGAAGGCCACTAGGTTGGTCAGGCAGGACCTGTTCCTAGTAAATCCATGCTGACTACCTAGGATTACCTCCCTGTCCTCCATCTGTTCCATGATCTTCCCAGGCACAGAGGTGAGGCTGACAGGGCAGTAGTTCCCGGGGTCTTCTTTTTTATCCTTTTTAAAGATGGGCATGATATTTCCCTTTTTCCAGGTGCCAGGGACTTCACCAACTGCCATGACTTTTCAAATATGGAGAGTGGCTCAGCAACTGCATCAGCCAATTCCTTCAGTACTCTGGGATACAACTCATCAGGTCCCATGGACTTATTTATGTTCAGGTTCCTCAGGTGATCATGAACCTTCTTCTTGCTTACAGTGAGAGGGACTTTGTCTAACTGGTCCCTGTCTTGTGGGCCATCAACTTCAGGGTCTGTGAGGAGAGAGGCTGTCACTGAAAACTGAGGAAAAAAATAGTTGAGTACCTCAGCCTTCTCGTCTGTTGTTACTAATTTACCATTGTTTATCACTGGGGGGGGTACACCTTCTTTCACCTTCCTTTTCTGACTTAGATACTTACAGAATCCCTTCTTGTTTTTCTTTGTATCCCTCACCAAGTTCAGCTCNTCCCTCACTAAGTTCAGCTCTAGCTGCGCCTTGGCCTTCCTGACTTTGTCCCTACATAACTGGTCAGCGTCCCTGTATTCCCACCAGAATACCTGTCCCTGTTTCAGCTGTTTGTGTAATTTCATCTTGTTCTTTAGTTCAACCAGCCGTTCTTGACTCAGCCATGCCAGTCTCTTTCCTTTCTTGCCTGATTTCCTGCACACGGGTATTGAGAGCTCTTGTGCTTTGTGGGAAGCTTCCTTAAAGATCTGCCAGCTCTGCTCCTTCATCCCCGAGGACTGTCTCCCAAGGGCTCCTGTTGATTAATTCCTTCAAGAGCTGGAGGTTTGCTTTCCTAAAATTTAAGGTGCTAACTTTGCTTTCCATCTGTCCTTTACCCCATAGGACAGTGAACTGGACCAGTGCGTGATCACTGCAGCCCAGGCTGCCTCCAATCTTGATGTCCCCAATGAGTTCACTTGCATTGTTCACCATTAGGTCTAATATCACATCTCCTCAGGTAGGGCTGTCGATTACTTACTTTAAAAAGTTGTCATCTAGGCACTCCAGGAATCTCCTGGATTGCCTACAGCTTGCTGTGCTACTTTTACAGCAAATGTCAGAGTGGTTAAAGTCCCCCAGCAGGATGAGAGCCTGCGAGCGTGATGTCTCCTGGAGCTGGAGTACGAAGACTTCAACAATAGCTTCCCCATTATCAGGTGGCCTGTAGTAAACACCAATCACAAGGCTCCCTTTGTTGTCACGATCCCTAATTCTTACCCATAGGCTCTCAATCTTCTCATGGCTATTCTTCAGGGACAACTCTTCACAGTTTATCCATTCCTTAACATAGAGGGCAACACCTCTACCCCTTCTTCCACACCTGTCCCTTCTAAACAGCCTGTAGCCTTTGATAGCCACACTCCAGTCATAGGATTCATCCCACTAGGTTTCAGTAAAAGCCTCTATGTTGTAGCCTTCCTGTAGCATGGTAGCTTCCAATTCCTCGTTTGTTGCCCATGCTGCATGCATTGGTGTAGAGGCACTTCAGCTGGGCTGCTGGTCGTGTCACCTTCCTAGAGGGACACCTCATAAATGACTAACCTCATAATTTCCTGTTTGATATTACAGAATCACAGAATGTTAGGGATTGGAAGGGACCTCAAAAGATCATCTAGTCCAAGCCCCCTGTTGGAGTAGGATCACCTAGATCAAGTTGCAGAGGAACACGTCCAGGTGGGTTTTAAATGTCTCCAGAGAAGGAGACTCCACAACCTCCCTGGGCAGCCTGTTCCAGTGCTCTGTCACCCTCACTGTGAAAAATTTTCTTCTCATATTTATGTGGAACCTCCTATGTTCCAGCTTACACTCATTGCCCCTTGTTCCTTACAGCTTATTTAGAAGAAAAGGGAAGTGATCAACTCTTAATAGTAAATGGTTTCATGATCTATCACCTAGGAAAACTTTTCTACCAATTGTAAGGACTCCCAAGTGCATAGATGAGTAAGTCTAGGGAGTTAATAACAGACAAATGTGTCTAGAACATGTTCCTGTCAAGAGTTCTTGCATTTGTCAATGCAAATGACTGTAACAGTAATAATGATTAAACCAGGATTTTAAAAAAAAAAAAAAATCTAGGAAGAACCAAATATATTAACAGAAGAAAAGCAGAAGGCACTTAAAACATCCACGACACTTTTCAGAAGACAGACTTCAGTTCAACTGGCCAGATACTCAAGAACTATCAATTCTGCTCTTGAGGAGAGAGGCAAATCCTTTGCTCTTCCCAGAAGCAGATACAAGTTTGATCAGCTGAACATCCAAATAACCAAAAGAATGGCAACAACCACAAATTTAGGAACTGGAGCTAATGATCAAGCAATTACTATGTCCCTGAAGAATTATATTCTGACAGTATTACTGAGTTTGAGGCCTCTGAGTAATTGGGGCAGTTAGAGGGAACATTTCATGCAGGAATAATCTAACATTACCTGACTACTACTATGGACATTCAGTAGATTAAAAGTAGCTTCAGGAAAACAGGAGGGAAGATCTTGTTGCCACTGCAATGGCTTTATCATTTCTTTGACTAAGATAAGTAGACATGAATAATTTAGTTAAGGCCCAGTAAAATTCAATGAAAGACAAAGCATTAAAAAACGCAACCAAACAAGCTAACAAAAAATTAGAAAGTGTTGCTTGCCACCCACTCTCCAGTAAGGAAATGCTAGAATATGCTGTAAGAGCAATGAATACACCTGCTACTGCCAAGCACAAGGAAGAAGAGGCTTCTATTTCAATGAGTCATTGAGTACAAAATGTAAATGTAAAATCCCATTTTACATAGAACTTTACAGATATTCAGAAACCAAGTATTTCAAGTGTCCATTTAAAAACTTTGTCTCAGAAATTCCTTTTAGTGTTCCTTGTTCATTTTAATTTCTTTGATTTAGAAGTGTTTTTTCTTGGTACTTAGTAGATCTTGCCCTCATTTAAAAAACAGATGTCAAACAGCTTCATGTTAATAACTGTTTACATAACAGTAGTCTCTAATAAAGCTTGGGTTATTCTATTTACCTTCAAAACAATTTTTTTTTGAAGACTGCACTTAAACATCAAAAAGGTCTTCTAATAAAAGCACAAAGTCAACCAAGAGCAGTGAAAATAGCTAATGAATTTTTAAACAAAACTACTGATGTAGTTGCTCCTCTGCTTGGTTTTTAATTCACAAGATCATTTTAAACATATTATAATGACAAGAAGGGATCTCTTATCTGTTGTATACAAAACAATCTCTAGACTACTGTGATGTTCTTTCAAAAACCAGTGGAGAACCTAGTTTACTGGCACATACATTTCATCATAGCAGGACTTCATAATGACATTTTTCTAATCCCCTGTGCCTTATTATGATTCTATACCCATTTACACTCTTCTAGTTTAATTCTGCCTCAAAATGTTTGAAAGATCAGCTTCAAGAATTAAGCTCCTCTAGTTCAGGCATCCGTTCAGGCAACCACATGATATCATTTCTACATGAGGAAGAACACACATGGCAGCACCAACTTGAGAGGAAAGACCTGCATTTGAAAACACAGTTGCCAAAACACTGGTTTTTTATACCACAACACCGCCATCATAACAACCACTTCCAAAAAGTGGAGGCAGACTGAGGAGCTGCTAATAGAAGATAATCAAGGTTTTCTCCCATTTCTCTCCCAGATCACAAGTCCAGCTGCACTCATCCTGTCTAGAACTAAAAAGAGAATTCTTAAAAGAACAGTGAAAACAACCAAGCTGTAAATAAAGACCAAATCATAGCCACTACCTATAAGCATGACACTCCAGATGAGATTAACACTGCAGCAATGGAATCTCATCTCTACTAAAACAGCAGATAATAATTTGCATTGCCTACCACAAGCTAATGTGGGTTAACCATCGTATCCTTGCAAGGACTGAAAATATCCAGACATAAGTTTTCCTTCTGCCATCAATCAAGACAGCGAACAAAGTCCTACCTATTTGGCATTTTCAGTGTAGTTTCATGCATGCTTCACAGTGGGGCAAGACAAAACTGCTTCTCAGAAAGTACTCTTGTGCCAGCTCTAAATCTGACCTGTGTCATCCACAGCAGGGATCTAAGCCTGCCAAAACTAAATCCTTTTCCTTCCCACTTTAGCTTCTAACAGGCTCCAAAAGCTGCTCCAGAGCTGTTAAAAGGTGCTGGAAACATAAGGGAAAAAGTGGGCAAAGCACAGAAAAGAGAAACTTCAAGACAACCTCTTTTAGCTTCAGTGGAGATTTGTCAAGTTTTTAGGGGTAGCTTCATAAGCAACTCATTTGGGCACAGCCAGGGCAACATGGATTTTTAAGTATGTCTTCATTAATGGGAGCCATCTCTAAAGAATTGGCTAGATTTTAACTAAACATTTAAACACTATTAAGCAATGCTAACAAGGAGGATTACTAGACTAACAGTTTAGAACTATGAGTAGCTGAAGTAGAGTAAGAAACTCAAGTGATAACAACCTGTGAAATTGTTTCTTTATAGTAAACCTACCTGAAAACGATCTGTTTCAAAACAATGCTTCACATCTAGATTTAACCAGTGTTTCTTGACCATGCATGTCATGCAAACACAGTCAAAACCATCCCTTCAGCTCATCATGGTTACAGTACTGAGTAAAGAGCTATCTGAAGAAGATGAAAGAGTGCTGTAGCAGTCTGTAACTTCAAGTTCTCCTACTGTTCCTGGAACCAAGAGTTGCAAACAAAGAAGCTATCATGTAAATACTACAACAGCCTATACAAAAATAGCTTACAGAGACTAAACTAAGCCAGATATCCTCCTTCGCCAAGCCCTGTAGTAGTTTCACTGGTAATAACAACAGGAATATTAAGATAAAGAACGTAAGTTTCACAGATGACTACTCTGCTGGTTTCCATGACACAGGGTGTAATTGTGTTTTAATAACCTAACCTAGTCTACACTACAGCTTTGGAGTCATCCAAGGTTAAGAGGCAGCTTGCTGCAGAAATGGCACCAAGCCTGGAGAGTTTCAGCTCTGTTGTAAGAGTTGCATTAAAAAAAACCCCCAAACAACACAAATACAACCAAACAGAATTAGATAGTCAATATACTAGTCAAGATTTTCTCCACACCTCCGAGCATAGTTTTGTTGTAAAAATCCAAGCACTATTCAGCATGGACAAACCTGCTGGTCACTTTTAAGCAGTGTTAAATTACCATTCACACAGTGCTTAAAAGTCTTAAAATATCAGTAGGAGAGGTCACACAACTGTTGCTGAAAAGCAGGTTAATTCAGGTACTTCTGACTCAGAATGTAATTGAGTCTCATTTACTCTAAGTGCTACTGGCATTCGGTGATTCAATTTGTAGCACTGCGTAAAAAGAGCAGTTCCAGAGGCCAGAAATAGCCTGGGGCAAGGTACTTCTTTTGAATGAGACTTTTCATGTAACCTTCAATTATAACAAAAAAAACCCCAACCCCCAAACCTTAAATATTTTGCTGCTTTGGTGTTAGTCTCACTTACCTTCCAGATTTATAAAAATAGCATCTTTTCTTTACAGCTTCACAAGATCACTAAAAACAGTATTTGTGGTTTCAGCGAGTGGAAACAAAAGGCTCAAGTCTCAAGGTTTCCATTAAACACCTCCTCTTAACCAATAACAAACATCCTGGAGCTTAACCACAAAAATGAAAGCTGCTGCCTGTTTTTTAAAGCATTTTTTTTTAATATAGCAAGCCATCAAGATAGCTGTGTGTAAGGAAAAAATCCAAACCTCCCATTGATCCTGCAATCAGTAATAGATAACAGGAGCCTGAATTCAAATAGGAAAAAAGTATTTTACATCTTCTTAAAAGATGTTTTGAATTATAACCCTGGTTAGAAAAATTTAGCTACATAACATGAAAATCATCCAAGCAAGAGAGCAAAATATAATAATGCTGGGAAGTTACCTATTAAAAATTCACCACCAACTTGATGAATTCTGCTGCTTCAGCCTTGTAAAAACAGTTCTATTCCAGACAATTTTGTCTTTCTGAAAAAAGTTCTCTGCTTACTTTGCATGAAATTTGTTCTAAGCAAAGCAGTTTGTGAAGAACCATTTTCTCATTCTCACATATCTGAAAATATACTGCACCTGTATTATAGCAGTATCAGCAACTGGAATAACATAAAAAAAGAAATACGTAGGACACTATGTAGGTCACTCCCTGACTCTAGTAATAGAGTAGTAAGAATAAATATAC
>VYZX01019484.1:141750-173935 GCA_013401335.1 Brachypteracias leptosomus
CCCCTCCTGTCCAAAGCACGACAGCATTTTGCTATTTCACATCTCCCCAAACGACTCAGAGCACTTCACTGCGGCACAAAACCCAGACTCCATTTTTGCAAAACAAAACAGGAGTTTTAAATTGTGAAAAATGATGAACAGAGATCATCACTTCACTGGACTCACGAGCAGGTTTGTTCAAGATTTCATTAGTACAACATTCACTTGTACAGGCATTTTCTGGTGAGACTCCTAGAGAACAGCTTACACTCAAACATGAGATTTAATGATCATCAAGCCTGCATAACCATGAGAATTATTAACAGCCATAAAATAATGTTTTTGCAGCATGTCACTATTTCAGAACCTCATGTAAGCTACTCAAACTCACTTTCTACTGTTTCTTTCAAATTTAACAGCCATTAATTTCAAGGTCTCCCCTTCGGTTCTTGCATCTTGGCATAGAAGTAAGGAAAAAAAAAAAAAAAGAGTACAAAACACTGTAATCTTGCTGTACTGTGAGTACCAGATTCATCAGATACAAACACTGGATAAGGAAATCTTAGTACTTCCCTTTGTTTATACAGTTTCTAACATCAAATAGTACCTGAAGGACTTCTATTCTAAACTGATAACAAAAGGAGGAGGGGAAACAAGAGGAAAAAATGTGACTTAGGGGAAAAGTCAGTCAACAGTAAGTTTTATTTCACTGACTTTTGAAGGGCGTTTACATTACACAGTCACTGTAGTAAAACATGGAAGAGTTACTCATTCAAGTACAACTACTACAAAAAGCGAAGAGTGCTAAGTCAGTATGAAGAGTGTTTACTCTAAAAGTAAAGCACGGAGAAAGTTAAATGCTACTGAACACTGTGAGTGTTCGAAATAAGCTGGTTTATTAATAAGTAGGTAATTAAAACCATCCCCCTTGGCATGCATTTTAATTCATTCACTTTGTAATACCTTCCCTGAATCTCGTTCTTTTTGCCCAAAAGATAGCTCTTAAATTTTAGTTACAGACCAACATTGCTTGTCACAATGTATCAAAAATAAATTGCAGATTCCTGAAGACCTTCGGTGCATAATAAAGAGACAAGATTTCTGCTACACTAGTACAAGTCTCCTTTCAAAACAGTCAGGAAGTTAAAAACTGGAATTGAAAAACCTTCCAACTTGCTCACCATTTGAATGAAAGTAATGGCTAGAAAGGATTTCAGGAAGTTCTGAGAAGACCTTTGGAACCAGGCTACAAGCACTACTGTTCCATCAGCTGATCAACCAGAATTTTATTAGAACAGGTTTAAAAATTATTTGAACACGTTTAAACACAACAATACCTCAACCTTCAAAGTGCATCCTGACAGAGTCTGATAAACATGAAGCAACCTGAAAAATTATGACATTTGGAATGCCCACATTTTATGTTAAGTCTGCTTTTAGCCAGGAGTTAATTAGATCATTTTAAAAACACCCATTAAGCAGGCATAGTAGAGGAATGTCTCTCCCAGACTAGCAATTTCCAGTTACTTCAGCTACTTCAAATGCTTTGTTCCTTCAGTTGTCTTGTAGCTGAAGTACAATCCTACCACAGAAGTCCCAGATTAACATAAAATACACTCCCCGAACTCCAAATTCATGCGTTGGAGAAATAATGCTATATGTGGAGGACTGAAAAAAAGTTGCTCTGCAATACTTTTTGCAATAAATCAGTAGTGAGAGGGATCTATACAGCAAGAAGAACATGTCACTTATGGCTCTTTCAGTGACTTCAAGGTTGGAATGAGTAACTCTCAACAAACCCTCCAGCTTTTGAAATGCTCAAGACTCACCTTAACACAGTATTACCCGTTTGACACACTGCTTTGCGTTCTCTCAAATTACACACCAACCTCTGCCACAATCTATGTGAAGCAAATGAAAGATCTGTTCCTTCCTTCAGCCTCACTTGCACTACTTCTCAGTTGAGCTGCCTATCCTCCATTTCTTATGTTGTAATACATGAAAACCTGAATTATTTTGTCTGTCAAAACAAATTATCATCTTCTCTTGCCTCCTGTCTCCTCCTTCCAACCACCTCTTCTATGAAGACTTTTCTCCATGTTCCTAATAATTCCTCTTTTATAAGAGTGTAGCTAACATTGTACAAAACACGTAAAGGCATGCAATCAAGTGATAAAGATTTTCTGTATTTTTCTACATGTGATCCTTAGGCTTCCCAAGACACTTTTTTTGAAGGGGTAGAAAAATTTCAGCATGTTGAGCAGAAGCTTTCATGTAGAAGTCTGCAAAGGAGGTCCAGATCCTTTTTCTATGTGAATTAAAGTCTTTAAATTTTCCAAATGTCAATGGCTGGAGCTCGGGGGATGCTGATAATTAGGTGATATTATTTTTCATCTGCATAATACTCCAAGTTCGAGCTTGAGCCAGAGCCAAGAGGTACCTTCTCAAATGTAATAGTAATACTCACTTGTGATTATTTTGCCAGTCTTACTGCAAACTACTGAAAGTAGTAGTATTTCTACAATACATTTCTGATGCATGTAAGTTGCCATCTCCACCTGCCCAAAGCTGCCCTAGACCCCATGTAGCTGACTTTCTTTTGGCTGTATTAAGAAACAAATCTCAAAGAGGGGTCAGGGGGACACCCATCACTCTTGCATGAAACACACTCCTCTACAAATTCCAACACAGAGCATTGCACAACTGGTACAGCTACAACATACATTTGCAATAAATGATGTAGAAATCTTGATATTTGTCTCACAAAAGTCCCTTCCTTCTCCAGCTGGTAGCACACAATGTGTTGCTACCACGTGGTAACAGGAAAGACGTTTCCTCAAGCACTCTAACCAGAATGTCTTCACATATCAGAAAAATCTATTTACAATAAGCTGGAAGAACTTTTGCACCTTCTTGCCCATTACGCATTTCCACAAAAAAACCCAAACACCACCCCATTAGAAATCAGCTAACCCTTTGAAATCTAATACTATTTAAACTTTTACCATACTGTTAATCAAGAAAATGAAACCGATGCAAAAGATAACCATCAAGAGACACACTTCTAGAGAAAAACAAGTAGTCAAGTTAAGCGATGGGAACTGCACCTAATTCAGCATGCACTGTGGAATATCTCGGTACAGAAAGGAAAGTAATACAGCGTAAGTAAATATTTGTGGTTTTCTTTCTTGCTTATCATGACTCCATAGACATCAGACTGCATTGCTGTAATATAGCCTACACGGAATCTTGAAGGTCACACTGAAATTTCAGCTGGCGCAGGATGTTTGTATAATGATCTTTCACTACAGAAGGGTATTATATCTTTATTCCTGTGCAATAATGGTTTCATATTCATTACCAAGTGCAGCCCAAGGCATTAACTTCAAACTACAAATTCCTCTATGGCTTCTCCCTCATGTACTTTTGAGTCTGATTTTTATTTTTGGACTAACAGCCAATGTTACTTGGGATGCTCCAGCAAACAACAACCCAATTTACTGGGTGCAGGAAGAAGAACCACAAAACCACACAGAGCTTCCTCTGCAAAATGACTGAGTGAATCCACTGGGGAAAATAATTTTGAACAAGCAGCAGGCTTTGCAAGAAATTAAAACGTTTCATAAAGGGTTATCAGTTTAAAAGGTACCTTACAGTGGCTGCTGCATAACTATGTTTGCTATATTCTCAGGATGTTTGGGAGCCTAAATGCGGGTGAGTTCTTCTCTTCTACTTCAGCTTTACATCTCATACTGTTTGAAATCTATGATTCCATAAGTTCTTTCAAATGGATGAAAATTTTTTTCCAGGTATCCAGCACGTAAGCCGTATTTCTTCGGTGGAATAAAAAAAAAGTAATTATTCTTCTTATTATTACATAATAGGAAAGGTCAGTTCCCTAAGTATGATGAAATAGACAGCTTTTACTATGCTGGTTAGGTATGAGATACGGACCCTAAATAAAATAGGATGTCAGTCTTTGCCATCATTATTAAAGGTGACCACCATCAGCATCACGCAAGATCTCTGAACCACATATAAAGAAATTAACTCGGTATTTTAATACACATACTCACTGAACCTCAGCTTCTGCAATGCTTCATTCAATAAGATCGATAATGATTTCCACACAGATGGCTGGTGAATCACTGGCAACATGGCAGAAGTTCCTAAAAGCAATACTGTTAATTTCTGTTCATCTGCTTTAGCATGACCACTTTATGTAATAATATGTATGTCCTAGGATGCCTGTAAATTAAACCCTGACATGAATGTATGAATCCAGAAATTGCATACATCATAATGTTCATGGAACATTAGTTATCAGCATACAGTAATCTCATAATAAATTTCTAAAATATTTTGCTTTAAATTAAGCTATTTTGGATACAAAGCTGAGAAAAAAAGCCCCCAAAACACCAGAAAACATACAAGTAACTTCCCACTCATCTCCATTAAGGTTACTGCTGCTCAGAAGTGATTGACAACCACACCACTCAAGTCTCTAGTTGTCAAAACAAACTGCATTGATGGTACCTCCATTTCTAAATTTCTTTCAAAGCAGCCTGTCGAGCTGTCTGCTTTGACAGAACCTTTTCTAGGACAGGAAGGTAAAGCAATAAGCTATTGCGGGGAAAAGAAAAGGTGCCTGATAATGTCTGCTTCTATTTATGTTAGTGGGAACCGTAATTTCCTATCAATAGTGTGTATTAATGGACTGATGAAAGCCATGGTGCTACTGGTAAAGCTTAGAAACCATCAATAAGGTATACGCTCCTCTGAGGAACAGTGGGTTATTTATACAACTATGAAGCCTCTTAAAGCTTCATTGACTTCAAACGCAGAAATACAGACATTTCTAGTTGATAAAACTAATGCCCTCCACATCCTTATAAGCCTGAAGGGGGGATAAAAAGGTAAGTTTAAGGACATGTTAATTTCTGCTTAGTAGTACTGCTGTGTTATCTAACAACTCTACAGCTATATGATGCAAATAGAATATAAACACTGAATTTAACAACTGCATTTCTCTTCCAAGCAGTCATTAGAAGACAGCATTGCTAAACTAGCTACAATGATTAAAGCAGCTCCCCAACGGCCTACATTACTTTGAACTTTTTAATCATTTTTACAATTTAGGGTTTTTTTCACTTCAGCCATTTTCAATATAGTAAAACCACACAGAAAACAGTAGCTACCACTCAAAGGGCTGAAGGTTTCTCATTCATATCTGACTGAAATTAAAAGAAAAAATAGAAAGCATAGCTACTCTAAGAGAAAAGACACGTGCATATGGAAAAAATTAAACACTCCCAGTTCCCAGGAATAAAACCGCATCAGTTCCCGGTATTAAACCGGTACAGGCCTCACAATGGCTTTTGAGGACAAAAACTGATATACCAGGGCATTCCCCACCACCAAAGCACATTAAAGCGCAGCTACACCAACACCACACTCCCGGCAAGAAACCTTACTCATCCTCGCCCTGTTAATCCAACAGCTCCAACAACGCCAGGGTGAAAAACTAGTGAAAGTAAGCGGAGTTTCTGTTTGGTTTCAGCGCGGTTGCTCCCCACGCAGAGGGAGGCCCGGGGCCACCTCGCTCTTCCCTCGGGCGCCAGACAAAAGAGCGATAACCCGGCGGGGGGACAGGGCCGGGGCTGTCCCCACACTGACCGCGGCAAGAGGGGGGTTCTGGGTTTATTACCCGCGACGCTGCTGTTCGTTTAACTGTGCCGAGTGCGACACGGGGATGAGTTTTCTTTTCAGGCACGCAGAGCCCCTAGAAAAACAACAGCAGACGCAGGCCACACACAAAAGCCGCCTGTCCCTTCTCTGCCGTAGCCTGAGGCGACGCCGCCTCCCCCCACTCCCTTAGGACGGACCCATCCACGGGGTCCTTCTCGGCACCCTCTGTCTCCCTCGAACCGCAGACGGCGGCCTCCACAGCTCGCTCGCTTCCTCCCTCCTCGGGGCACTCGGAAATCGAGCCCGGCAGAAGCCTGAGGCCTAGCGAGGCAGGCAGCGGCATAGGCCCCACAGGCAAGCGCAACACCCGCCCCTCGGCTTCTCTTCCCCGGGAAGGGGAGCAGAGATCCCCCACCCCCTCAGCATCTCCGAAGCAAGCCCCATTGTTCCTCGCATCCCAGGCTCTCTGCTCCCCACAGCCAAGCCCTGCAGCGAGGGGCAGACAAACAGCGCACTCACCACACGGGCCGGGCTCCCCGCAGCGGCCACCGGCCCCCTCAGCTACGGCAGACGGGGGCAGCCGCAGCGCCCTGCTTCTCCAGCACCCGCAAGCCCCGGGGCCCTCCCACCGCCGTCTCCTGCCGCCCCTCCGTCGTCGCTGCCGCCACCGCTGCACCAGCGGCCATCTTGTGCGTCAGCTCCCTCCCTGCACCGCCTCACTGCCGCCCGCCCCGGGCAGGCGGGGCGGCAGAAAAAGCCGAGTCACGGGCTGGAGCGCTGTGAGAGCCGGGCAGGGAGTAGTGGGAGGGTACCAGGTAGGGAGTTGGGAGTACCGGGCGGGGTGCAGTAACCCGCCATGGGGAGGGTGCCGTAAGCTCTTGCCAGGGACGGTGCATGTCCCGCTGTTCTCTCTTGTCTTTTTGGGTGGGTTTTTCACACTTCATCTTTTCATCCTAGCGATAACTGTGGGCGTATCGAGGCAACAGCGTCGAAGTGCTGGCTCTTCGTAGACCTAGGAAGCTTTCTGTGTGTTGGAGCCTTCCGAGGCCCCTAGCCCGCCATTTTCTCTCCCTCAGCGCCCACAGAGGGGGGAGCTTCTTCCCTTCCGGGTGCATCCCGGCTCCCCTCTTTTTCCTCGCTGTGACTGTCTTGTGCCCCTAAACCTCAGATCTTGGGGGTTGGTTTCTTTCTCGGAGGGAAACCTGAAAGGTTATAGCGAGATGGGAGTTGGTCTCCTAAGAAACAAGTGATAGGATAAGAGGAAATGGCCTCAAGTTGTGCCAGGGGAGGTTTAGGCTGGGTATCAGGGAAAAACGTCTTCCCCAAAAGGGGGCGTCGAGGGCTGGCCCAGGTTGCCCAGACCAATGGTGGAGTCCCCACCCCTTGAGGAGTTTCAAAGCCGTGGAGATGTGGTGCTAGGGACATGGTTTAGTGGTGACCTGGTAGTGCTGGGTTAATGGTTGGACTTGATGATCTTAAAGGTCTCTTCCCACCAAAATGATTCTACGATTCTAAAAAATCAATTGCTGTTCCCCTCTCGGGTACACTTAGGTGGCTGTGCAGGGCAGACCCTAATACTTTGCCCTCAGGCCCATGGGAAGGAGCAGAGACAGGCTTCCTGCTGGAGAAGGTCCCTTGTAGCTTGCTTTGGTGTAGGAGACAATCCTCAGCCTCATCCAACACCACAGATGAGATGTACTGGGGCACCACTAAGCCATCCTGTATCACTACAAGCCAAGTACAGTTGGGCTACTGGAAAAAACTTAAAATGGAGTTTTATCTTGCAAGTATTTATGGTGAGTTGCTGCATTTAGTTAGTGTGTACTGATAGTTTTGACATGCTTTGAATTATTTAACATCAGTATATTTCAAAGTAACATCAACTTGATTTCCCTTTTATGAAAACATGAACTTTGGTGTAAAATACTAAAGAATTTGTCCAAGTTTATTTTCAAATTTAACAATAAGAGTGGGGTTTGGTGGGCCTGTCCTTTCTTCAGATATTTTAACATGTTTATGCCCAGCTGGAGACTCTGCAGGATCAAGGCTGGTGTGAGGTCATTGTGCAGGATGCTGCTTATGGAATCTACATCTATGAACACTATAATCCTGTGAGGAGCACATGCTGTATTATCAGTTCAACATCCAAACTGCAGAGTACTGCATGACCTTGATGTACCATTAAAACAGTGCAACGTTGGGTGAGAAGTAACCAGGCTGAGAGCCAGGGGCTTCAGACAGCAACCTGCAAAAGGAAGCTGGGTTGTGGCATGCAGACAGCAAAATGGAAACGAGTACCAGAGTTGAACTCCTAGATATGAGAAACAGTCTATATAGGGAGAGTTTAATCTTCAGTTCCTATTTCTGACTCATATATTGATTGCAGACAGATTTTCATGTTAGCTTCACAAGAAATTGGGTGATAGTAGTTAAATGTATTGCTTCTCTCAGTTTTACTGAAGAAATTGTCTCTATTGTTTAGTCTTTTCCACCAAAACAATTAAACTTAATGCTTATCAAGGATCAGTGGCTGAATAAAATAATAAGAACAGCTATTCATTTCTGAAAACAGTTTTTTTTACCATGTTCACAGGTGTTTGGAATCTTATGAACACAGAAGGCTAAGATCTTTACAAAAGTCACATTTAATTTACTATGAGTTAAAAAATAAGCATAAATTGGGAAAATTAACATGGAACTGTGTGAGTTTTAAGCACTATGGCTGTTTTATTGTTATTTCAAGGAGATTAACGGGAAAGTTTTAGAAGTCTATGAAAAGAAATCCAAATTAATGTTTGTAAACATGAGAATCCTGAGTACCATAATTACACAATAAAATATCTGAATGATTTAATGAAGAATATTATAGCTAGCCAGATGTGGACGTCAGGGATGATCACGGATTAGTACATTATTATATTTTTATCATTATATCGGCATTGTAATACTTCTTGTAATGTCCCAGTGAAACATTAATACCACTTGTTCTTACTGACTGTATCAATTATGTAAGAGTCTTTGTCCTGAAACACAATCTTTCATATAACCAATTGGTAAATTGCAGCATAGTTTATTAAAAAAAAAATCTGAATAATTATACTCCTATCTAATTAGTGCTTGCTCTTGGAAATGAACTACTAAGTAGTATCTCTGCACATTATTCTACATCAATTTAATTATTGTCTTCATCCTATTATTCTAATTTAAAACTGTACATACAACAAGAAGTTTTCAGTCGGCAATTGCCATCTTTTGCAGACTTCTCTCCTAAATGTTATGCTAGAAATGTGAACTTTATTGAAGTCATTAATATCCTGTTCAGATGCAGAAGCCAGCACTGGGACCCAAAATGGTAGGTGTGTTCTCTGTGACCTTTGTTTAAAGTCACAGCAACTAGAAGTGGTCAGGGCCCAAGAACATCCATTGCTCCTTGGTTTATAGCAGGTGGTTGTACACAGTACATCATTCTGGTCTTCTGTTCTGTCTGGTTTTCACTACTCCAGTCTAGAGACCTCTACAACTTTCTATACCTGGTTCCTATATACAGTTCCTGTATTGCTGAAAGATTTTCATTTTCAGGTAGCTGATGTTTTCCTTTAGCATTTAATTCTGTTGCCACTTAGTAAATTCTATTACGAGTATTTATTTGCTGACAGCAATTTTCGGTATTACAGCATCGTATTACTACAGTACTGCATTGTCTAAATTTAAAGAAAGATCTGAAATGACCTTTGGTTTTTATTAGGTAACATTGTAAGGATGAGTAAATCTCAAACCCCATTTTAGACCTCCATCAGAGTACAACTTTTCTAATGGCTGTTGCTTATCCTGGATTTTAGAAGTTCAGAGATTCGCAGATGAGCTTGTTCTTTCTATGGGAACTGGTTGCACTAGATATTTAGATTATTTTTAATGTCTTCTTTCTCTGGTTACTAGGATTTCTTCTTGCCTGCATGATACACTGCTTTAGCATATGCAACACACACCAGTATTTGCTTTTAGGATTACTGTTTTCATATCTCATTTCAGTTTATTAAATCTGTAACTTATCTCCAGTTACTCATGTTGTTCTTTTTTTATGTCCTTAAAAACCCACAGGAATTAGTTTTGATTTTACAGCATATTGTCTCAATTTTCCACTCCTTTTTTCATTTTTTAACTTCCAGAGGGGGATAATGTGTAGGCATAGTTCTAGGATTTGTGCCCAACCTAGAAATGTTCTTCAGATTGTACCGTAATTAGAAATCAATCCTATATTAGTCTATATAACTGAGAAAAATTGGTAAAATATCAGTGTAATTATCAAATGATAACATCTGGTGATTCAATTTTTATATTACTCTTTCTATATAAAACTGTGGTAACAGAATAACTGTTCACAGTCTTCATAAAAAGAAAGTTGTTTTTTAATGTGTTGGCAATGTTTCAGTTTGCTATTTTAGTTGTCTATATGACCTGTAAAGCTGATAATAATGGAAAATGTCTAATTTTGAAACCTGTGATCTCATAATGAAAGGCAAGAATTAAATATTTTTCCAACAGACTGCAAGCATTTTAAAAACTGTTCTCATAATTTCACACAACCAAGATTCTTGTGTATGTCATATAAGCCAAAAAAAGAAGATCTTTAGCGCTTTCGTGTGCTTGATCGTCACATTAGCAAAACCTGAAATTTCTGTACTTTTACAGAATTCCAGCTATAAAAGTGGAACTGAAGCATATCCCTCCAACATAATCATTTCCTAAAAAACCCAGTACTCATTAAGGAGTATGCTAAATATCCTCCAAGCCCATGCAATTCAGATGCAATTTTTAGAACTAGTTATATATGCTTATTTTAAAATAATAAGAGGATGAGAGCAAAATAAAGCCTTTCACTGTGGAAGGACGTGCTCAGTATCTCGACCATAACATATAAAGTTTTTTATTATTTTATACAACAGAAGCCTGAGTGATACAAAGGAATGTGAAGGGCATAAGCGTAGATTAATATTTCTTCATGAATGCTTCTATCTCAAGCATTCAATTTGCACAAGCAAATGATACAGTATAGCCTACAAAACATTATGAGATTTGTTTAAAAATTGGTAAAACATTTTGCAGTTCTTTGATGCTCTACATAATAGATTTGTGGAGTATCGGTGCAGTTGTTGATGTTTGTGTTTTCAGGCTACTAGGAATGCAAAAAAATCTATGTAAATATACCCTGTGGCTTCAGTTGCTGTGAAAAAATAAATGATAAGGAAAGTAAGACACTTCCCTTTGATATTTCTCATTAGAAGTTTCACTTAACTGTCTTATCTTGTTATCCTCCTTGTCCCGCTGACGTTCAGAGACAATACACTGACTTAGTGTGTGCCACTGATTCTCATGCTGCTCCTTGCTGCCTTTCTGCTTATGTGCAATTACCTGGTTTGCTTTAATCTCAGAGCTGCAAGTGTCATGCAGCGACATCTCTCTCTAAGCCTAACAAAATTTTGAAGCATTTTAAAGTACAAGAATTCTCAACCTAACAATTATGTAGATCCACAGGGCAGAGCAAATCAACATCACTACCACATACTTGTTGTTCTGGTGCCCTCTACTGAAATAACCATCTGTTTGGCTTCTGAATCCCACCAGGGGGAAAGTCAGGAGCCTCTGCCAAGTGCCATATGCTACCATCTCTTTATCTTGCACATTAGTTCCTTCGTTTCCTTTTCTAGTCTGTCTCAATAAAAACCAGAAGTATGACCCTTTATTTCCTTTCTTTCTTCTGCTGGTACTTAGGTTGAAATTTGTTCTTTTCCCTCATAACATTTTAGCATCGTATTTTACCAACAGACTCCCTTTGAGCTTAGGAAAGTAATGTGTGAGTTAAGATTATAAAGAATGAAGAAAATTACATTTTATAAGAATTCTGGCTTGTGTGTGTAAATCTGAGAACCACCTAAATTAGCAATGTAATTTTTGTTCCTTTCTGGCAAGTTTCCTCATGTACTGTAAAACTGAGGGAATTGAAAGCCAGGTAGGATGATGCAGTCAGCATGGGTTTTCTACAGCAATTCAGTACCCTTGTTTAGTTGCCTGTAAAACCGCAGCCTTATTCTCATTTTGCATGGGAAGCTAAATTGTAGAGGTTAAGCAACTTTTGAGGTTGACATAGCAAACAGTGACAAGATGAGGAATAAACCCCGTGGGCTGGTCTCCTGTTCCAACCACTAGACCTTATGCATCCTCCACACTTGTGTGAGTTACAGTAATTGCATTATGACTAAACTGCTCTTGGAGTAATTTTTCCAATCAGATTTCCCATGTAGAGCACTCTTACTACAACTAAAAAGTGGGACTTTCTTACATCTCTGTAGTCACATCACATTTCTGAGGTAAAAGAAACCACACTGGTGATTTCCAGGAGTTACTCTTGCTTACTATCACTCTTAAAGACTCAGAGTTTTGTACTGGTTTGGTTTGAGAACACCTGATACAAGACTTCCCCAGTGCATCTTCCAATAACTGAGACTATCAATTCCCCCAGGAAAATAAAAGGAAAGGACCAATTAAGTCTTAGCTTATCTTAATGTATGAATAATGACATAAAGCAAGTTTAGGTGGTATTAAATTGGTGTGGATCTGAAGTAGCTGGTACTTATTCAGAGCTCAATTCTGGCAATTTTTTAGAAGTACATTGGTCAGGCAATTGCAGAGGGATATTTTCACATTTCATCCCTCGGTGTCTTTTGAGAAGAGACCTATAAAATAAATTCCATAAACATGTAGCTGCAGTACATGCTTGATAAGCAGCTTACAAAAAAATACTTTTCAATGGAAATTTGTTTAGGTGGGCTGAAATTATTTTTTAGAGATCATAGCTGTAGGGTAATTTCCTTTATTCTTTTACCAGATTCCACGTACGACATCTACTTTGACAGGCAAATTCTCTCACATGCAAAACTCTCACTTTTGGTAAGAATTTCCTCCCCCACTTTTAAATTTCTTTTCAGCACAGTATTCTCAGTTTCTTCTCTCTCATTGCTGTACTGTCAAAAAGCTGTTATGCACCATTCCAGCAATTGCATTTCAGCAGGGAACACAGAAATTTCTGAATTGTAAATGTACAGAATAATTTGTTCCTGTTGTGTACGAGTTCAGCATTTTTTTGTTAATTGTCATCAAGAATTACCTCATTAATCCTAACCCTAAAATAGATTTAAAAAAAATAAATTAACATTCCAACTATTAAATTCATTTAAAAAAATTGATTAAGAAGACCACAGGTTGATATCTTTTATTGTTACTAAAATAGGAAGGCTTTTTTCAAACCTGGTGATTTGTTGGTTGAAGGCTGTGCTGCCTACGCTTCTTGATTCCAGCAGGTGAAGGAGATGGCATTTACAGAAGGAGAAAAAGGAAGTTCACTAAAAGGAATCAGCAAGTTAGAGGAAAAATCGTAACTAATAGTGGAATTAGCTCTCGTTATCAGACAGGAAGAGATAGTAATTGTGGGTTTGCTACTTAACTACTTCTCATGTTATTTTTCTGCATAAACTACTGATGCAATTGCTAAAAAACCAACAGTGAAAGGATCAGAACATACCGTGAGCACAGATGGAGCTTACATTATGTATACATTTTAAAGAAATTCAATTAATTTCCTTTTAGCAAGAGTAACATCAGTTTCTCTGAGGTTAGTGGATATTTATTACTCATTGGATATGGATATCCAATGAATATTTAGTACTCATTGAGGTACATGGAAGGCTCTGGTACGGATAAAAATTTAGCATGTTAACAAACCCAAAATATTTTGAGAATATTTCTGTTCCATCAGGGAAGTTTCTCATTCTCATATGTAAGGCCACAGTACCTCTAGTCTATTCGTCCCCAAAGCTTTTGGTGTTCTGGAGGCTCTGCTAGACCTCCAGAAAGTAAGTTATTCACCTTCCTGGTAAATTTCTGTCTTCACAACTTGACTGTAGTTGAACTTCAGTTCAGCAGTTTGATATTGGCAGGTTGTTTATGTTGCAGTTTATCACTGTCTCTCCCAGGCAGCAGCTTTTCTTATCAATGTTTACATTAACACAGTGCTCTGCCAGAAAGAGAAAAAAAAATTACTGTCCTCTATTTTCAAACACAAACCCCACCTTCTCCTTAGATTTCCTTCCACAGGAAGCACCTATGCATATATCTGCTTATTTGCATGTTAGACAAGGTAAAAATGTTTCTGCCCTACAGAGGTGAGTCAAACACTGAAAACCAGTTGACAGCAAACATATTTATTCACTATCTCTCAGGTGTAGCAGCTACAACTCACAAGAATCAGAAGGCAGAGGCTGAAACATGCTGGCTTTGTCTTGCACTTAAGCTTACAAATCCAAAGGAGAATTCTGGGAATGCAATATTAAAATTAAAACCTGACCCTCAGTCTATCTTTCAGTGTTAGCTGCTAAAAAAAACAAAACCGGAGAGATAGAAACCATATGGAAATACTTAGGTTAGAAAAGATCCTTGCGATCATCGAGTCTGCCTAACCATGTTATTGGACTGTCTGATGTCTTCTGTCTGGGAGATCCTCATTGGACTGAGGCTTCACCTCTTGATCCAAAGCTGAGCATGCAGGCATCAGAACTGATTGTGTTAACAAAGACTTGCCAGCCGTCCAAACAAAAAGCTGTAAATATTGATGCTGATCTCGGAATGGATTTGGAGCATGCCACACTGCTGGGCGGTTATGGCAGCAGCGTGGGTGTATAAAGTACTGAACTGTTAAAAGCCATACACTTGCCAAAGAAACTAGCTGTTATTCATCAGCCCACACTGTCAAAAGGACAAAAGAAGAAGCTGACACTTGGGAAAGGAATGAAGTGACTAAAGACTCCCTGGGAATATAGACAATACAGAAGGTATGGAAAACCTTCCTATTTTATCCAAGCAATAGCTGATTCCCATAGCAAAAATGCGTCACCATCCAGGGCATTTGGAACTGCTGCATAAGCCCAGCCAGTGCTGGAGAATTGGTTTGCTCCATAAATTTGTCCTGAAGCCAAATAACTAACCATGTCTTGCATGTGTCACCTTTAGCCTTAATGAATCTTGGCAAAGACCTCAACAAACTACAAAACTGTCTTCCTGTGAATACTTGTTTGAAGATTGATATAACGCCCTGGAACTGATCATAGAATCTCAGAATGGTTTGGGTTGGAATGGATCCCAAAGATCATCTAGTTCCACCCCCTCTGCCATGGGCAGGAACACCTCCCACTAGACCAGGTTACTCAAAGCCCCATCCAACCTGGCCTTGAACATATCCAGTGATGGAGCATTCACAGATTCCTTGGGCAACCTGTGCAAGTGTCTCACCACCCTCAGAGTGAAAAACTTCTTCGTAAGTTTTAATCCAAATCTCCCCTTTTCCAGTTTGAACCCATAGCCCTTCATCCTATCACTTACAAGCTCTTGTAAAAAGTCCCTCCCCAGCTTTCTTGTAGGCCCCATTCAGATACTGGGGAACTGCAATGAGGTCTCTGTGGAGTCTTTTCTTCTCCAGGCTGAACAAGCCCAACTGTCTAAGGCTGGCCTCACAGCAGAGGGCTTTCAGCCCTCCCATCATTATTGTGGCCTCCTCTGGCGCTGCTCCAACAGGTCCATATCTCTCCTGTGCTGAGGATTCCAGAGCTGGACCCAGCACTGCATGGGGGTCTCCCCAGGGTGGAACAAAAGGGAAGAATCCCATTCCTCGCCCTGCTGTCCACGCTGCTTTGGATACATCTACCCGTGTAAGTTTATTAGCAGGAGTTAAACACATAACCTAGTGTATTTTACTAGTTAATAGAGTATTAAAATGCAGTCGGGCCCAGGCACAGCTTATGCAACCAGTACTTCTAGAAGGGGCTCTGCACCTGTTCGGTGTAGGGAATTCTGTTTAAACAGAAGTACACAAAAAAAAGGAGAACTTACTTCCTCAGTGGGAGGGACAATTTTTGGTATCACTAACCTTTCTCAACAGTAAAGGTTGAAAGAAAATCGAGTTGGATACACCACTCCCACCTGAAATCTACGACTGGTCCTTGTAATTCTGTATGATAATTAAATACTGAGTTGCAGCGTAGCATAGTAAACTACTGCTTCTCATGTTTTTGGAAGTTCCCATCATAGGAATCTACTATTTTATCAGACTAGAACTGCTTGGTTGCTTTACATTTTTCAGCCTTTCTCTGAAGCCTGAAAGAGATCTGTGCTCTGATAGCCTGATCAGAACTATCACTGCTCAGCTGTCTGTTTAGGTATTGGATCTTACCAACAGCCACGTGATGGATATTTTCCTCAGACAAGAATTTCTTGCACAACTTCCAATTTTCTTCAGAACTTGCAGATGAAGAGCTTGGTTTGAAGGTTCAGGGATTCTCAGATACACACACTGTTGAGTAGAGACATACTGACAATAGGTGAGGCTTTATTCCCTACCTGCCTTTTGTACTCGAGGACCAAATTTCCTTGGTCCTCACGCCTTTGTAGGGCTTCTCTCATGAAACCCACCAGTTGCAGCTTACCACAGAAGGGCCTAAAGTTACAGAAGTGTTGCTGAAATTAAGACTCAGAAGCAGTGTTTTAAGGAAGCTTTTAGGAATGTCTTGTGCTTCAGAAGGAGGTCAACACATTTGGTTTTATGGACACTTGGCTTCAAAGGCAGGATAGTATAGATGTGGCAACAGAAGAGCTCTAATACCTCGATCAGAGAATGTGTGCAATACATAGTGTTGATATGGGTGTGACTGTATATGAATGTATAGTTAGTGTATGTGTATGAACATCAAAGCAGTTGGTGATAAGATGGCAGCATTTTCTGTTATACGTTTGTGTACTTAACCTAATTTTGTTTCTTATAGCTAAACGAAGATAAAGATCTTCTAACGCAACAGCATGAGATGTAAGTATTGGATCTGTACCAGGAAAAAATTATTGTTGACCCTATAAAGAATTTGACTTTATTTTTTTGATAGAGAGCTATAATCGCCTGGGCAACTCAAGGAAAGCACAATTATAATCTGCATTAGTTGACCGATACATAATTGACTACAGGATGCAAGTGAGCACCTGCGATGTTGTCTTGTGCGCTACGTGTAACATATACAACAGTTATGCAAAATACATAAGGAAAATTGATCTGACTTCCCCACAGTCTGTTTAATAGTTTGGTAATTTTGATACAGATTTAGACTCTGTTGTTGCTTTTTGCATAATGCAATAGACAAGAAAGATTAAAGTCATAGTGATAAGACCCCTCTAAAACTGACATTGTCATGTGAATATATATTACACAGTGAAGTGATAACTTCTGTGGCACAGCAGGTCTACAGAAGATCAATATAATCCTTATCAGCTTTTGCATAAAAATGGCCTAATTTTTCCAGCCCCATTTAATATAAAATTTCCACCCTGAGATACTTGAAAGGTGAAAATAAACTGTTCTCCCAGATTCTGCCGTAAAATCTGAGCTCAATACTGATTAAATCTTCAAATCCACGTTTCTCAGAAGGAGGCAGCTTCATTGGCACCTATTCTGTTCTCCCCAACCCAAAAAAGGCACAATGACTATACATTGTTACAATTGGCAGAAAGACAGTAAAAAAATTTATTTACCATGATCAATTTAAAAGTGAAAGGAAACCTTATTCCCATCAGGAACCTAACAGCTAGAGAAGTGTTCTGCTGAGCTTAGTGAGAGACAGGGACATGGTTTCTCCTCACACAGGTACAGGATGTTGACAGGTAGCAAAAGGATTTTAAGCGTTCATGGTATTATACAGATGTCTTCAGCTATGTCTTGCAAACTACTGATCACAGCCCTAACATGCGTGTAGCTGCAGAAGGGTTGCTGTTCCTTTTTAGTGTTTAGAATCTCAGCAGAAAGGATTTTGCTCTTGTACTTAAAGCGTTAACGCATTTATATACCACAGGAGTCCTCCTGGATGTGGATGTAGTTTTCAAATGGTTCTCAAGTGCTGAATTGTGTCTTAATTCACAGAACTGTTATAATGATGCTCTTTTTCATTCAAGCTGTCTCATTCCCTCCTGTTTCTTCTCTGGATTAATATTTTTGTCAGTAATTTCCCCCAGGTCTTTATGTTTCTGTTATTATGATATCTTAAGTCTATAAGACATTAATGTTCTAAAGAGCAACTGCATTGCTAAATGAATCATGCAAAAGTAACAAGGAAATTAAGCCCTAAATTGGTAAATCTGCAACATACCAAAAGATCATACCAAATCTCATTAAAATACAGCACTAACATGTAAGAATAGCAAGTAACTGTTTGTTTTGTACAGAAAGAATGTTGGTAAGTTTTTAAATCTTGGTGGACATATGTATTCACTTTTAATTCAAATTCATTTGTATGATTATGTGTTTATACACTATCTCATTAAAATGTCAAAATACTTCATAGTTTTTCATTCGGAATCCAGGACTAAATTCCATTCCATCTCAATTCTGAGTGACTGAATAGTGTAGAACTCAATTTATTCTCTGTAAAATAGAACAATACTGTTTGTTGAGGCAGCTGAAGGTGAAAGAATTAGGAAATTCAGTCTATAGCTGTAACTTAACACAAAGACCACATTTTCATCTTAAAGACTCTAGAAACAACATTCTCTGTATGTTTTCTCCCACTTGATTTTAAGCAAAACAAGCTATTGCTTCAGCTGCCACCATTGTTGGATTCTTACTGATCTGTCAGAAATAACTTGTAAACTCATTTCTGTACTATTGAACCACCAAATATGGGAAACTAACAACCATATTATAAAATAGATTATCTATAGTCTGTTCTTCATTATGTGGGCAGTGAATTTATTTAGGGCTGTATCACTGTTCAATTAGAATATCTGAAATGTGCTGAACATCTTTAATGCATTAAACTTAATTTCACCACAGTTTGTATCTAGAAGGTCTTGGTAAGTCTTCAAAAAGTGAAATGGTTTCTGTAAAGTTGAAATGTTGATTAATGACCTGTTGAAGGGAATTTGTCTCAATTTTACCTCTGGCATATAAAGTTTGGCACCTGCCCTATGATTTTAGGGGCATCAAACCTCCCTAGAGAAAAGTCACTGCATGAGCTATTCTTAAATATTTCCTTATGATGCTGGTAGCTCTAAAGCTGTGAGGAGTCACTCGTTTTTCTGGGTTTTAAAGCTTTCTCCAGCTGTAAGATCAGTAGGTCAGGCGAGTGCGCCCAAAAACACTGTAAAGACCTGAGGAAAGGCCCCTGGGGTAATGGTAGTGCCTGAGCTGCGGGACAGACAGGCCACAGTGGAATCAGATAGAAACACTCGCTACAGTTCCATTTTTATTTCAGACATTCTAATTTAACTAGGATGATACAAACATAGAAAAACTTGCTGGGACCATGCCATCCATATGAGTTGCACAGTAGTATATTCTAAAATAGATGTGTAAATATGTTTTCCCAGCATTCCTGCCCCTAAATTTCGTTCTTTTGTTCTGGACTTTATATTTCCTTCCTATTATTTATGGGGATAGTCTTAATTACCTCTTAAATAGGAATTCTTCCTCCAGCCTGTTTTTAGACCTCCCCAGACAGACCCTCTAGTCCCAAGTTCCTGATGCAGTGCTCCAGCAGTGGAGGAAGGACTGGTTGTGGGAGATGCCTGTTGGGGGCACAAGCAGGACAACCTTGACTTTCTATTATCCTCTAGAGAAGGTTAAATGGAATTCCCTCTACCAAGACAAATATTTATGTGTGAGCTCTGTAGAGGTCAGGTTGTGAGAATTAATACACATGGACTTTATAGCTCCAATTAAGTGTACAACTGGATTCCTTTATCACCATCTGTTCAGCAGTATTACGCTTCAGCTCCCTGTAGTGGATAATGCAGGGGAGGCCTGGCATTGATTTTTTTTTTTCTTGGTGGATTTTAAAAGAAGTTGGTGGCTTTTTTTCCTCGATATATGGATACTCTACACCTTCAGGACTTTGATTATGCCTCACAGGATATTAAGGATATGAGGGTTTAAGTATGCTAAAAAAGAAAGTCTCATTAAGTGTTTTAGCTTCAGAGTTCATTATGCAGCAAAATATTATTTCCGTTGTCAACCAGATGGGCTGGTGTGTGCATTCAATTCTCTCATGTACATACCGACTGCTTTCTTTACACATATCCTCGTGTTTTTCCAGGCTGTACATTCCTATGTCTTTGTCTTCTCAGGTGTCCAGCTGAACTTCTTTCAGTCATACTTGAATATGACTCAAGGTCAAGTTGTCCAGACTTTTGGTAGTTCTTGCCCTTCTCCACAGAGATCTCTCTAATTGAATGAGGTGCCCAAAACTGAGAACTGTTCTTTACCAAAAGCCTTTTTCAGCTTGGTGGAGTGGAAGAATTACTTCGCTCTTCCTATGTTTGACAGCCTTTTTCTGCGTTTCAGTAAAGGAGTCACATTTTTTTGCAACACCAAATCATTTGTTGACTCATTTTCTGTTTGTGAGCCACTATGAACCAAGACTTCTCTATAAAGTAACTGCTTAGCCTGTTGGTCTCCAGTTTATATTTTTGCAGTCAATTTTTCCCAGCTATACATAATAGTATTATTGGATTACACCCTATTTACTTCAGGTCTTTGTTCCGACTTGGCATCATTTGTTCAATTCTATCTTCCAAAAAGCTCTCACCTGAACAGGATGTCCTCCAAAAATATGACAAAAATGTTTTCTATCCTATTGCATCACAGAAGCAGTTTAGGACTTGGGATGTGAGCATCTGGAGATCTTACTTGCTACACACTTACTTGATTGTGAATCACTTGACACTACTTGTGAGTACTGTTTTCTAACCATTTCCCACAAGATTTGTGCAGCTTGTGCTCCTCTATCCTTCTTATGAGTGTATTAGATGATAGAGCATCAGAAGCATCACTAAAGTCAAGATTCCATGATTTGTTTTTGAGATGTTGTTGATGATCATTATTAATCTTAACATCCAAGGCCTTACAAATAATTTGCTTAATTTGTTACAGTATTTTGCCTGATAAAAAGAAAAGCTGACTGGACTCCAATTCCCATCCTTTCTTCCTTTTTTAAGGTAGGCACTGTGTGGTGAGTTTACCTTGGCTGGGTGCCAGGTGCTCACCCCTAGTCCCTCTATCACTTCCCCTGCCCCTCAAACCTCCGTCAGCAAGGCAAGTGGGGAGAGAGTAAGATGGAAAAGAAAAACCCGTGGGTTATGATAAGAAGCAGTTTTAATAAACAGCAGAGAAAGCAAGGCCACGCGTGCGCGAAGCAGAAGCAAGCAAAGCTGTTACTCTCTACTTCCCATCCACAAGCAGTGTCGGGCCTGCCCTGGGAAGCAGGGCTCCAGAACGCGTACCGGTTGCTCGGAGGACAAATGTCTTCCTGACGAATTCTCCCATCCTCCTTCCACCCCCTCCCTTTATAGTTGAGCTGACGTCATATGGTATGGAATATCCTATTGGTCAGCTCGGGTCGGCTGTCCGGGTTGTATCCCCTCCCAGATCTTGCTCCCCCCACACCTTTGGTGCTGTGTGAGCCCTGCTAGTCATAACACGGGTGTGTTATCAACACCGTCTGGCTCTCAGTACTGCAGCATGAGGGCTGTGTGGGGAAAATCAGCTCAGACGGACCCACTACACCCTGTTTCCTTTTCCCTGGCCTCATGGAACCTCATCTATCTTCTCTGAGTTCTTGATGGCAATTGCTCATAGCTCTGAGCTTACTTAAGGCATTTCACTAAGTGTTGGCTGAAACTTATCTGCCATGTGACTTTTGTAACCACCTTATTTGAGTAGATTCTGTTTCTTCCTTAGTTGAGCTTGAACATTTGTTTTTATGTTGCTAATGTTAACCATGTAAGCTGTCTGATTACGGCTGACATTCTGGAGAAGAACAAAGCCCAGAAAATGGGGCTTTGGTTTTCCTCACGTGCCTTGATAATAATATCCTTGCCCACCTGAGAGCAAGTCAGTTACTCCCCAGTAGTCTTTCACATAAGCTACATTCGATGGCTCTTTGATAGTTTGAGCTCATTTTGGATGTTAAACTTTCTGGATTTTCCCTACATATTACAACAATAGCTTTGTTGTCAGTTTTACTTATTCTAATCTTTACTAGATTCTGTCTTTTTTTAAATGGTTTAGATTTAGCCAGACTCCTCTCTTACTTGCTTGTTTCTCGCTGCCAGGGTCTGTTAGAAGCCTTTGTGTTGATTCTATAGGCAGTGGCAAACTTTCAAGAGTCTGCTTTTCCTTAGATTCGCTATATTTGTTTGCCATTCAAACTGAGTTCACTGAAACTTATTTTCTTCACATCTACTGGTTTGATTTTCCTTCATTCCCTTTTGAAGAGTCATTAACTTCCCTAATGCCCACTGTCACCGCTGTAGTCTCCCAAATTCCTTTCTGAGTAGGTATCTTGCTATTGTAAGTCTCACTGTCGCCAGTTCCTAAGCTTTGGCTGATTTTATTCATATTAAAGTACCACAAGCTTGATCTTTTCCGTTTGTGGGTTGGTGGTAGGCCTTTGCTGTGACACTGTTCTTTTCCTTTCCTTTGTGCCATTATCCAAATATTTTTACTAGTTCTGTACCTTACGTTCCTTTTCTCCTACCTGTGCCTCCTGAACAAACTCTGCATTTCCATAACTATAACCAGTTACGACAATTTATTCCTAATTTTGGTTATGAATAGAATGACTTTCGGTTCCTCCTGTTGATGACCCACATTCTTACATAATTGTGCAGCATCTGAGTACAGTGCCTGGGAAACTTTTCTTATTATTCCTCTCTTGTAATATTCAGTAAAATTGTGCCCCTCACCCCCCTTGATTTTTCTTCTTTCCCCACACTTTTGTGGTTTATCTGAACCCTGTGGTGTGATAAAAATAATCTGAAGATAATTTAATTTACACTGGCTGTAGGCAACAAGGAGAGATTTGTAACAGTAACAACAACAAAGCAGACACAGGCATAGCATGCAACTGGCCAAGTAGTTCTGATTTTCTTTCTCCTGGGGAACACTTGCCTTTGTCCACTCACCTCACCCGCTCTGAGGTGGGTTTGTTGCAGCATCACAGTGTGAAGGGGACAAATAAACCACCTCTCTGCCTACTCGCACGTGCAGAGTTTGCTTTGCTCTTCTTACAGCACACAAATGAGCAGTCTAGCCACAGCTGGAGTATTTTGTCCAGTTCTGGGCTCCCCAGTTCAAGAGAGACAAGAAAATACTGAAGAGAGTCCAGTGGAGGCTACAAGGATGATTAAGGGACTGGAGCATCTCTGTGCTAAGGAAAGGCTGAGAGCCCTAGGGCTGTTTAGCCTGGAGAAGAGAAGACTGAAAGGGGATCTGATCAATGCTGATCAGTATCCGAAGGGTGGGGATCAAGAGGATTGGGCCAGACTCTTGTCAGTGGTGCCCAGTGATAGGACAAGGGGCAACGGACACAAACTGAAACTCAGGAGATTCTGTCTGAACAGGAGAAACTTCTTTCCTGTGAGGTTCTGGAGCCTGGCCCAGGCCGCCCAGAGAGGTTGTGGTGTCTCCTTCTCTGGAGAGATTCCAAACCCACCTGGACTTGATTCTGGACAACCTGCTCTGGGTGACTCTGCTTTAGCAGGGGGTCGGACGAGATGATCTCCAGAGGTTTTTTCCAACCCCTACCATTCTGGGATTCTGTGACTAAGGAGAATTAAATGTTGATGTATCACCTTTCAATACCTGTGCTTTTACAGTGCATTAAAAAGATCTCCAATATCAGATTTGTGGGTTTTGCAACTACCAGGAAATGTGCTTCATCCTTTTCCCCAGGGTTTCCCAACAGTGCAGCAGGTAGTACTGATGAGAGAGGGAGTTCCCACCAGTTCAACACCCATGTTGGGAACTGTCAGAGCAGACCTCTCCTGCTGTCATTGTGAGGAACGCAGCGTTCCCACCTCTTGACCCCAGCAATGAGAAAACACCATGCAAGTGGTGCCCGCGTGTGGAATCCGGTTGGCTGCCCTGCAGTGATGGGACACAGCCCACTGGCTTTCACACACAACACAGCTATTTTATTTAAGGCTGTGGTCTGATGTTCCTTAAGGTTTTGCTGATCCACATCTGACATGGGAAGAACACAGACAAGCTGTATAAATTTTGTGGTTAATTTAAATGTAATTTGTTTCACACACAAGACAAAAAAAAAAAGGAGAAAAGAAACCAACAGGACAACCTTTCACCATTTAAATGTATTTTATTTAAACATGAACAATGCTGAATTTATTTAAACATACAGATATATTTACTATTTAAATATTAAATATTTGTTTAACCACACAAAAACTGTTGATAAGCAAACAGTCTACCACTTAGATTGATTGCACCCCAGCTGAGGCTGGGGTACAATATCAAAAGGCAAACTTAAAAAGCGGTTTTTTTTTTTTTTAAAGAGGACTGTAATTTGTAGGTCACTTCCACAAGGCCAAGAATTTTGCCCCTTTTAGTGGCCGCCTTCCTGGAGCTGGGCGGTTTCTGAAGAGGCTCCCCTCAGCTGCCCCACTCCTGAGCGCCGGCTTCGCACCGGCCGCGCTGCGGGCGCAGGGATCTGCGCAGCCGGCCCGGCCGATGGGCCGGCGGGGGCGGTGCTGTGGCCGGTAAGGGCGGGCCGAGCCCCGCGTCCCGCCCGTCGCCCTCAGTGCCGGCGCTCGCTCCGTGTCAGCGCGGGGAGGTCAGGGGAGGGGTGCGCGCGCACACGCCCCCATCCCTCCGTCCGCCCGCTGCCGGAATGTGGACGGCGCTAGCCCAGTCGTGAGGCGGCTGCGCGGCCCGCCCAAGCCTTGCACGGCTGGCCTCCCCCTGCAAGCTGGGGGTTGGACGAGCTGGAGGCGGCGGTAGAGCGGGGAGGACGGCCTGGCTACCACAGGTGAGAGAGAGAGGCCGGGATGGGGCGGGGGAGGGACACATGCTGCCTCGGGCCTCCTGCGCCGGGCTGAGGGCAGGGGGTTCGCGCCGGGCGGAAGCGGGAAGCGGCGTTTCTCCGTCAGGAGAGGCGGCGCTGGGGGTGGAAAGCGCCGGTCCGCCGCGGCTGCCCCGTGTCACCGGGTGATAGTGCCCGCTGACCTGAGGTCGCTTGGAGCGGCCTGCTGGAGCGGCCACAACAGCCGCCGGCCCCGGCCCCCCTCCCGACGGCGGGGGAAGGCGGAGGCACGAGGTGCGTGGCTGTTTGGGGGGACGGTGCCGCTTCGCGTTTTCTGGTGTTTGTGTTGGGGGGGGAAGGAGTTCCCTGTGCCCGGCTGGGCGCTGGGGCAGTGCAGCTTTGTGGAGAGCGGAGCTGAAGTAGGGGATTTAAAAAATAAAGTTGTTTTCGTGGTGAGGGAAGGCAGAGAGTTGTGGAAGTGTTCATCTCCCTTCCTCCTCCTCCTCCTTAGGAAAAGTGAATTCACTTCTCAGGAGCCAAAACTAGCAAACTGCTGTCCTAAATCTGTGCCGTCTACATGGCTCGGATTCATCCACTTTTTTTTTTTTTTTGGTGAAGTTGTTGGTTTTTTGGATTTTTTTTTTCCCTCAAATCTCTTTCCATAATTAGGCCCTGCCTGCGACCCGGTGCAAAAATCCTTGTCTCTAGATAGAGTACTTCCAAACAGGCTGAAGCCATCTGAAGTGGCTATGGCACTCTGAATGCAACGGACTCAGCAGCTCTGCTCGTTTGTAAGCCTATGAAAAGTGGTATGTACTTTGCTCTCGCTGTCGCTCTTTCAGGACTGTGTTGTTATGATTGCTTGGTTTTGATATTGTTGTAAATAAATTATAACTTACCACATCTCATAGCTGCACACATCCATTCTTTTATGTAAGAGGGAGAAAAAAGGAAAAGATTTAATCTGTCTGCTCTTTTTCAAACCAGTAACAAATCCATCAACAAGTAAGAAATATCTTGCTTAGGGGTAAGCCTTGCTTTCTCTTTCGCTGTTAAGCTGCAGTCTCACAACCGTGTTGGTAACTTTTCTAATAAAACTTTGGAGGAGATCAACAGTCCTTCTTTCTCCAAAGAGAGATCTTGGTGATGTTACAGGCAACGTTTTCTTATCCATTTAAATTCAGGAAAGGTTTAGTTGACTGAATCTTTGTGATACAGGCCAAAATCCTGAGAGCTCAGCAGACTGACTCATGCTCCAGATCTTATGAAGATTTACTGGGTGTATGAGATTTGTCTTGTAAGTTATGCATGTGTCTAGGCTGTAAGCAGAATTGTAGCCAATAGTGTTTATGTGGGTTATATGGTATTAATGATGCTAATGAAGAGGTTAGTTTGCTGTCTAAACCTGAAGGGACTACACATATAGTTACGCACAGTAATCCCAAATTGACTCCAGTATTGTAAGAACTGAGGCAAAATTGGAGCAGTATTGGAAGCACTCTGCAGTATTTTAAGGTGGTTACCATGAGATGTATGGCTTGGTTAAAAGTAGCTTTTGGTCCTTTAAAAAGCGAATCACAGATTAAAATATGGTAGTGTTAGTAAGGGGATTGCAAGAAGGTCCAGGGCATAAATGTGCTTTCTGTGGCAACCGAGTTCCTGGTTCCCAATCATTTGAAGACAATCTGAGTTGTGGCTGCTCCTTCCCCTGTGTCATCAGTGTGACTTCCACAGCCAGGAAGTGAGTTAAGAGAACTAATCTGGTCTAAAAGTAGTACCTTTATTTCTTTTTTTTTCCTCCCTGAGTTACTTTTTAGTTAGAACAACTTCCTGAACTAGTTCACTTGCCTGGTCATATGGACATTGTCTCAATCCAGAGGAGGAAGAAGTGTGTTGGTAGCGGTGAGGGCCTAACTCCGGTCCTGATACGGTCACGTAAGTTGCGATGGGTGATGTGCTTATCTGGGTCGTGGTTTTATGGTAATATAGTATAAGAAGGCACTACTGCTGGAAGAAGCTATCCTGTGGTTGTGACTTGGCTTATGCTGCTTGTGGTGAAGGTAGCAGGTGTGGTAAGGGTGGTAGGAGCTCTTCTTTTTCTGTCAGTACTGGCTTACATTGATTATGAAGCCATGGTGTCATTTGTCTTTTTTTATTTACTTTCATCGACTGCAGCTTTTCAAGAGCCACCTTTGCATCTCCATTTTTCTTCTGTGTGTCCATGGAAATAGCGGTGGTTTTGTCCTGCTCTCTCCTTTGCATGTCCTTTCTTCTCACTAAACTTTTGGTTGATTCATTAATTTCAAGGAATGATCTGGGCATTGTTAGGTGGGGGCTTTTGTGCATTTATTCACCTTTAATTTAAAAATAATCAGCTGCACATTGTTATTGTCTCTGCTATAATTGGAAGGCTATTTCAAACTTGACTGACCTTATTAATTACACACCTGATTTCCTGTGTAGGTCAATTTGCCATTGGATTATACTCATTTTATGTACCCAATGGACTGATACGTTATATTGATACTTTTCATCTTGGCATCAAAAGCAGCAGCACTCTTAAGTGGTTGCAAAAATGTGTTGAAGTGCAACACTGACAGTTTCTTTTCTCTTTTGACCAGCAGCTGTTCTCATCTTTCCTGTAACAGCTCTTAGTTTCCACCCCAAATTTTTATCTCAACCTAAGTGGGTATTAAAATATACAACTGAGATATTAACACGGAGCATGGTAGGGGTGTCCTTTTAATGGACATTGAGAAGTTTTCAAGTGTATTTTCAGAAAATGTGTTTCTTTGAAGGTTGTACCTTTGGCAGTTTGTTCCAGCCTTGCTCTTGCTCCATTATATGGGTACAGCTATTGAAGGAGCCATTATTGTAACCCGGATTGCTGAAGGGCATCTTCCTTCTTTGTCAGAGTCCTAGTTTGTAAGCAACGCCTGACATATTTGAAAAAAGTTTGAAATGGATTTATTTCACCTTTTTCTGTATTCTTAACTTCAAAAAGAAAGAAAACCTCTAGATCGATTATTGGAAAACACCTCCATGTTTTTAAAGGTGTTTATTTAATTTTGGTATTGGAAATGTTCTGAGAGGGGACTTTGTGAAGCTGAAAGAAAAAAGTAGTTAGTTTGATGGGTGTGCATTCTTGACTGTAACCAGTACATAAATAAATAGGTTTCCAAAACCTGCTTAGTTAAATAGATTACTCTGAAAGATGAATAAGGCCCTTGTGGAAAACCCCTACTATATTGTTTCTTTGGTGGGTTGTTTTCTGTTCTTTGTAAAGAATAGCAGGGGCAAGGGTATTTCTAATGCTTTTAGGTGGACAGAGGGAAAAGTAAAGGTTTTGCCACAAAGTGAGATGGGTCAGAGTCCTCTGCTTTTTTGTTCTCATCACCCCTGAAACCAGAATCAGGATGTCCAAGAAACTGTGAGGGGTTTTTTAGCTCAAATAACCTTAAAAGTGCAAAATAAGTTTTCAGCATCAGGATAATATTCCCCAGTTATGAGGGAAGCACAGTTACACAAAGGATAGAAATTCCAAGGGCAAGGTAAGAGACGTTTACATTTTTGTGCACTGCATTGGATACATACTTACTCTATATACAGGACTACTGATTTTTTTAAAAATGTGTAAATAGATGTAATAAACTTGGTGTAAAAATTGATGAGTGAAAGCTTATGAAATAGAATCATAGGCAGATGAAATAATACATTAATGAAATAGAATAATTTAGATTGGAAGGGGCTTCTGGAGGTATCTAAACCAGCTGTATGCTTAAATTAAAGCAAGAGCAATTTAGATAAGGTTGTTGCAGCACTTAATGCCTTTCTGAGTAACCTGTTTCCACATTATTCTGTTGCTGATACAGGACTTTGTACTTGCGTTTGTTGAACTTCATGAGGTTCTTGCTAGTGCATTTCTCCAGCCTGTCCAGGTCCCTCTGAGTAGGAGCCCTGCCCTCCAACATGTTGACCACTTTGCCCAATTTGGTGTCACTGGCAGACTTGCTGAAGATGCACCCTGTCCCATCATCCAGGTTAAAGACATCTGATAGCACTGGTTTCAGTGGTAATCCCTGAGGGGTGCGACTGTAGCCACTTGTTACTGAACTTGGTGCTGCTGATTGCTGTTCTTTCAGCCCAGCAGTCCAGTTAATTTCCTAAACACCTTATTGCTGCTCACTTACCCTATCTCATGAGTTTGGCTGTAAGGATAGCGTGGGAGACTTGTTGATGGATTTCTGTATTCAGTGCCCTTCCACCATCTGTTAAGCAGGTCATCTCCTTGCAGTAAACTATCGTGTTCATCAGGCATCATTTTCCTTTGTTAAGTCTATGCTAGCTATTCCTGATCACCTTCTTATCCCTCTTTGGCATGGGACTGGCTTCCAGGAGGATGTGCTCCTTAATTCTCTCATGGACTTAGGTTGGCTGATCTGTAGTTACCTGGATCCTCCTTTTTGATCTTCTTGAAGCTGGGTGTGATCTTTGTCTCTTTTTTCCAGTCATAAGGAACCTCCCCCAGTCTCACAGCCTTTCAACAAGTGGTAGTGTGTGGTCTGTCAGTGACACTGGCCAGCTCCCTCAGGGCTCTTAGATGCATCCCATCTGGTTTTACAGACTTATTACATTTCCAGTTTCCTGAAATGCTTCCAGACTATCTTCCTCTTTTGGAGGTAGTTCCTTACTCCAGCAGACTCTGCTGCTAGGCTCAGGGTTCTGGGAGGCTTGAGGGTGGACCTCACCGTTGAAAACTGGTGCAAAAAAGACATTGAGTTTGTCAGCCTTTTCTATATCCTTTGCTACCAGGTCTTCTGTCCTGGTGAGCAGAGGAGCATTTCTTCCTTAGCCTTCTTTTGTTGCAGTTACAGGACTCTGTCCCTGTTGCTCTTTATCCCTTGTCAGTTTTAACTGCAGCTGGCTGTCAGTTTTTCCTAATGCCATCCTTGAGTGCACAGACTGTGTTTCCATATTCCTCTTGGGTTGCCTCTCCCTTCTGTGTGCTTCTGAAGCTGAGGCCAAAACAGTTTCATTTTACTCTTTCATTTACCCTAGAAATGTGTAAAATTTTGAAGTCTTGGTTAATGAATTATTCTAACCTTAGCGTGAAATATTTGAATTGAGGATGTCGATCCCTCTTAAGCAAGCAGTAAGTGTTATCAAGCTCTTGTGATAAGGGAGTTAAGTCCTGTCTGAAATGTAGAGTGCAACTCAGACTGTGGTGCAAGGAGACAAAACAATGAGAAAAAGGAACCACAGCTCTTTCCTCCTCCAATGACTGAAATATTTAACTCCAGGTAGAAATTTACAGCCTCAGTGTATGCCCTTCTCTTTTCTGTGCATTGTAGGTGAAATAGAAGTACCTGGATAAAGCCTTGGTTACAGGTTCAGGTGTGTCATGTACTGTTCTAGCTCTTCTGTCTGAATAGGTCTTTGGTCTCTGTTTGGATTAGAAATATACTTCTAGCATGGCTGGGAGTTCTGAGTGGATTTCTAATACAGTAGAAGGTGTTCTAGTGGGGTTACATTTCTATGCAAAACAACAGTCACTAACTATGGTAGTTAATGGTAAGAAGGCAGTCTGCACATTTACCTTTCAAATTCTCGTATTACGCTGGGCTGCTGGCAAACTCTTAAATGGTGAAGCTCCTTACTAATGATGGAGTTTCTTGACTTAATGGCTCAAATTCTTACTGTCTCCCGTGTGATTTCTAAATAGGAAAGGTCAAAAGGCAGAAAAAAGAAAAGTGAAAGGTATTTTTAAGAACCAGTAAATTGTCAGTTATAGCAGGATTTTTGGCAGTGACTGAATCCAAAGAGTAGATCTTGAAGGTCATTTGCAAAGTGGCTGAGTATGATTTCCATGTTACTGTTGGGCTTAGAATTGACATAATTTGCTCAATGTTATAAGTTCAGTCAGGATGTGGATGAGGAATGAAATGGCTGTGAATGTAAGTGACAACAAAGTCCTTTCTCCGTACTTGCTATAAAACCCATGTAGTTGTAATCCTTTTAATTAAGGTATCAGTTTTGAATACCTTGTCATTGGTGACCAATCCCTGGTCTTTTTTTGCAGGCAAATACAGTTGTCAGAATGTCTCCTACATAACATATATATGTTTATTATTCTTTTCTCACCAAAACTTATACATGGCAAGTTTTATATTGCAAGATGTGACTGTGTAAGTTTTCAGAGGGCAGTTGCTTAGCAGTTATGGAACAGTCTTGAAGCTACACTTGTCAGTGATAAGCGATTGTTCCACCTCTGTACTTCCAGGGTGCTAAGCTCAGTTGAGTGTCTGTACTTTCAGTTCAAGTGTAGCTTGCCTTTCTGATTGGGTCATGGCTGTTGTACATACCTTAAGACACAACCAGATTTTTTGGGGGGCGGGAAGTGTATTGCAGATGCTGATCTGTTGCAGTTGTCCATGCATTTGATAGACTAACCTTATTTTTCCTACGGGGAAGAAAAAGAGGAAGAGTTAAGGCTTTGTCCAAGAATCTTATTTTAGGGAGTGACTTTTAGTGTGAACTAATTGTTTAGTTAATTTTGATAATCTTTACTACTATTTAGGGAAATAGATCTTATTTTGTAAACTGGTTTCTATCATAACTAGAAACACACCTTCCCCCCTGCTGCCTGCAATGTTTTATATAAAAAGTAATTACAGTGCAATACACTGCTTTCATACAGTGGCATAATAATGACATGTCTCCAGGTATTTTTTTAATGTTTTGATTATAAATTCTACAGCAATATGCCTTTTCTGAAATTTCTCCAGTGGAAAACAGTGTAAAGGAATTAAATTTAGATATTTTAACTTGATTACTGCACTTTGCAGAGACCTAGGGTCTTATTATCTACTTGTTCAGCATAATAAGTAAGGTGGTTCTAATTTGTGTTTGTTGTGCATGCAAACTATTATTGTGTGTTTTTCTGAAATTAGGCAAAATGATTTTGCTGAGATTTGTTCCAATATGTAGTTGTGCATTGTGTACACATTTTATACTTACATATTTGTTAGAAATACAAATATTACAATTAAAAAAAGGTATGTTTATTTTTTATTTATCATCTAACTCTTTATTGTTTATTTTTAAATTTAGGATGAAGGCTCTGCTATGCCTTTTCTGTTCTCAGGCCTTTGCAGGCAAATCAGGGTGAAAACCAAATGTAAATAATTGAATCCATTGTCTTTGTGTGTGTATATTTATATACAACATACAAGATCCAGATTTTTAATATAAAAGTAGGTGGACAAATTCAATAACTGGCTAAACTTTAAAAATAAGCTTGTGAAGGTTTTTTTAACTTGTACTTAAATACACCAGTACCTTATTTCCCTAAGAGTTTAAATGTTGCAAGCTGATAGGAGCCTTTTTCATAGGAGCCTGTTTTTTTGTTGTTGTTATTTAGATGTTACTGAGAAACAAATACTAGATTATAGGATTTAGACTGAGCCATCCAAAATGCGTGTGGCAGAAAAACGTTTGGTTTTTTATTTTTTTTTTCTCTATTCTATGAACCCTTTGTTTTGTTTTGTTCCGCTGATGTATACTTTCGTTATTTCCTGTTATTTTGAAGAGAACTCTCACAAGTAACTTCTTGGTGACAG
>VYZX01019485.1:7904-25782 GCA_013401335.1 Brachypteracias leptosomus
ATGTGTAGTGTGTATATATCTGTATATATGTGTATGTTTATGTGTGTGTGTGTGTGTGTGTATATAACTCATCCATTCATGGTTTTCTCCAACAATTGAGCTAGGCTTTCACCTATAGCGATCTTTTCTGTAATTATCCTCTGTGTACAGGTCTTCAGGGTAAATAGGTAAAAATGCAGTATTACTTTTCTGCTCAGAGTTCATCACTACCTAATTGGTACATCGGAGCTGGCAACATTCCCTCTCCTTAGCTCTGTGTTGGGCACCAGCTGTGCCACTGATTTGAGATGATTGTTAAAAGTACTTGAAAGACTACCTTCTATTCATCAGATATTGCAACGGCTGAACACAGGGCTTCGTAGCTAACTTACCTTCTCAAAGCTAAGTGAAATTAGTGGCATCACTCGTATCTAGACTTCAAGATTACTTTCTCACCTTTTCTCCAGGGAGATGCTTTAGTGACTGTGGTTTCTTTCTTAAATTGTGAAAGTTAACTCTTTGAAACACATTGTTAAGAATGGACTCCCAGGAGCAGGTTGGTCCAACCTGTCCCTCTCCCTGCTGTGCATGATCAGAGGGCTTGAAGATTAAAGAGCTTGGACTTGCTCTGCACTGTACTTGTGTTGTCCCAAGTCCGGGTTCTATATTCAGTGTGCAGAGTCAAAACCACACAGGGACGAGGTTTTTCTTTATTACAGTTTTGCACAAAGCTGGGAGCTAGATGATATTCCACAAAGCTACCTCAGCTCTGTACACAACTGTGATTTATTTATTCTGTTACATGATTAGCAAAAACCTCCTGGAGTTTGCACTCATTGGTTAGTGATCGATACTACATTTGTTACTGGCTAGTTGTGTTTAAAGTAGCACACATGCTCTTTGAGGGCATGGGTGGATAAGTCTTCTTGGTCCCTAGTTGAGTCGGTGGTTATGATCTCCCCCTATTGCTTTTACCTTTCCTTCAGTCTCACTATTTGACTGAGGCTAGTTCCTTCTGGCACTCTTTTAATCTTGTGGCCTTCATTAAGCAGTATGTTCTTAGTTCCTTCTTATCTCCCAGGGTTTAGCAGTGGAAAGAGAATCATCATATTTAAGCCGAGTTTCTACAATCAGTAATTATTTACACTATTTATCATTGTCTGATTGATTTTTCCAGACTTCTTAGACATCACTTGGACACAGGCCTTGCATGCTGAAAAGAGTAGTTGGGAGATGCATTACTTTAAATTGTGTTGAATTTATACGCTTACGTAGAATCATAGAATCACAGAATAGTTAGGTTGGAAGGGACCTTTAAAGGTCTAATCCAACCCCCTGCAGTGAGCAGGGACAGTTTCAGGATCAAACACTTTTTGGAGACCAGCATGATCTTTCTTTGATGAGTCAGCTCACTGTTATACCAGCCCTCCAGGAGAGCCAAGGGTGTCCCCAACAGTAGCTGTGTTACACTTCCTGCACTGGGAACAGGTATGCAAACCCAACATAAACGTGACCATGGATTTGGAAAACAATTTTTTCTCTCTATTTGTGGCTGCCACCTGTAGTGTTATACAGATTTGTCTTTTTCTTCCTTTATGCCCTTTTGTTTGTCTTTTTCTTCCTTTGTGCCCTTTTGTTTGTTCATCTCTTGTTCCTGTTTTTGATTGTATATCTAAAAAATGAATGTTTTAGATTGTATGATGTCCAAAAAAACCAAATGAAACAAAAAACCCCAAATAATGGTAAAGGACCACACTTGGTGTTGCACTGGCTGCTGAGCTTTTTTGATGAGTGAGTGAGAGCAGAGGTCTCAAGAACTGAAAAACTCTCCTGGGCCAAGTTATGATTGTTTTGAAGTCTGCCTTTATTGAAGACAGGGCAAAACTTTTTCTCCCCAGGAGAGCAGATTGCCTCTACAAAGGATTAAGAGCTAGGTTTCACATGATGCTAAAGTAATCACTTGGTTGATACATACAATAATTTGAACATGAATTAATCATTGCATTGACTGCAATACATATGTATGTGTGTGTGCATTTGTCTATGTGTACATATATTTCTCTCTGTGTGACAACTCCCTGTTGAAAGTTCATAAGGGATCGAATTGAAATTTATTTTGTAAGCTGCACAAAGTATATGGGACACATCTAGTAGTAGATTAGCAAGCTAGGAAAGGAAAGTTTGTTTAGAAAGTTCTTATATCTTTGTAGGACACCCTCAAAAGCTGAACAATGGATTTTCAGAGTAAGCATTACCACCATCTTCCCCAGTCCTCCCTTCCTCTCTGTGTGCCACTGCTGAACTCATGGGCACCCTGCAGCAGGTGGTGCAGAAGCAGTTCAGCAAGAATACCTGTCTGGTTCTGACAAGAACCCGCACGGGAGCTCTTGGAGAGCATACATAAGTTGTGTCTGCTCAGGTACTTTATAGTAGTGGTTGCTGTACTGTTTAACTGAAAAAAGTGTATTTTTTAAGGTGAATTATTTTTATTTACTAGATAGTTCATATCTTTACCTCTTAGAAATGAAAGTACCCTAGAGAAGTTTCTATTACCAGATCCTTGTACAGACACTCTAACTGTAGTGTCTGGACATCTCCCAGTTTTTTTAAAGATAAAAGACAATTATTTCCTTTCTCTCAATTTATTTTTTTTTCCTAACATCTATATGTAATCTCTCTGATTTTGATGGAAAAAGCTGCTGAGGTGAAGCGAACTTGAAGTGGGGACTGTGTTCTGGTATGGGGTGGCTTCAATTCCCAGACTTCTCCGCATTTGAGAGCTGCAGCCCACCTTCCTCACAGTGCAGGTGGCTACCAGACACTTGTACCAGCCTGATGCTTTGATCTTGCATGTTTACAAGACTACACTTAAACTCAGTAAGCTCCTGGGGGCACATTCTCCGTGGATAACTCAGTGTTGATATTTCCTCTAAGGTTATGAAACTATAGGATTTAGGGGTGCTGGTCAACTGTCATTTCTCTGCCTCAAAGCCTTCTTGGTAGCTAAAGCTTGTGGGCTGAACGCTAACAGCAGCTTCACACAGAAGCTTCCCTGGAACACACATATTTTACCTGTATACTAAAGCATGGGTAGTCTGAAACAAAACAACAAATGCCTGTATGGAAAACCTCCTCTACATTTCCTTGGCTATGCTGAAAATCTTCTGCACTGTAGGTAAGGATATTATGGCTGTTTCTATTTCTGTCCCCTCGCACAGCCTTTTCTTCTGTTCCTGTCTGGTTTCTTCTGCTATCACTGATCTGCTTTATTGCATTGTTTCTTCCTGTCTTTTCTGTAAGATTTTTCCATTTGCCATTTATGAGCTATGATTTTCAATATCCACCCACTCCACGTAACCCTGACACTGCTGCTGAATTTTTGTATTTGGTACAGTGGTTAGGAACCATTAGCAAGACAGTCGTCTTTGGCCAGGAGTCATCATTGCCAAGGGTTGGTAATTACTTTCTCTTGACAGAGATATTTCAACTCTCTTCTTGAGAAAAGAGGCGTGGAGTAAAAATTAAAAGCAATTCAGAGAGCTGCTACAGCGAGACTGGAATTTGTAAGGTGATGCAGTCAGATTACCCAAATTTACCTGGTGCCACAGTTTGTTCCCAGTTCTGGTGTTGTTCTGGAGAGTTTGAAGGTCCTCATAAATGGCGATAGTTGTGGAGAGAGCAGTTAGTTCTCCAGGGAAAATGTGAAGAATGTGTGCCAGATCAGAAGTCCACAAAGGATAGATAGACCACATTTTTAAGCTGAATTGGATGCTATCTCTGTAACTGTACATATCATCAGCTGGATGGAAGGAGGAGTCTTTCTTAATTTCACTGTGATGCTGCTTTTAAAGTGAAAGTTTTACATCTGTTGACTGAAGAATATGGTCACAGGAACCTTGTTTGCTAGGATTCATTAGAGGTAAGAAAATTTTTCGAAGTGCGGAATGCAGTAATAGAATTGAGCCATGGGCACTGGCTTTGGAGACTTTAGGCAAACTCCATGTCCTTCTTTCTTCAGTTAAATGCTTGCTATCCTCTCCAGCTTTGCTGTGATTGTTCTGTAGGATGCTGCTGGATGCATGCTAAGGACATTCTCCCCTGAATGGAACCTAATAGGGCTTTGAAATATTGATGAATAAAAGGTTAATTTTTAATTCTCCATCGATTTAAACTATTTGTAATTCAACATGCTCTTGTCCAAGAGATTTTCTGACATTATATGGTTTAATGTGCCTGCACATTTAAATAAGCATGGAACCACAGGATTTTGCTTTCCTGGAGACCAGGGTGTTAGGTTTAACAGAAGAAAATGATTTTGTGTTCTTCTCTTTATAGTTTTGCCAATGGCCCAAATTCTCGTCTTGCATATTCTTTTACTGTCATCACATAATGCCGCTTCCAGTGAGCTAATCCAGCCATAAGATCTTCAAGAACTTCTACTCTAGGATTGTGCTCTAGCAGCGGGGTTGGACTAGATGATCTTCAGAAGTCCCTTCCAACCCCTAGCACTCCGTGAGTCTGTAAAGAACTCATGCCACAGATCATGTATTAAGAAATTAATATTTAGCCCATCTGAACCATGATGTCCTGTAAGCATAGACATAAAACCTATCAGTGTATATTTATGCATTTCTTCCTTGTGCTGCTGGATCACTGACCTGCTATGGCTGCAGCCTTGAATGCCTGCATTTGTGCTTGTGGCTTGGAAGACCTGAACCATCAGGGGTTATTCAGCTTGGAGAAGAGAAGACACCAGGGTGACCCAATAGTGGCTTTCCAATACATAAAAAGGGCCTACAGGAAAGCTGGAGAAAGGTTTTTTACAAGTGATAGGACAAGGGGCAATGGCCTGAAACTGCAAGAGGGTGGATTTAGATTAGATGTAAGGAAGAAGTTCTTCACCATGAGAGTCGTGAGACACTGGAACAGGTTGCCCAGGGAGGTTGAGGATGCCCCATCCCTCGAAGTGTTCAAGGCCAGGTTGGATGGGGCTTTGAGGAACCTGGTCTAGTGGGAGAGAGTGTCCCTGCCCATAGGAAGGGGTTTGGAACTAGATGATTTTCAAGGTCCCTTCCAACCTTAACCATTCTGTGATCCTATGATTCTATGATCTAGAGTGATGGACCTCTCACTTCTGTCCTCATTCGTGTTTTGGTTGTCTGACGGTTTCACCTAATTAAAATTCATGAATTTTTATTGTGCCTGTATTTGAAAATATAGAATGATGGTCACAAATCCAGATTTTCATTAGTTGGATAGAACTTAACATAGTATACTGGAAAAGAAATGTTAATCTCTGGTTTTCATAGTGAAATCTTTTATTTGAAATGGGTGAAATACAACTAACGTGTTATAGTCTCTTTATGCAGCCACCAATAAAGGAGCTTAATAACACTACCAGAAATAGGGACAAAGAATGGAAGAAGATGTGGAAATGCATCCTTCTGCCCCAGGAAAGTACATTATTCAGTGACTGCCACGGTGATATGTGCCTGACTGAGCCAAACTCCAATGTAGTTGGTGCTCAAATTGCATTTTCTGTTTGAGTGAGCATCGACTATATTTACATAAGCAACAGCCACAAGTAGGTATAGCCACAAGGAGAAGCTGCTAATGGTAGGTCACCAGTATATCTGCTTCACTGGTGGTTGCCCAAAAGATGGGTTCCGTTTGTGTATTTGCAATCAAAGTACTTATGTGAGGCCATCTCTGGCATTATGAGTTTATCCACTCCACTGCCAGAGAAGCTCTTGCTTCCTTGGCATTTTTTTCCAGCAAAACTGGGGAGAAGATTGCTGGTATATGCATGGTAATAAAGCTTGTCAGACACAGCCAGCCAGAATTATTCTGAATTCACATTTAATTTATTCACAGCACAGCATGCAGCAGAGCTGATGGCTGCAAGTTAATGTGCTGCACTTCAGTGAGATAACTATTTGCCTCCCAGGTTTTGAGGTTTATGCTAGTTTTATTTGTCAACCTGGGCAAAGCCAGAGCCGTAAGGAATCACAGCTCTACACTGAAATATTTTATTTACTTAGATGATGCTTTTGCCAAAAGAGAAATTGGTGAAGTAATTAAATAGTGCTGCTTCTATTTTAGAACAGGAATATTTTTTTGGAGCCTGCTGTTTACAATATGTCCTTGTCGGTGCTCTGGCTCACAAGTATTACCTAGATAAAAATATTATATTAACAATTTCTCTGTACTTGTGGAATTAAGTTTCCACCTGTCTTTGAAAATTGATCCCCTCTTCTCATTTCCTTTTGAGGTGTCTATTACTGAGGAGGAGGGGCAGGGGAAGAAATGTAGGAACTCTGTTAACATCAAATGCAGAAATTTCAGTGTCACAGAGAGCTGCAAAATCTCCCATTAAACAACAGATTGCATGGCTCCACTCAGGTTTTGAAATCCAAGTGATGCTAATCGAGTCCTTGCATTACAACTTTGTCTTTTAACAGTGGTAGTTCCTTCTCATTGACTTACGTACTGCATCCGTAATGAAAAGAAGATAAACCCCAGTCAAGAAAAATGAGGTTATGATGCATCATTAATGAGACCATTTCTGTTGAGTGGTGAGAACATGCGGGGGTCTGGAGGCACCTGGGAGCATCACGCTTGTAAATGGCTGTCAAGTGCCAGCCCTTGTAGGTCTGCTGTTTGAGCCAGCCCCAGCCTCAGGGTGGGCAGAGAAGCACAGTGTATGGACATGATGTCTCTTATAGCAGTCTTGCAGTCTGAACTGCTTAAATCGCTGTAGGTATCCTGCGAGAAGCTTACACAGTTTTATCTAAAGCCAGTTAAAATATAATTTTAAGTTTCGCCTGTATTTATGCCACTCTGTGGTGAATTTCACAGTGTTAGGTTAACGGTTGGACTCATGATCTTAAAGGTCTTTTCCAACCTAGAAAATGCTATGATTCTCTGCAGAAACATTGTTTCTGTACACTAAAGAGTGCTTGGAAAGGAGTCTTTGAGATGGAGCTAAGATCTTTTGTGTGTGTTAACCTTTACTGTCTAAAACTTGTCAAAGTGAAGGTCAGATTGACCTTTCACTTCACCATGGTATGCTTGGACTATTATGTTCTGTGAAACCAAAGCCTATTAGACTTGCCACCTTTTGCAGCAGGGATATAACCATTTTAAGAAATGCTGTAGTTCTCTGTCAGTTTTGTGTACCATTTGTGAACACAAGCTGTTGTCTGTTTGGATACAAATACATAAATAAATAATCATTAGGAAATAACTGATGATTTTATGGGAAAATGTTATAACAGGCTTCAGTTTAAATGTGCCTGATGTTAGTTATAATCTCCTCTTGTTTCTTTGCTGCTAACAGGAGGTTAGGGGATGAGAAGGGAGGTGTTGTGCTGCTGAATATAATTGATTTCGGGAGCAGGGACAACCAAATTTGTGACCAGTGCTTCACTAAGAGACTTCAGAAAAAGACATATGGGGCTATATTTGGAAATACTAAACTGTGTTTGTCAGTCGAGTCAGGTAATGTAACCCACAGGAAGCACAAGATTGAGCCAACCCTCTATGCTTTTTTCCAAACAAATTTAAAAAATGTTGATTTCCAATGCTGTGCATTGGTGGAAGGAAGCACGTAGACAAAATATCAACACATTTGCCCATGTGTAATGCTTTTAATTTAAAGGCATCTTTCATTTCTCTTGGACCACGATCTGGCTGTTAGCATGTGTGTCTTCCCCCAAAGTCAATAGTGTGTTAAAAGGAAAAGTGCACACATGCAGGGAGAGGTTATTGGAGGTGGCTTGAGGAGAGTGGTCTTTGCCTTCCAGCAAGTGTCACCTCTATAGGAAGGCAGTTCACACAGCTTCTGGGGTTTCTTTCTCATTTTAGTGATGGAGCCTTAGGTATTAGAGCAGTCTGAGATTAATAGTTATTTACTTGGCAGAGGACAAGATAAATTACTGCCATGGATTGCCAAGTGCCATTTCCTGTATCGTTAAGTACTGCAGCTGAGTTCGTTACCTGTTGATCAGGAGTTAATGGGATTATCTTAATGAAGAAATTTATGATTCACAAAAATATTAAAAGTTTAAGAGGTTTGGGTTTTTATTAGCCTCCTGCTGTTCAAGAAGGACTTTGCTCCAAATTTGTGAACAAGACTGTCTAATCTGATGTTATTGTTGTTTTTCTTGATGCTTTCATAAGTTTTTCAGGTCAATTTGTTGCTGGTAGTGGGTGTTTTCATCATGCTAATGAGATTTCCTTTTTCTTTTGTCTTGTTTTTTGTTCCTGTTATCAAATTATTTTGCCAGCATTGTAGGGTTCTCTGTATAGTACTTGTTTTTTGTTTCAGGAGTGTGGTTTTTTTTAGTATGTTGGAGAAGTTTCTTGTTTAAATTATTTCCTGTAGAGTTGAGTAGCTGAGTGAAAGACATAATTTCTCAGGTTTGAAATTGTCTAACTTGTTGTATATAGTGGTTAAAAAATGAGCAATAGTTAGAGGTTTGGGTGTAGAGGTCTTCTGGCTATGGTGTGTAAATTTTAGAAGTAAATGGTAATGTAGCTCCATTTTTCTTTTTGGGTAGTCTGCATTCAGACACCAAATACAGTATCTTCCCATGTTGCAGTAGTTTCCTTACAGCTGTGATAGTCCAAGGCATGTAGAAAAGATAGTATCTTTTGAGGACTGGCAGCTATAATTGGAAAATTTGGATAAAGTTTAGGTATAGAAACCTTTCTCCAGGCCTGAAATGGAAGCAGCAGACTTCAAGCGAAGTACAAAAATACAACCTGACACTAATGCTAGTGCCATCTAAGAATAAGGGCAGTCTGAGTAGCTCAATCTGTGAAACATGAAAGTGTTACTGTCTCGATTATCAAATGCAGTTCAGCTTGGGTTGTGCTGAGCACATTCCAAAAGCTTTCCCTTGAACTGCCAAGGACTGACCATCTGAGCACTGTTCTCATGTTGTGGGGAGAGAAATACTGACATGGTTTGTGTAATTTTAGTTACTCCAACACAAGTGCTACGGGGTGATATGCTGTTTCTCCCTGTAGCATGTCTGTCTTGTAGCTTACAGAGACCCCCCAAGTAGGGTTTGTGGTAGTTCTCTCTGGGCTGTGTGTGACTGTGTACCTTCCTCTCTACACCACTTGGGTGGAGCAAATGCACAGAGAACAGCGCATTCCTCCATGGTGTTTTTGCAGGACTTGTAACAGCAACTCTGGTTTTCCAGCTCTCCTTCCTATTGTCCTTGTCCACATCTCCCTGCCCATCACATCAAACACAGGGTGCTCCTTCCTGGTTTCAGAGCCCAGATTACCTCAGCCCAGGCTGTTAGTCCTGGAAGCCATGGATGGTTGGTTCTTGCCTGCATTCCTGTAGTAATAGCCACTTCTCTTGAACCTGAGTCAGCATTTCCTGCAAGCACCACCACCTTTTCTCTTACACTTTTTTCTGTATTTCTGTGGGACAGAAACACTGTTTCAGGATGGAAGTCTTATTCCAGTCTTTCCCTAAAATTGAGCCCTACTTTGACGTAAAAGCATGAATCATTTAGCAAGCAATTGATGAGCTGTGACCTTTTTTATGCTGTTAGTTATTATTTTAGTGTTTCTTTCAGCTCTCCTCTTTTGATTTTTTTTTCTACTTCATGAATTTCTTTTTATCCTTAGATGGTTAGATTCTGCAGAGATATAGGCTGTCTGTGATATGTCTCTGTAGAACTTTTTCTGACTTGTATCTTAAGGCAACCATGCACTTTGGTGAGGACTTCTTCAAGCTATCCCAATACAGATGTCACTGCCATAATTGTACCTCAGCAAGACAGAAAAGATGTGGAGATATTGCTGAATGTGGGAGAGTACATTTTAAAATTAAAAGACAAACCCAAACAAACTGAACTTTTCTAGTGTTCAGCTTAAAATATTGCGGGCCTGAATTTCACACACTCAGCTGCTTTCACCCCTATGCAACAACACATCCCTCATCCCTTAACCAGTACTCCTTCCCTTGGACCATGTGGCCTGATGTCTGGAGTTACTGAGCACCTTCAAGTCTTTATGATGTTCTCTGGTGTGTGCTCACAGCTTAGTTCCTAAATAGGGATTTAGAGCAAGGACACTTTTAAGTTGATGCATCCAGACAGCAGTTATATGCCATTTAACAATGAGCTGCTCATCCATGAGACAGACTAATTTCTGGGCAACTCTCATTGCTTGGGAGGTGCTGTGGTAAGAAATAAGACTTTCTACTCTTTGCCTCTCTGCCACAGAGGAGTTTTCAGGGTCACAGTTTTAGACTTTAAACTTCTACATTTCATGTAGATGGACTTTAAATTCTTTTAAGGTATACCTTTCAGCATCTCAAGACCTTAACTTGCCCTATAATATTTCCCTCCCTTTAAAGATGCATTCATTAATAGCAGAGATATGTATACTGGGGTCCATTTCTGTCTCATTGAAAGAGTAGAGAAAAAGAATCACCTCCATTGGTGAATTATAACTTATATTAAACACCTGTATCTGGACAAGTTGAGTACACACCAGAGGTCCCTCTCTTTCTCTGTGATCTCTGCAGGAATTTAGGTGACAAGTACTAGTTTAGATAAGAGTTTTAAGCATCTACAATTGGGTGAGGTGGTCTGGATGATAAGCATGGACCAGCTAAGTGGATATTCATCTGTGTGACGAAATTAAATACCCAATGCATTGCTACTCCTGCAAATAACACATGCTCAGCTGGGAACAATTTTACTCTAGAATTTTGGAGAGATTTCCCACAATTTTTAGTGCTGAGGATTCAAATCCACCTATACTGTGATCCTTGAATTCTCCATGTCTAAATAATCATTGTACAGTTGAAGGAGTGAAAGCATAAAAACATTTATTTCCTTTGGCTTGGTTTCAAATAGGATGACATCATTTTTATCAAACTGCCTCTAGTAGTGCTTTAATTCAGCAAACAGAGATGGTTAAGGTTCCTTTTCCAGCCAAAACGTCAATCAGAACTGCATGCCTCACAGAGTACTGTACAAATTAACATTTTAACCTCACTCTTGTAGTAATTATTCTGAGCATCTTTCTTTTATGATGCTTGCAAGAAAAGGGATGACTTGTCACTGAGTTTCCAGATTCTAATTTTCTCCCTACATAAGTGTGCTCTGCCGACATCTCTCTTCCCTCTGGCTGTTCAGTGTTTCTCTGGTGCTCACACCCAGCTGGGAGCTCCCTGTCTTAGTTATTGAGCTGCCACAATAGAGGGCAGGAAGGATCCAAACAGCCTTTGTGTATGTGAACAGGTGATTTGAATGTTCAGAGGATCTGATGAATAGGGAGATGACTTGATGGCAAACAAAAGGTCACATACCAGCAAAACTGTTAGCTGGTGGCATGAGGGGGTGACTGCTGTTCTGCTCACTATTCATTTTCCTCCTACACCAAGGGACAGATTCTGCCTCCACTGCAGCTGCTCTTGCTGCACAGGATGAGCGAGCTTTTTGGGTGATGTTCCTGTGTGCAACCACTAAATAGAGCATGCAGTGGACAGGGATGGATTCCAGCACAGATGGTTGCCGTATGTCTCCTATTCCTCTTTATGGGCCGCTTATGAGTGGCGTCATACACAAACTGATGCCTGACACCTGCATTCACTCTTGCCATGTCATCCTTGAATGCTTCATTTACTGTCCAGAGTACAGTGCCCTTGTGTACCTCTTTGTTGCTGCTTGACTAGAGAAAATCAATCAGTGCCATGAGATCTAGCTTTATGTATGCAGATAATTCAACTGTCTTGTTTCTGGAGTTCTTCAAAGGCGGCTCACTTGTATAAGAAGGAATCAGTTGCTGTTTAATGTGTATTTGTACCTCTCAATGGAGAGAGGTATCTTAGTGTAATAAGGCAAAAAAAAAAATCTATATTTTGCTTGGGGATCAGGTGCAATTCTGGCATAATTTTTTTTGGACAGCTAAGCACCTGGAATGAGAAGTACCTGTGCTTCAAGTGCACTGCAGCAAATAAAGAAGTCATTGTATTGCCAGTCTCTGCTCAGACAAAATAGCTTGCAATTCAAAAGCTTTTCTTCTCAAGGTTTTGTAATGATTATTCCTTTGGTTTTCATTCACCCACACCAGGTTTTCTTTCTATTCTTACTACTTAGGGGAAATTACAGTTCATCTAGCAGATCCAGCAGATTTGTAAAACTCTGCACTTGATGACTGGGCTGCATTAAACCTGCCTGGAATAGTGCTCAGAAATCAACTGTGGACATTGAAGAACAGTTAAGTAATGAAATCTGAACTTTAGTAACACCAACAGCTATATCACTATTATAAGGGATATAAAGCTTTAATTTCAACTTTAAATTCCTGCCTCTTCAATACCAATGATACTGCATGTTGTAGTTAAGCAACACCAGGCTTAAAACTGTCTGTCTCACTTGGAAGAGCTCAGATGTTCACCAGCTCCCAGCAATAGACAGACTTCTTCAAGTCAGAGTTTTGAAGGTCTTTGGGAACAGAAGGATAGAGGTATATGCTCAGAGTGTTTTTCAGAAGAACTGACAAAGATTAATTTTTGTGTTCTGTTGAAGTGTATTTAAAAAAATACTAGACTCTATAGCAAGGGAACAATTTCTTTTTTCTTTATTGTTTTCGGTGAAGAGATTTTAATATTTTTAGCTATTAATTTACAAGTGGCTTTATAAAAAACAGAATACTTAATTGGAAGACAGGTATGTCATAATTCATATTGTGAAAAGAGATCATTTTTGTTAGTGACTTCTGTAAGATTAAAGCAACTACATGTTGATAAAAGATGCAAATCTGCTTAATAACAAGTGCATTGCGAATTTTCTAGACAGTGATTTTAATGTGTGAATTTGAGCTAATTAAAGTGTGTCAGTAACATAATGTACAAAATGGCTGATTGCCAGTTACAGGAACAGATTTAGGAGCTTCCTGCAAGTTTTAATTTTTGATGAATATGTGTAGATTTGAATCATGCCCTCTGATAAGAGGTATTTATTCTTTGCTTATATGTCAGCACTGTTGCTAGTGACAGAAGATTATGGACTAAGTGTTTGTCACAGGTGAGAAATAATTTGCCATGCAATTATTTTGGTACTTTCTTTTTAAAATATTGAACATTTTCATCATATGCAAGAGTAAATGATTTATGGTTGTGAGCACAGCACAAAACTGAACTTCTGCAAAAAGGTCTCCTGTGTTGTATGTGGGATCTATTTGATTAGTGATGATGCTACTGGGGCAAGAAGGGAGGACTGTGTCATCTTTGTGGCACCATCTGGAGGGCTGGGTGCCTCTGAGGATGAAATACAGGCTGTGCAGCTGCTGTCATAGCATTGTTCAGCCCGCTGAACTGGCAGCAGCACTGAGGGGCTGTCTGGCTGCCCTTGGTGTGTCGGTTTGTGGGGTGGAAGGTGGCAGTGCAGCAGAGTGGCTCTTGTGGGCAACAGGGATATCCTTATAATCCAGGAGAGGCATTAACAAGAATACTGTTAAGCCACTGACTGAGTGTCTACTTACACCAGGTACTGCCTCAACTGAAAATTCAGGAATTTTCATAGTTCCTATGTGACACTTTTTACTAGGAGACTTGTAATGGTATTAAGAAAGAACACTATATAATAAAGGGTATTAATGGCCTCCATTTTGCAGAAATGACGATTGAGCAATGAAGAGATTTTCACCAAAGCTAAGTGCTGAATTTGTCTTCTACACAGTTCTCTGGGTCACAATTGTGTGTTGGAGGGATGGGGGGTCCTGGGAAATTTGGCTTCACATGCTCCACAGCTTCGGTGATGTCCTGGCAGGAGGACGGTTCTGCATCCAACAGAAAGGTTAGGATTGTGAAAAAGCTTTTTAAACAAAGTTAAATTTGAAGATCTAGATCTCTCTCCAACTCAATCCACTTTTAGATAATTGAAAGTGGCTTGCCGGATTGGGGTTTTTTTTCCAGTACTGCTGTTTGTAAAAGAACTAACAAGGATTTTACTTTTCTTAAGATCTCAGTTACTCAGTTTGTCAAATCCCTAAATTAATATATATGTCTGTAACTGGAAGAAAGGCAGAGAGGAAAAAAAAAGACACAGTCTGATAAAGAGTCAGCTTTGACAGTCTCCTTGAAAAACAGCAATAATAGCAGTATGGAACAGCTGCCATTGTGTTTGGCTGTGGAGTGGGACTGTCAAACCGAGACACTGTCTGCCAATGCCATTTTATTAAAGAATTACTTAATCACTTAAAGCAAAGGGTCTCCTTTCAATCAAGCTGCTCACATCCTCTCAAAACTAGATCAGAAATGAGATGTCTTGAGCAAGTCCTTGCAAATGGCTTGAAATAATAAATATTCATGATGGCATAGAGCTAGAGAGTGGAGTTAGGGCAGTTTGATCTGTGATACTCCTGCCTGAGTAATAGGGGCAATCTCTGCCCAGAAGAACAGGCTGACACGGAAGTTATTAGGGAATTGAAAGGAAGCATGAAAGAATTTGTGCTAATATTACTGCATTGCAAATGTCAGCTTTACCAATGTCGTCAGCTTTACCAGTATCACCAGCTGTGGGATTATCTCGGAAAACAATATTCTAAACTCTAAGCTGAAGAAGTGTCATGTTAAAGCCAAAATACAGTCACTCTGGAGTGTACTGTGGCATTGCCATGATGTTCAGAGAAAATATGGCTTTTTTGGGCACATTCAAGACTGAAAATATTACATGTTCAGATGCTTTGAAAGGTCCTAAAATACATTTGCTAATTTGTAAGGTTTACTGTATCAAAATTAAGTTTTGAACAAGGAGGAGAAAAACAGCTGAAATGAGTTTAACAAAGGATAAGGATTATATCCAATTGCATGTTAGGAAACTACTATGAAATGTTGTATTTACATAGTGTTTGTATTGAACAGCTAAACTACTTGCTGTTTCAAAAGACATGCACATATCCAGTGTGAATTAGGTGTATCTTGGCCTGGACAAAGTGCAGATCAGCTGACTGTTCATTCGGTACTGCTTGTGCTTTTTCATTGACTTCTTAATGCTAGATGGTAAACACTAACAGCCAGATCTGCAGCAGTCTAAATTGGCCTAATGGGTTATTAAAGCTATACTGATAAATACCAGCTGGGAACCTGGTGTGAATTGTAGGCTGGGAATTTAGAAAATGGAATACTGCTATTGTATAACTTGTTTCATTCATTTCTTATGGTCCTCTGTATTGTATAGTGGCTTATTTGATTGCTGTATTGAATCAAGCAGGGGTACTGTTAGCAACAAATAATGCAGGAACAACTGGTTTGGAATTGGATTGCGAGGCACAGTGAGTTTGACCGGACTCTAGGTTGATTGATCATGCGGGGCTTGTTCAGTGATGGTAGAAGGAATAAGTAAAAGGGAGGCATTGACAGTTTGAATCCTCTCTATTCTGTGTGTCTCCACTTGTCACCATTCTGTTTGCAAAATGAAACTACTAGTTTCTTTATGTTCTGGACCAGAGAGGATGTGCACCAGGTGATGTGGCTGATAGACACATTTTGCAATCCTAGCTAAGACTTTTCCAACAGTGGCACTTGTAATGCTTAGCTGTATTACGGTATGTTGAGGGGTTTTTTATTTGATCTACCAGCTCAAATAGCATCCAGACGAGTCCCGTTTCCTGCATATTGGTTGATACTGAGACTTTTCTTTAAGCCTCTGGTGTTCTGCTGTGTTTTCTTTTCTGTTCTTTTGTGGTATCTCTTGGTCTTCAAGGGCAAAAATAAAACATGTCACTTATGTGGATAAGAACATATTCAGAGTTATAATTGAAAGCACAAAAACTTTGAAGGGCTGTTATTAAACCTAATATTTTAGGGTTTAACCTTGATCAGAAGTCAGGTTGTGAACCTGTGGGGAAGAAGGAGTGGCAGATTATGCCATACCTCTGTCAGGAGGGCTTTTAAACCTCTGCTGAGTTGCAGCCCCTGGCAGAAAGGGGATACTGCCTCGTTGTAGCATGGCTGATCTGACAATGCTTACCTGAACCATGCTGGGCTGCAAGTATATTTGCTCTCAGCTTGGATAGGATTTATTTTTAAACTTCTCTGTTTGGTTGCAGAGTTTCCTGTCTGTCCATACCTCACAGTCAAGGAGTGAAAACGCAGCTCATCTTTGCTTGTTTCCATTTAACAATGACCAAATAAATAGTTTTATTTAAATTTGTTCTCTGGATTTTCCTTTTCCAACTGGGAGTATCGTTCCACTGTTCACCTCTGTAAAGCCTCTTGGCTCATTGTATTCTAGTCTTGGTGTCATCTCACTGCAAGAGGCTATTTTTCTGGCATTGATCTAGTGTTTTACAGGTGTTGTAGTTGCTCTTCTTCAGTCACTGTGCAGCCAGTCACATTTTTATCTTCTGTATGTGCTCCTAGAAAGGATAGTTTACAGTGGCTGCATGTGACTGTGGAGATCTTCCATGAGAATTTGAGCAGCAAAGCATAGTGCCAGTACATGATGAGAGATACGGAGGCAATATTGGCTGTGAGGAGGGTGTGCTATGACACCTGCCATAGACTCTGGGAGCCAGCAGACTCAGTGTGTCGTGATGGTTCATGATGCCTTGCAGCCAGTGTCTTATGAAAGACAATGTCTTGTGCTCCCAGCACAGGAAGGATGAGGACATATTGGAGCGNGCCACAACTGTCTTGAACTCTCACATACAAAATCTTTGAATGAGCTTATTTTCCTTGTTCTGAGATTGGATGCAAGAGTCAAATACTGATTATGTGGAGCAGACAGTGAGACCTCCTAGAAGGGTGTTTTCCTCTGTAGTACTTTCCCAAGGAGTCATATTGTAAAGTAGTAGCTGCATGTAGTAGAGCAGAGCTGTGCTGTATTTGCAGACCTCAGGGTCTGAGAAGGCCAGTGGCCAGTGGCCATGGTGTGGTAACTTGATGGAGGGGTTATGTTTATGGCCAGCTGAATGAGACAGTGTGATTACTCATGGTGATGCTGCTCCAGTTACCCGTTCTCTTGTACCCTGTTGAGTTCCAGCAAAGCAAACTGGCTGCAACGGAATCCCTGGGCCAGAGGGATATTCCATTTGTACATGTGTAGCTGATGACCTCCTAAAGTTTGGGCTTATCATAGAATCATAGAATGCTTTAGGTTGGAAGGGACCTTCCAAGGTCATGTAGTACAACCCCCCTGCAGTCAGCAGGGACATCTCAAACTAGATCAGGTTGCTCAGAGCCCCATCAAGTCTGGTTTTGAACATCTCCAGGAATGGGGCCTCCACCACCTCTCTGGATAACCTGTTGCAGTGTTCCACCACCCTCCCAATAAAGAACTTCTTCCTAATGTCCAATCTAAATCTACCCTTCTCCTGTTTAAAACCATTGCCCCTCATCCTGTTGCTCCATGCCCTTGTAAACAGCCTCTTCCTGGTTTACCTGTAGGCCCCCTTCAGGCACTAGAAGGGCACTATAAAGTCTCCTTGGGGACTTCTCTTCTCCAGGCTGAACAACCCCAACTCACTCACCCTTTATTCATAGGAGAGGTGCTCCAGCCCTCTGATCATTTTTGTGGCCCTCCTCTGGACCTGCTCCATCAGGTTCATGTCCTTCTTGTGTTGAGGGTTCCAGAGATGGATATAGTACTCCAGGTGAGGTCTCATCAGGGCAGAGTAGAGGGGCAGAATCACCTCTCTTGATCTGCTGGCCATGCTTCTTTTGATGCAGCCCAGGATGTGATTGGCCTTCTGACCTGCAAGCGGACATTGTTGGCTCATGTCCAGCTTTTCATCCAACAGTATCCCCAAGTCCTTTTCCACAGGGATGCTCTCTATCACATCCAGCATGTATTGATAGTGAGGATTGTCCTAAACCAGATGCAGGACCTTGCACTTGGCCTTGTTGAACTTCATAAGG
>VYZX01019485.1:25808-180559 GCA_013401335.1 Brachypteracias leptosomus
TTGAGGATTCCAGAGCTGGATGCAGTACTCCAGGTGAGGTCTCACCAGAGCAGAGTGGAGGGACAGAATCACATCTCGATCTGCTGGCCACACCTCTTTTGATGCAGCCCAGGATGTGATTGGCCTTCTGAGACATAGTGCGCATTTCATCCATCAGTATGCCCAAGACCTTTTTCACAGGCTGCTTTCTATCACATCATCCCCCAGCCTGTATTGGTAGTGAGGATTGTCCCAACCCAGATGCAGGTTCTTACACTTGGCCTTGTGAACCTCATGAGGTACACATGGTCCCACTTCTCAAGCTTGTCTAGGTCTCTCTGGATGGTATCCTGTCCCTCTGGCATATCAATTGCACCACTCAACTTGCTGTCATCTGCAAACTTGTTGAGGTTGCACAGGATTCCGCTGTTGTCTTTGATGAAGATATTAAACAGCACTGGTCCCATTATGGACCCCTGAGGGACACCACTTGTCACACATCTCCATCTGGACATCAGTCCATTGACCACTACCCTCTTCTAGTGCTTGGAGCTGTTCTGGATTTTTGTGGGGAAAAAGTGCTTTGGCAAGGATGACATAATGTTTTCTATTCACATCTCAAGAGCCTGAGGGAAAATATTTAATTGTTTCACTCTAGTGAACCTGAAGTCAATTACAATGTCTTTGCTTATAGTTGAGAAGACCTTGCAGGAGAGAGGCCTCTTCCAGAGCACCTCCTCTTGGGAGATATGCCTGGTGTTCAGGACAGTGGCTAAGGGAGTTATTTTCTTTGTAGCAGTTTGTCAAATGTGCCAGGCAATGCACAAAAGTAGAACAATGTCTAATGTAAAAACTTGAGGCAACCAAGGGATAAGAAAAGCTGCAGAGCAAGAAACATGGTCAAAATATAACATCTACTATGTATGTGTCTTTCTCCCTGTAAAAGTAGTTTCCATCCTTTTGTTATCTCTCAGCCTTAGCGTGGTCAGTCAGCTAAGTTTATATGAGCATCTTATGAGAAGTGGTATTTTAAGAGGGTTTGTATGTGAAAGCCTTTGTGAACTGACTCAGAAAAGGGAATAGCATTTCCCTCACCTGCTTTCCAGTGTCTCCCACAAGAATCTGATGAACTGCTCAGATTTGCCCCAGCTTTTCAAGCTCAGTGACTGAGAAAATGAAAAGGAATCTAGACTGGGTTTCTTGCATGATAATAGAAAACTGTCAGTATCATCCCTAGGACAGCCCATCCTGGAGTGGTGATAAAGTGACTGTCAGTGAACTCATTACAGTGCAGGAGGAGTCCTTCCTCTCTGCGCTGCAGGTGTCCTTGCCGCAGAGTTTGATGCTTGCACGAACAATTGAAAAATCTTATCTTCTAAAGTTCTTGTGGAGATCCATCTCAGATGAAAGTGACTTTCTTGTAGATATCTTAAAAGTAATAGAAACCTGTTTTAAGGCATCTTTTTTCCACTGGCTTTGCCATACAAACTCATTTTTTTCCCAGCCACACCACCTGATTTTCCTTTTCTTGGCATTAAAATAATGGATAAAGATGCAGAAACTGCATATGCTGGGCAAATAATTTCTGTCAGCTGCAATGAGAACTGTTCAGGAGTAATACTTGGGTCTAACAGAAAATACTGTACTCTGGTTTGGTTTGGTTTGGGTTTGTTTGTTTTGGCATTTTGGTTTTGTTGGGTTTTTTTAAAGAGAAAGGAGAGCACAATGAAATAAGAACTGTATTGAAGCTAATACATGTGTCAATGTAGCTATGAATTACAAAAGGACCATACTGTATATGCCAGAGAAAAAACAAAAAAAAGGTCAAAGAAGAGGGGAGAGGCAAGAGATGGCATAGATGAAAATGGAGTATCCAAAACATTCTGTGTTGCTGAAAAGATGTACAAAGTGTCAAGAGAGAGATCTGTGCAACTGGAAGCAATTATTTCAAGGGAAATATGTCTTTGTACCATGGGTATTAAAGGACATCTCCCATGAAAAGAAATAAAATAAAGAAAAAATCAAGAAGCAGAGGTTGTTTCATTTGATCCTGGTTGTACAGTGTGAACATTGAATTACAAGTGGCTATACAAAATAAGTAATGCTTTATGTGTGCATGAAGACGAAGAGATATGAACAGATGAGTGGCCTGCTCTCTTTTCTTCATAAGCCTCCTCAGTTTCATACTACCCTTGAAGGCTGTCCTGTTGATGGTAGCATTAGGGTTATGAGCAAGAATTATGATCAGAAAGCATTCACTGTGGGGAGATGCCATTTCGCATGCTCAGCAGAGCTGCCAGTGGTCATCACAGCTTCTCGCTAGTCCCAAAGCTATTGGCTCACAATTCAAGTGCTGCTGATTGCCCCAGGAGATATGACTTAAATGGTGATGACATACTCAGCCAGACTGAGCTGGTGCTGGAATAAGATATGCCCCACGCTATTTCTGGAATGTTAATTTTATGCTTAGATATACTTCTTGCTATTTTTCCCTTCATGAAACTTCTTGTATGTTAGTCCCTGAATTAAGAAGAAAAATATCTGATAGAGTACTTCTGAGACTAGTGTTTCTGATAGAGATCTCTGATGCATCTGAGCATGCAGCAGTGAGCCTGCAGAACAAAAAGAAAAAATAGCATAGTAGATTTGTTTGTAGTGTTGCCAAAAAAACAAAAAACTTGAAAGAATTGTCATTTATGGAGTGCTGGTGATAGACAGTAGCTACAGATCTGCTCCCAAGTACTTTATTTTGAAGTGATTAGATAGCTAATTCATCTTCAGATTATAGTTGTCCATAAAATACAAGGTTGTATGTGACGCTTATTAATGTGATATGGAATATTCTATTTGATTGTTATATATGCAGTCAAATTCATAAATGAGAAGGCTGTGGCAGTCTGCATATAACTGCACATACTCTCATCACACAAGCCATAGTGTTGTGTCCACTGTGTCTGCTGTTGAGGTTGTAACTTTAATGGTCATAAACCATCTGGTTTCAATGCTTGGTCAATCCTGATGTAAAGATTTTCTTTAAAAATTGGTAATTACTCTTGCTATGCCAGAAATAAGAGCTGATTTACTAGCTTTTGCAACTTTGAATTGAAGTTGTTGTTCCATGACTCCTGCTGGGTTTTAGCCTGATAGATGAAGGGAGCATTCCTCTGTTGAAGAATTTGTATGATGTGTCTCCTCATAAACCATCATGAAATGATGTTTACAGTTTTACTTGACTGAGAAAATAAAAATAACTTTTTTAGTGGCCCATTGCAGGACAGGTTTTAAAAGTTTTAATGCTTTTGTGCCATTTAAGATTTTCAGCGCAGTGCACAAACATCCAACAGGGTTATACGCAGAAGCAGTATTACTGCCTTCTTTCTTCTGTGTACTGCCAAGAGGTTTAGAACATATTTTGGAAAAAGCAGTGAGGAAGGCAGACTGATTGATTCTCTCAGTCCTCTCAACATGATCACTTCCACTTCTACATCTACAAAGAGAAATGTTCCCCATGCTGTTTGCATTTAGATGTCTGCAGGAAATCTGGGGCCCTCAGGTGCATTTGGCAGAGCAGCTGAGTATGGCTTTAGGAGCCATGGAGGTGGGGAGAGGTTGTGAACAGTGCTGCTTGACCAGAGCTTGCCCTGCTGCCACTGTGCTATTGGGTGAGGTCTCTACTGAGCTGATTAGATGAGAATTAGTGTGCTCCACTCTGTGCTATGTCTTGATCTTGCAGCCCTTTTTCAGGTTTCCAATGGTGTTAATCTTACATTTGTTTGAGGAAAGACTGGCTTGTTTAGAACTTACATCTGATGAAACTAGTAATTCACTTAATGGTGAGCTATTAAAGTACAGTAATCTAGGGCTCTTGGAAAGCTCCCTCTGTTTGCATACTGCTTCACCATGCTGTTTTCTGTGTGCTGTCTGCATGAAGTCTGCAAGGTAATCTGTCTGGAGGTGGTTTGACTGGGAAGAGGTAGGGAGGCTAAGTACACTTAGCAGTGTCTCAGAAAACATTATAGCACCTCCTGGACAAATAATTACAGTACAGTAAGGAAGTTACTAGGTGAGAGGAGAAGTATGCTCTCAGGAGGGCAGCATGTGCTAATTTTCTGTCAAAAAATAGTTTATTTAGCAGAATTGCCCTTGTGATGTCCATAGTTGTGAATGTGCTCAGAATGTTTGGAGAGTTAGAAATATAATTGCAGCTTTTTTTTTTTCTTATTCTTTACTTTTCAATAGGGTGTTGAGAATTTGAAGTGTGGAATTAACTAATGTAGTGTTGTAAGAGCTACAGGAGCTGGTCTTTGCATTTGAAGGAGGGAGATCAATATGAGTACTTTTGTGTATGCTAAACCTGTTAGTGTGAACTGAATAATGAGTAACCTGGTCAGGTTTTTAGCCAAGCTTGCCTCTTGTACTGTTATAATTGCCAGTTGTCTTAGGGCTTATAGCCATGTGGATCCTTCTCCACATTCCAATCTCTTTGATTTTAGAAATGAGTTCCTTTTAGGAAAGAAGTAGTGCTTACATGAGGCACTGATCTTGACTCAGTCTAGTGACCAGAAACACTTCCCCAGTGCAGGCACTGCCGTAGTCCACAAGCTCTCTCTTAAAATCAAAAACAACTTAAAATGATAACAGCTTCTGTCTGAGTCAAGAGCAGTACCTCATGGTCTTGGAGATCACTGGTAATGTCAACAGTCATAGGCTCCCCTTGGCAACACTTGTAGCCATGTTCAAAAGCTCAAAACAGAATGATCTTCATGAGTATTTCATAGGTGATGAGATACTGGAGGAATACAAGTTGCTTAAAATCCTTCCTTGTGCATGAAAATTTTATTTATTAAAAGGGAGGACAAAAACATAGTTATTTGAAGTCTGCAGTTGGTCCCTAGATACAGGATACCATCTCCAGACTGATGGACTGCTAGTTCTTCTTTCTTCCTAGCTACGAAGTTGGTTCAGACAGGTCTTTTTGGCCAGTCTTCAATGATTCGTAGTAATCTGTGCAAACGTTTTTCTTTCTTTCACTTCTCTTTGGACTCAGGAGAAGGTGGGATTGGGCCAGATGACCTTCAGATGTCTGTTCCTAATTCATTGAAGAATGAACTCTCTGTTCTGTATTACATTGATCAAAGAGCTGTTTCTTTGTGCTAGGTTTTGAATGTTTTATACTTTGCCACATGCAGCTCTACTCTTTGTCCATTGATCCAGTAGTTAGTGCATGCGTGTAGTTGTGCTATGACATGAAGGATTAAGGATGCCCCAGCTAAGATGTTCTGGCTGAGAAATAAGGAGTTCTACCTATGGCAGAAGTATTGTTAGAAACCATATCTGCCAGCATTGACAAAATATGACTTTGAAGTGTTTTTCAATACAAAGTAGTTCTGCTCACGCTTGCAAGCAAACAATGTTAAAACGTTTGCACCCTGATTACTGTGGAGCTGTTTGGTTTCTCCTGTTGTCCCATTGACACACAATTTTGCCTGCAGTAACAGTCCTGATAAGTCAACACAGCACAGGCTCCTGATGCCGTGTCCCTAGGCACATGACCAAGGTCTGAGTTATAACTGGGTGCAATTCCAATGGCTGGTCCACGATTCAGCTGGTGATAGAGGGAGAATGCACCTTTATCTGCTGTAGGAGGAGAGTGGGGGCTGAGGTGGGGGCTGCCAGTTCCAGGAAGCAACAGGGCAGGAAGGAAGCAAACGTTTCCTGTCCTCTTGCACATTTTCACCTTCAGGGTCTTCAAGGCAGAAGGGTGTACCAGTGGAGGAAGAGAAGAGTTTATTGGAGATGATAGGACTTGTGTGCAGACTGGGGAGTGGATATAGAATGGTTTGAGTTGGAAGGGACCTTAAAGATCATCTAGTTCCAACTACCCCTGCCAGGGTCAGGGACACCTTTCCTAGACCAGATTGCTCAAAACCCCATTCAACCTAATCTTGAACACATCCAATGATGGAGAATCCACAACTCCTCTGGGCAACCTGTTCCAGTGTCTCAGCACCCTCATTGTTAAAAACCTTCTTCCTTTATACCTAGTATAAATCTCCCCTCTTTCAATTTGAAACCGCCCCCCCTTGTCCTATAACTACAGTCCCTCCCACCTTTCCTGTAGGCCCCCTTTAAGTACTGAAAGGCCACTATAAGGTCTCTCTGGAGCCTTCTTTTCTCCACACTGAACCACAACTCTCTCAGTCTCTCTTCATAGGAAAGGTACTCCAGCCCTCTGATCATCTTCATGGCACTCCTCTGGACCTACTCCAACAGATCTATGTCTCTCTTGTATTAGGGGCTTCAGAGTTGGGCGCAGTACTCCAGGTGGGGTCTCAAGAAAGCAGAGCAGAGGGGGAGAATCCCCTCGCTCGACCTGCTGGCCACACTTCTTTTGATGCAGCCCAGGATACGGTTGTATTTTTGGGCTGCACTTGCACATTGTTGGCTCATGTTGAGCTTTTCATCATCCAGCACCTCCAATTTTTCTCCTCAAGACTGTTCTCAATCCACTCATTTCCCAACCTGTATTTGTGCCTGGGGTTGCCCCGACCCAGGTGCAGGACCTTGCAGTTGGCCTTGTTGAACTTCATGATGTTGGCATGGGCCTACCTTCTGAGCCTATCAAGGTCCTTCTGGATGGCATCCCTTCCCTCCAGCATGTTGATTGCACCACACAGCTTGGTGTCCTCCTGAAACTTGCTGAGTGTGCACTCGATCCCACTATCTGTATCAGTGACAAAGATGCTACGTAGGGCTGGTCCCAGTACCGATCCCTGAGGAACACTACTCATCACCAGTCTCCACTGGGACTTCGAGCTGTTCACCACAACTCTTTGAGTGCGACCATCCAGACAATTCTTTATCTGACAGACAAATTGTAATTGGGCCGTATCAGCAGCAGCATCTAACTTCTTGGAAACAATGTTACAAATGTTGCCTTAACAGCTTCATCCTCTGTCACTCCTGTCACCTTTTTTTGCTTACATTCTCAAACACAACCAGAAAACATTTTCTTTTTTGTCACAGCCTGCCTGTTCTTGCTCCTTGGTATTTGATGACTTCAGTTTATCTGGTGTTAATGTAACTCCAAAGGAATTTGGAATTCTATTCTTCTGAAAGAAGCTAAAGCAAAATGGGGCCCTTTCCTGCAGATACCAGTGCATAGAATTAAAATCATTCAAATAGTGTTCTTAGAATTGGGCTTTGGATTTGTACTTTATCTGTAATTTCACATTGAAAACCAAGGTTAATTCATCCCCATAGTTACAGTTGGAAAGCATTAAAATGCTTACTTAACAGGTTAAAACTGTTGACTTTGGAAGATTTAACTGTCTGGATATAAAATTGTTTGTGTTGTATGACCTGGAAGAAGATTTGATTTAAAAAGTGGAATGATTTGTGTTCATGTTACCTTGCAGACATTTCAAGTTTGTTTAATGGGCTTATTTTTAAAATGTCTGAATTTTATGTCTTTTATTTTTTTAATAGAAACTTCAGGGCTTTATACACAAGAAGTGAAAATAGCTCTTCTGTTTTCATTGCTTGAGAGGGGCTGTTTCAATTTGATTTGGGTTATGTATGAGCTAACTCACCACCTACAAAATGCAGGCTTATAAAATATTTTTTCTTACTTTCTTATCAGACAATTGACTTGAATAAAACCCAGATCTTCTTACATATTAAAAAATATTCCCCTCCTGTAAAGAAAAGTCAGATTTTTTATTTTTATTGAAGATCCCAATTTCCATGCTGAGAACAATTTAAAAGAATATGTGATTGTTTGGCTGGCCAGGACTCTGGGAAGAGTACCCACTGTTATGACTTTCCATTGAGAAGGTTTCCTGAGCCTTCAGAAAGCCAGAAGGTAGGCACAATCCTGTTGGTGCTGCAGGCAGCCTTGCCTGAAAAGCTTGGCTAATTTATGAGCAGTGCAGAAACTCATGTGTAGGGAGTTGCAGAAATCCCATGTGACTCTTAGAGGCTGAGAATTGGATGAACTTCCTTGCTAGGTACCTACACCCTTAGCTAAGGTGGTTAGGCTGGTTGTGACCGTGGGGTTTGGGTGGGTGAGACCTGGGAGGGGCCAACTCAGGTCTTTGCAGGCTTCTTAATTCAGACACAGAACATAACAAAGGTTTGGGGGATTACAGGGAGAAAGCTCTCTCTGGTCTTTCTGCAGAGGGGCAGTTTTAGGCTTCTGAGTTCCTCTTCACCAGATCTAAGTTGACTTGCATGGGCTGTCTACGCATCTTTAACTGAATTACTTAGGAACAGCAGCATGGTGCTTGGAGAACTGAGCTGTTTCTCATAGGGTTTTGACAGAGTTTATGGGTAGCATAAACCCCCTTGACAAGAGGTTTTATGGGTAGCAGAGTGTTGTCTCTACACATTAAATCATCAAAATTAGTGTGGCCAGCTGGTTGAGGGAGGTGATTGTCACTCTCTGCTCTTCTCTGATGGGACCCCACCTGGAGTACTACGTCCAGCTCTGGGACCCCCAACACAAAAAGGACATGGATCTGTTGGAGCAGGTCCAGAGGAGGGCCACAAAGATGATCAGTGGGCTGGAGCATCTCACCTGTGACGACAGGCTGAGAGAGTTGGGGCCGTTCAACCTGAAGAAAAGAAGGCTCCAGAGAGACTTTATAGTGGCCTTTCAGTACTTAAAGGGAGGCCTACAGGAAAGATAGGAGGGACTATTCATCAGGGATTGCAGTGATAGAACAAAGGTAATGGTTTTAAACTGCAAGAAGGTAGATTTAGATTAGATATTAGGAAGAAATACTTTGCTGTGAGTGTGGTGAGGCACTGCAACAGGTTTCCCAGAGAAGTTGTGGGTGCTCCATCACTGGATTTGTTCAAGGCCAGGTTGAATGGGGCCTTGAACAACCTGGACTAGTGGGAGGTGTCCCTGCCCATGGCAAGAGTGGTGGAACTAGATCAGAGAATCATAGAATGGTTTGAGTACCTTCAAATCCAAATCATTCTATGATTCTATAACTTTATGTGATCAAATACATAGCCAGTGTGCCTGTGTATACAAGAATGGGTTGTACATGTACTCAGATGTTCTAACTCTGACTTGTTCATTGCCTGGATTTTTGCATTATCTACAGTAGTGTCTGCCTCTCTTCCCATGCCTTTGGATCATGAAATGTTGAACATGTATAGGTGGGTAAGCCCAGTGACCTTCAGTTGGTGTCAGGGGCACATAACTGGTGATGAATACTGGAAGAGCAGCTGATAAACAAAGCAGTTACCTGTGGGGAAGCTGAGTCACTGCACGATCTATAATTTCTTTTTCCCCGCGGTTGTTTTTGTTTTGCTCTCCTGGGTAATCTTTTTATCAAACAAAGCTTGTATCGCCCAAGCAGTTTGAATGTTAAACTGGTCTGTGAGATCTGAATTGCACTGCTTTTGGTACACTTTTTGGTACACTTTTTGACATCCTGAGATATGCTGTGATTTTGATGGAGAGAACACTGCTCAGCCATCTTAAGAAGAAGGTGAAGTACAGTACTGAGGTGCACCAACTCTAGTATTCAGGTTGAAATCGCAGTGTGGCTAGGTAGAGATTTATAGGGCTTTTTCATGGCTTGCTTGAGTTTTCAGACCAAGCAAGACAGTGAGAACAGACCAAATGAGACTGCAAGAACATCTGCATTGATGTCCTGTGTACAAGAGGTCACGGAATGTGTCTTAGCTGTTCTCCACAACATCCAAGAAAAGTGTCGTAATCTGCTGTCAGTCACTGTAGAGCCCTCATTGATAAGGATGTTTTCATAAAAATTAGGCTGCATTTCATGTGATTTTCCAGCAATAGTCACCAATGGATATAATCTTCTAAATATAGGAAGAAAATAACAGGAAAGCTTTTAGTGACACCCAAAGCAGTAGTAAAAGACTCCACTTCCAACAGCTGTTGGATAACTCCCAGCACACAGACAAGAGAAGCTTGAGATCTGTGGGAGAAGGGCAAGAGATTAAAACGTGCCAAAACATATGAAACTTTGCTTCTGTGTTTGTGATTTTTCTGTGACTTGAGGATCTTCAGGGTTTGATTGCTGCTGTTGGAAGCATGTTGTTCAGTTCTGTACCTCTGTTTTGCGTCCTGCTCACCAGGCTGTTGTTATGAGGAATGGCCAGAGCTGACAGTGAGGCAAGGGGAGGGCAGAGTAAAGTTCAGCTACACTTGCCTGCTGCGTGAATGATATGTTAAAGCTTAGCCACCAAAAATAGTAGATTCGCTGTGCCTCTGTGTAAATCTCTGTGGGACTGAAGAAATGGTTCTGAACTGAAACAAACTCTCCCTGAGGGACTTTTTTCAGCATTGAGCCCAATTATTTTTAAATGGGGTGTTTAGCCCTCCAGAGAAGCCATAAATATGTCCACAGCTGTGCTGTAGTGGCTTGTATATTTCTGATTGTCCTATCACAGTAATTCAGTAAAGAAAATAGGAGATCATTCCCCCTAGTAAAAGTACTAGTAGCTGTTTTCTTGAAATCTGACTGATACTGCACATTTTAGTCTTGAACATATAGATAGTATTTGGCCACATCAAAGTTGATGAAAATTTAATGTCTCAACGGTTGAAAATATCCACTTTTGGTTTTTGGATCATGGCTGGTGCAGTCATTTTAAGTGTTTCTTGATAATTGCTTCTGGGATTAAGAGACAAAAAACCAAATCTTGTTTTTTCTGGGGAAAGGGGCGAATAAGCAGACACAGAATAGTTTATGTTGGAAAGGAGCTCCAGAAGTCATCTGGTCCATCCGCTACACAAAGCACAGTTAACTCCAAGATAGATGAGGTTGTCAAGCCAAGCATAGAGAATCAGTGATACAGAGTCCAGCCCTGCTGAGCTTCTGCTCCAGGGCTTAACTGGTCTTGTGGGGAAGTTGTTTTTTCCTTATGTCCAAGTGAACAAGCCTTTTTCTGCAGAGCGGCTTTCTAGCCAGTTGGTCCCCAGCTGTGCTACTGAATGGGATTGTCTGTCTTGGGTCCATCTTCCCTTTGAACTTCTTAAGTTTCCTGTCATCCGGATTCTCTGCTGTGATGAAGTTTCTCTGAATACCAGCTCTCCTCTCCAGAGCATTAACCTCTTCCCCTAGCTTGGTTTCCCCTGCAAACTTGCTGAGGGTGCTCCCCATCATGTTGTCTGTGTCACCAGTGAAGACATTAAACAGAATTGGGTTGTAATCAGTTGTGAGTTACAACTTTGAACCTTCAGCCACAACCTTTTGAGCTTAACTATCCAAGCAGTTTTTCACATACCTTATAATGCACTTGTCTAGCTGCTATCTTCTCAGTTAGACTGCAAGCATATTAAAGGAGACCATGTTAAAAGTCTTGCTGAAGTAAAAAGAAAATTTTGTTTTCTCCAAAGCCAGTCACTCCATCCTAGAAGGTAACTAGGTTGGTCAGTGTCTCCGTTTAGGGCTCAGGGCAACCCCCACAGAGCAGAATTAGTTTCACCCCTCTTCCCCCTCCCCTCTTCCCTCCCAGGGGAGGAAGAAAGGCCTCACACAAAGTTGGAAAATTAAGATCACAACTTTTAACAGGGAGTAACAAAAGGGATATCAGAGGAAGGGAAATATACAGAGGTAACAAGGGAAGGTATATCTACAAATATATACACCACCAATCCTCGGAGGCCACTGAATTTCTCCTGAGCCACGTGGAGTTGTAGCAGCCACAGAGCCGTCCGGAGCCAGCAGCAATCCCAGGGAGGAAGGGGCGAGCGGAACTTGCTGTGTCCTTTTATAGAGTGTGGCAGGAAGGGGAGTGGAATAGCCGCTCCACCTGTCCCTCCCCTTCCCCAAACCTTAAACCACAACAGTCGGTCATGATTTGCTCTTACTAAATTCATGGTAGCTGTTCCCAGTCACCTTTTTACTGTTCATAAGCTAGAAATGGTTTCCACCAGGACTTGCTCTGTGATTTTCCCTGGAATTGAAATGAATCTGACAGAGTGCTGTTCCCTGGATTGTCCAGCTTTCTTGTTTTGAAGATGAGTGTAACTTTTGCCTCCTTCAACCCACATGTCCTGTCAAAGGTGAGAAAGGGCAGTCTTACAGTGATCATGGCCTGTGCCTTCTGCATGTTTAGATGAATCCTGTGTTGTCTCATCTACTTATATGTACCCAATCTATGTAAGTAGTCCTTAACTCAGATACCCTTTACTAGTAAGAAGCAGTTTGAAGAAAAGAAAGTACTAGGCAGAGACAGGGAGCGCTTGAGAGCAGACCTTGCCAGTGAAGACTAAGGCAAGGAAGATGCCAAGTACTTAGTAGTTTTCCTTGTCCTGCTTTATGAGGTCTCCTGCCCTGTTCAGTAGTGGGCCAGCATTCTCCTTACTCCTTTTTGCTGCTGATCTATCTGCAGGAGCTCTCTGTTGGCCTTTCCCATCCCTTGCCAGTTTCCCATTCCTTGCTGATTTCCCAGCTAAGCTCTTCCCTTCCTAATTCCCTTCCTGTGTTCCTCCTCTGTTCCTCTGAGGGAACCTGTCCCTGCTTACATCTTCTGTACATGGCTTTTAAGATTGACCTCACTCAAAAGCTACACATTCAGCTGAATTTGCCTCCTGCTTTACCTCCTTATTTTCTTGCACACAGTTCATGTGCTCTAAAGAGGTTGTCTTTCAAGTTCAACCATTTCTCCTGAGTTTCTCTCTGAACATTTAAGATAATTCTCCCACAGGCTACCACTTACCAATTTCCTGAGCAAGCTAAGACTGCTGCTCTGAAATCCAGGATCTTTATTTTGCTATTAGCCTTCCTCACTTTCCTCAGTATTTTAAATTCTTGTATCACCCCATAGTCACTCTGGCTAAGGCTGCCATCAGCCTTCAGGTCCCTAGCTATTTCTTCCTTAATTCGTACCCTGTCCATTAGTGTGTCTTGTTTACTTAGAGTGCCTGCAGGAAAGAAATCTTTGATGTTCTCCAGATTGCCTGTGCACTGATGTTTTGCTTTTCCAGCAAATGTCTCAAAGTTCCCCATGAAAACAAACCCTGTACTTGTGAGGCTTCTTCCAGCTGTTTAAAGAAGGCTTTGTCCACCTCCTGTTCTTAACTGGGCAATCTGTAGCATATGCACACTATGTTTACCCCTTATTTGCCACCCCCGTGATTTTGATCCATGAGCCTTCACCCTCAACTCCTTGGATTGTTGAAATAGTGTGAAAACAGTGTTCATTATCTTTAAAAAGTACTAGACACATAGTAAACTTGTAATAAAATGTGTTTGTACACAAGAGGAGTATCAGCTTACTCCCTGCATGACTTGGGGTGGGTCATTTCCCCTCTCTTTGCTTCCTTGTTCTCTGTGGTAGAGACTGTCCCATACACCAGGTCATCAGGTCAGTATGTCCCCTGCCCTACTATAATAAAGATAGCTGATGTGGAGGCACTTCTGCCTTCCAAAGCTTGCAGGCATCGTTGCATCAGTGTTTCTGAATGTACCCTTCATCCTGTCTTCATGGGAGCTAAGATTTGGCATACAGAGAACCTGCAAGTCCACTTCCCAGTGACAAAGTAGGATGGGAATATCCTCAAGCACCAAAGCAAAGGTTGGAAGGAAACCTGGTTTCTAAAAAAAAGTATATGTTCATACAGGAATCTCTTGTTACCAGGAACATGGTGATTTTAGGCATTACAGTGGAAAAGATTATACCCTAATTTGCTCTGCCAAATGTAAGGATTTTGAATTTCCCCAAGTTACATGAGTGAGGTGGTTAGGACAACAGAGCAGGATGATGAGTGCGTGATGAAAATAAATATTTAAGTGACTTTTTCAAGTTACTTATACATGTGGAAAGACAAAACATTAGCAACATCTGCTTCATTCAGTATTAACTAAATCAAGTCAAGCCTTATTTTATTTTTGTAGTATGTAACAGGACTTCCATGTTTGGGCTACAAAACATAGAGGTTCTCAGTGCACTGTGCACTTTTTCTCTGTACCTTCCATGTAGGAATCCCCATTTTTAGGCTCAAATATGTGCATCAAGACCTTAATTAAGAAAAAAATATTTTTCTAGACTATTCTGCTTGTAATGTTCAGTCGTTTCTAACTGTGGTGTTTCCAGTCCCCTAGACTCTCTTCCCTGTGTTTTGCATTATGAGTAGCTAAAAGGTACCCCTTGACAAGTTGTTCACCTTAGTTTTCTGCTGTGAGAACTGTACTGCCCCTCTCGACTTAAGTAGTTTTGTTGCATATTGACCATGGTGGTCAAGTTTAGCTATCTGTTTTTCAGGTTGCCAGTGGCTGTAGATCAGACAATAAAGGACAAATGGTTTAATTAATCTTAATAGCATTTTGAGCCTACTGCTGCAATCATTTGATCATGTTTACACATCTACTTACTCTGACATGAAAACCTACTGAAATAAAAGAGACTTCAGTGGATAAAGTGAAGGTTTGCAAGATCCATCCCTTGCTAATATCGGTAGCTGTGCTTTGTTTTAAACAAGACTAGATTTACTTTGATTTCTAGATTAGTGCAGGTTACATTGAACAGAACATTTAATGTATCTCATTGATTTTTCCCTGTAATACTATTGAAACACAAGTCACTGCTCTAATCATTTGTTTTACCATTAAAATTCTTTATGCAGATCTGGTCCCCTGGGTTATCAATGTGTAACCAGATACTCCATGATCTAATCAGGTTCTGCAAGGAATATGCAATTGCTTCAACACTTAGCAGTGGAAAACTTCATCAAAATGGAAAATTTATCTAATATTTAAGGTGAAATGCAGTTCAAAGAGACAACCATGAGAAGCAGTTTGTACAAAATTTTAAAACATTTCTCAGATTAAACAGAGACAAATCCAAGCCAGAGTCTAAGATGATTTGTCATGACTCTATTTATTGTTAAAGAAGAAAATGTTGTATCTGTCAGTTCAGTTTACAGGGTTTGTTCTAGTTCAGTTAAAATAGCATTGCTATCAGAAATGACTGACTAGCAGGATTTCATTAATGCGATGCTTATTTGCCACAGCATGCATGCTTTGGAAAGTAATTTTGAAAAGCACCTACAAAAGCATCTGTAGCAGACAAGACTTGTGCTCTGAAACCATTTTGATGCTAGGATCTGGATCTCTGAGGGCTGGTGCTGCAGTCCATTTCAGAAACACAAGGTCCTGCTGACCTTAAAGGAGTTTTGCAGTCAGTGTGATGCAGGTTGAGAGACAGACCTGCTTGCCACGGGGAGTCTGACCAGAAGCATCTCCTCCAGCTTGGACAGTGTGAGTGTAGCTCTGCCTGCGGCTAAACAGTGTTTCTGTACAAAATGCCAGATTTCACCCTTCAGAAGGGTAGTGGTAGACAAAGGTGATGAGCATCTTTTAGTGTCAGCTTATCTATTTATCTATCCATAAAGATAAGATTTGAAGTAAAAAAAGGTCAGAAAGGTTACAAGTCTGTGGCATTTTTCAGCTCATATTTTAGCTGGTTATAAGGGGGTATGTGGGATGTTGTTGGTTTGGTTTGGTTTTTTTCTATGGTTCTGCAAGCTAAACACTGCACAATTCAGTGTGCAGGGCCAGACTCTCCTCTTCTCATTGGCTCCAGGGGTTTATTATGTCACTAGTCTTGCTGGAGTTACATCAGGGTTGCTTTGGCATTCAGATCCCACTGACTTCAGTGAGCTTAAAGGCATAAGTAGGAGCTAGAAAAGAGGGAGTGAGCGCCCAGACAAGCAAGGCGCCACCTTTCCTTCAAGCTCCTGTGAAGTGCTCTACAGGTCAGAAAATTATGTTTATGAAGAGAGAATCACTAATTATTTTTAGTACATGAGTACAATATTGATCATTTTCCTCTGTTCTGTTTTTAGGTTCTCATGACTCATTTAGCTTCTACATCGATGAAGCCTCTCCAGTTGGGCCTGAACAGCCAGAGACGGTCCAGAATTTTGTGTCTGTTTTTGGAACTGTGGCTAAAAAGCTGATGAGGAAGTGGTTGGCTACACAGACCATGAACTTCACCAGCCAGCTGGGGGCAGGCATACGGTATTTTGATCTCAGAATTTCCACCAAACCCAGAGACCCAGACAATGAACTCTACTTTGCTCATGGGTTATTCAGTGCCAAAGTCAAGGAGGGTCTGGAGGAGATCAATGCATTTCTTGTCGACCACCCAAAAGAAGTGGTCTTCTTGGACTTCAATCACTTCTACGGGATGCAGAAATACCATCATGAAAAGCTTGTCCAAATGCTCAAAGAAACGTATGGCAACAAAATGTGTCCTGCTATATTTGCCCATGAAGTAAGTCTGCAGTACCTGTGGGAAAAGGAACACCAAGTACTGGTGTTCTACCACAGTCCAGTGGCTCTTGAGGTACCATTTCTTTGGCCAGGCCAGATGATGCCAGCTCCCTGGGCAAACACAACAGATCCGGAAAAACTGATTCAATTCCTCCAGGCATCAATCACTGAAAGAAGAAAGAAGGGCTCCTTTTTTATATCTCAAGTAGTGTTGACGCCAAAGGCTAGTACAGTGGTGAAAGGGGTTGCTAGTGGTCTCAGAGAAACGATCACAGAAAGGTAAGTTTCTGACGGGTAAGGCATGCTGACTGTGCTGAATGTGTGTGTTGGTAATGTTGCTTTTCTAGTTTAAAGAAGCTCCAGCAGATGTGTTTCTCCCATGCTACTGTGTGCTAGTCAGAACTTGGGCATAATCCTAAAATATTTAAAGAGAAACACATTGAAGGAGAAGCTTTTGTGTCTTGAAAGAAAATCTGGCACTACAGCCTAATGAGATCTTATGGGATTGGCTTAGCCTTTTTGTTATGAATGTAAGTTTTTCCATTTATTTTGTTTTTCAAATGTGTTTTCTTGCCATGAGCACTGAACACCTTGCCTCGGATTTCCTTACTGGATGTGGACGAATCTATCTGAATGGTCTAAATCATTTAAATTTTGATTTATTCATCAGGCTCCAGATATTACGTAATTTTTTTTTTTTTCATTTGACTCATCAGCAATGCCCAATGCTGCAGAATTTGCATCCAGAACTACTTCTACATAACTTAAATTAAGATGCATAGCTTTTCTCTCTGCATACCATCACACATTATATCAAAGATAATCAGGACACTCTTAGAGTGAATTTGCCTCCTAACAGGCCTTCATTTATCATACAGGAAAGGAAAGACACTGCAGGCCATTGTAGAGGTACTGTACATAGAATACTATGTTGACAGGCTATTAGTTGTTACATTACAAAAAAAGCTCTCTGTGCAAGACATGCATTATTTATACCATTCTGACTTTGATAAATCACAGCCAATTTTCAGCTTAAAGGCAATATATGTGTGACTGTGTTCTTGGCAGCTTGGTAAGAAACCTGATATTTAATGTCAAGACACAAGAGCTATTTTTTTTCTCCTTAGAAAAAAGAATAGAAGGGTCACAGAGTGTAAAAAATTTATAATGGGGGTCAATGGCCTGCTAACGTTCTGCTCTCTGCATGGATGTGCTGTGCCAGGAAGGTCTATTGGGAACACTGTTCCCTTCTGTGAGATGAATGATGCAGTGCCTGTGACTCTACAACCTGCAAAGAAAACATGCCTCATTTTTGAGAAAGATTGAGCCATTTTTATAGCAGCTTTCCCAAGCGACTGTTGACTTGAAAAAACAGGCAAAAACTTTACCTGAAATAGTAAAACACTGACACAGAAGGTTTTATAAGCAGTGGAATATAATTCAGAAGTGCTTGTGTGACTGCACTTGTAGCTGTTCATTTATCCTCCACATATGTTTTTATAGGCTCCATTGAACTGGGGATCTCCCTTTCTGCTGAGCCTGAAGAGCGCCTCTCTATACTGAAATACTACTTTGCTGATAGATTTTACTGTTAAGGACTCACCTTGTTGTTCAGGGATTTATTTTCCCTGGTAAACATCTTTCTGAGTGTTCTTTAGAAAATGAAGTAGCACAATCAAGAAAATACCAGGTTCTTCTTAAAACATGCTGCATCAATAAAATAGCCATTAGAAACCTTTTCTCCTTCTTCTCTGGCTCATAATGTGCTTCCTTGAAGTTGTTTGGAAAAATAAAAACTTTTAATGGATTCTGGATATGTTTCACTGAGCATTGAATTACCTGGGCCTTTGAACTCTTACTATCTTCTCTACAGCAGATTTTGAGATTATAACCTATCTTGAAATGTCAGTAAATAATTGGCCTGGAATACTGGAAATGTTGTTTTTCCAAATTGCAGCTGAGATTTTTCACATGAGCCACAAGTGTGTAATCAAGTCTGCTTCATGAATATTTTTTCCTTCCTTGCATAACTTTTACCTGTTGCAAAAGAAATGGACCTTTAAAATCATCTCCAAAGCTATTATTTAGTCTTCCAAATTTGGCATTTCATTTTGAATTTTTATTTGTATTTTTATTACAAAAATACACTGCAGGAAGACACAGGCTTGAAATGTATGTTAATCTACACAGAAACTACTCTGGAAGTAAAACATCAAGTATACTCAGAACTGCTCCCCATTTGATGATGATCCTGTTAAAAAATAAATAGGTGAGCAATTAAATGATGCAGCACAATTAGAATTTACAGAATTCTCTTCAGTCTCACTACATTAATGTTTCAGTAATTTAGAAGTATGTAATCCATTCTAAAGAAGCTGGGACATATGTTCCAGCTGTGCTGTATTTGCTACTTTAAACCATATAATAACTATTTGTAAAAAGAATATTCTGTCCTTTTCAGAATAAATACACAGATCAAATCCCATTATTGCATCCAGGTAGGTAACACATGTGCTTTTGTTGCCAGTTGCTGCATAGATTTATGTGTTTTATACTATTTTCTGCTTATTAAATGCTGGCAAGGAGCTTTGCATTAAGAACGCAGTATCTTACTTTTGGCAGTAGTTTTGCAACCATACTTGTGTGGGTTTTTTCCCTCACATTAAATTTTGAAAGATCTGAATGCAAATGTGGAATAAGGTTGAATTTTTCAAATAATTTGGGTGTGGGTTTTTCCCCCCTAAATTAAATATTACATTTAAGAAATGTTCCTTTGGCATTTCTGAATAAAACTTGTAGTTATCTCATTTTTCCCCCTCTCTGTACAGTGGCCATTTTCATTTACATATTGACTTAATTCTGAAAGTAGAGCAATGGTTAGATCCTTTCCCAATAAACATACCAACTCTGAAGCTGTTTTTAGTCATGAGATTACATATCATTTGAAGAGCAGTGGCCACCTTAGAGGGAGAACCTGGTTTTTCTCAGTTGCAGGATTAGTCAGACCACAAAAACTGCAAGCAGACACCGTGCAGCAGTCCATGCTCCTTTCTGCTGCTCTGTAGCTCATGCTATGAAAGAGCACAGTAAAATGCTCCTCCATAGCCAACATGGTTGGTTTAATTGCTTTTCATTGCAGCTGCTTGTGGCGATGGAGGTTCACATTTTCAAACTGCAGTAGAATGGACTCCTAAGGCAGTACATTTCAGAAAGAGTTGTGTTATTCCTTAACCTGTTGCCCACAGCACAGATATGAAAGATGAGAGGCTCATGGTAACCTTGATTAAAAAAACCAGTTTCATCGGTAGAAGATATACCAGGACTATTTTTTACTGATAATGCTTGCTGACTAGCTTTGCTGTCATGACAGGTAATGCACTGTGGGACGATAATTTGAAAGAAGGATAAATTATAAAGCCATCAAGCTTTCATTCTGCACACATACAAGAGGGGAAAGCCATTTCTTATAAGCTCTTCCTAGGATCACAGCTCTGTATTACAAAACTTTATAACACAGCTTTCATCTTCTTTACTTAAATGAAGAGAATCACTCACATGCATGCACATTATGCTTTTTGGATTTGATGAAAAACTTTGAGGACTAACAATATGTTTTCAGGCTTAACATTCTGTCATGCACAGTTTAGATGTCAAGAAATACTCTTTGATTAGCAAACAGTACATACTAAATGAATTATGTTCCTTCTGGTTATTGAATTAACTTCACAGTGAGGCAGCTGCCTTTAGTACATCTGAAAGGCGGTTGTGAAACAACCCTTTGATGAGTATAGAGCTGCTCTTCATATTAATCTAGTTTGTTTTCTGATTTGCAATAAAATTACTAATTTTATCTCGCACACTGGAGACAGGCATGATATTCTCTTTGTTGTCTCTGAGGCTGAATAATACAGATGATGAAGAATAGACCTCCTTCAGAGGATGCTAGAATCCTGGCGTACTTTTAAAGCTTCTGAGAAATAGAAAATAAGCACATAGCCAGCCGATTGTCACTTGATTTCCAAATTAATCTTTAAGGATAATGTTCCCTGTAGCTAACATGTGACTAAATCCTTGCCTAACATACTAAAGCTTTCCCCTTAGCAACCAAAGCAAATTAAAAAAAAAATCCTGCACATGAGAATGAACCTTTGAAGTGGAGTTAAAGCAGCCACACTATTAACAAAAGGAGTGGTAAGTAGGCCACAGAAGTTGTCTTGAGAAAAGCCATCTCTGGGTGCGGTCATAAACTAAGCAGGGTCAGATTTAGCTAGCAAATAGGTGGATATTAAGAAAAATAATACCTGAAGTTGCAAGAAGTGGGATTTTTTGAGTCATTTACTGAGGGTGCACTCCTTCTCCAAGCCATATCTCAGCCAGCTGAATTTCTGAGAGTTTCTGTGTTGCTGGAAGAGTGGGATTTGATGATATTTTGATCCACACTTGGTACTGATGCCATTCTTAAACTATTTTATATGCAACAGAAAAGCAGCAACAGAATTGGCAACTGTAGCAACTGTGTTTTGCTAGTTGTCTGGGTATCCTTCCTACTTGTAACCTTGATGTCTGTCTCCATTGTGAGCTGCAGGAGAGCAGCAGGGTCTGATGAGCGGGTTTGGGTTTAGGACTCGGTGCCCCGACAGCAGCATAGGTGATGTGTGAGCTCTTCACCTGCTTGAGAGGAAAGTGGAGACTCGGTCCCTCACTAATGTGTATGGTACAAGCGCCCTTGTCCCTCACTGCATTTGGTTTTGGAGGAGACTGTCTTTTTTTCTTTTTTTTTTTTGACCACAAAAGGCACAAACTATCATTTCAGTATGTTACTAGGGAATTACCCTTAGTATTTCTACTCTTTGTCCAACTATCCTTAATTACTTTTCTAGTCTTTCCAGACAAGAGGTAATCTCCACATTTGCATACAGAGCAGCACAGGTATACCTTGGTTTTATTCAAGTCATCTCTCTGTCATGTCAACAGGCCTGCACAGTAAAATCCTGAATGGGCTGTGTATGTTCAGGCTGTTTTTGCTGGAAGGTGTTTTAGTGGCCTTTCATGATCAGAACATCTGCCTGCACAAGAACTTTAGTAAAGCATTCCCTTGGGAAATGCTGGGTGGATGTGACTGAGGGGTTTGGTCATGAACCTGGAATGCTGTTAAAATGCCACAAAATACAGAGCATAGGACTTCTAATAACTTTGTTAGGGATAAGGGGTTTTTTACATACCTATTAGTATGTGGAATTTAGTCCAGAAAGGAAGTTAGAATCATAGAATCATTTAGGTTGGAAAGGACCTCTAGGATCACCAAGTCCAACCTTTGTCAACTTCTCCCTGATCCCTAGACCATGTCTTTGAAGGGCCACATCTACTTGATTTTTTGAACACTTCCAGGGATGATGAATCCACCACCTCCATGGGCAATCTGTTCCAGTGCCTAACCACTCTTTCAGTAAAGAACTTCTTCCTGATACCTAATCTAAACCTCCCCAGGCACCTGACATGGTGATCACCAGCTCTGTGACCACCAGCATTATCAGTGGCTTAGCTTTGGAGTGTTTGGGGTAGTTCACTTGTTGGGGGTGGGGGTGTCTCACAGTATTTTGTAATCAAAGTACAATTTTACCATGATTAAACAACTGCAACTCCGCAGCAGAGTCCCCAGGGGACTTGTTTGCAGTTAAAATATATGCTATGTGACTACTTATAAAGATATTTTGTGGGATCTATCATCAAACTCGAGCACAGTCTGACCCTGCTTATAGAGAAAGCAACAAGTGTTTTTCATCACGAAAAGGAAATGTTCATTCCTCCAGCCCCACTGCTGTGTGCTGTCACTAATGTCTGCTTGTCTCAAAGATTTCATGCTTCAATCTGCACAGCTGCTGTAGTGAAATTGCAAATGGTTCATTAAGTCAGCTGGGTTTTCTTTTATCTTCTGGCATTACTTAGATCACTAAGAAAAGTCTGCAGCTAATAGATGCTAACAAGTGCTGACCTCAGGGGAAAGGCATTTGGGGGGATGGTGGCCTGGGTCGGCCTTGTTGCTTTTACCTCATTGGTAAAAAGGAGGTGGTTCCTTGATGGATTGGTCCTTCTCCTCTTTACTTCTAAGGTACAAAACGAGTGCAGAGATTTACACAAACAAGCTTTGCCAGATTTATTCACAAGGTGGCTTTCAAGCTGATAATGACTTGCTGTAACACAAAGATGTTTAATAGAAACTCAAGCAAATACAAACTCATCCATGTCTCTATGTTGTATTAGCACTTGTATTCTGCAACGCATTGCCTTCAGGACTGTATGAGTGAGTAGATCTATAGGCACATCCTTGACAGTTTTTAAGCAGAGAACTATGCGGTCACTATATGTTTGGAAGTTTGAATAATTAATCTCCTGTAGCTGCTCCATGGCCATGGAGTTGTAGGATGTAGGTAGAAATTGTCAAAAATTCTTGTCAGCTCTTAAAACCCTGTTGCACATGATGTATCATTCCTGATGGTTTTGGGCAATTCTCAGCATCCTCCAAAGTCTTAACGGGCTTTCAATTGTAATCTTGAGAGAATGCATCTGTGCTCTCTGTCCCTAGAGAAGTCTATCCCTACCTACTACAGTGGCCATCTGTGCTTGGATGGTAGGCTAAGGAAGCCTTAGCTACAGAAGGCCCCTGGGATCCATTGTCAGAAGGTGTACCAAGCCTGCAATTAATTTTATGGAATGCTTCCCTGTGCTTACAAAAAGTATGCTCTGTGGACTGAATGAGCAGTAAGGCTCAGCAGACAGGCTGAGAAGGTTGGGGCTGTTAAGTCTGGAGAAGAGAAGGCTCCAGGGGGATCTTATAACAACCTTCCAATATCTGCAAGGTACCTATAAGAAGGCAGGAGAAGATCTGTTCTCAAGGGTTTATAGTGACAGGACAAGGGGTGGTAAGGGTTTTAAGCTAGAAAAGGGTAGATTTAGCTTAGACAGTAGGAAAAAGTTCTTTAATATAAGAGTGGTTGATCACTGCAACAGGTTGTCCAGAGAGGTAGTAGAGGCCCCATCCCTAGAGACATTTAAGGTCAGGCTTGATAGGGCTCTAAGCAACCTGACCTAGTTAGAGATGTCCCTGCTTATTGTAGGGATTGGACTAGATGGCCTTTGGAGGTCCCTCCTAACCCGATACATTCTATGATTCAATAGCCAGAGCTGTGTTGGGGCAAGGCATGCAGAGGAAGCAGTGAGGGAGCCTGGCGACCTGGTGCCACATTTGTACAAAAGAAACAGCTGGAAAAGAGGGAGTGGAAAAGGACTTGTAAATAGGGAAGGCAGCCAGGCCAAAGGTCTTGGTGATGTACCTCCTTCTGTATGTTGCAGGACTTGCATAAGATGTAAAAATGCCCGTTTTTCTTCTATTAAAACAGAAATTGTAAAGTTTATTCCCTAGTAATTCAACAATGTCTGTGATTTGCAATGCAGTTCTTTCTTAGGGAGCCACTGTCATTGTGAAAGATGCTGGTTTGAAACAATGTAAAGCTTATTTTTAAGTTTGTTTTTATTTTGTTCTTAAAACTTGGAAACGTTTAACATCATTTTGCTGATCTTTTCGCTACACCTTTACTTCTAGGCAAATGTTTCATAATTCCATTTCCTTCTAGGACTCTTTTTTTTTGGGGGGAGGGGGGGGCAAGGAGTAGAGGAGGGAGGGAGCATTAAAAGAGAAACTTCATGGAGGCAGAGATTATAATAAAAGTTTGTCTAGAACTATAATTATAGCATTGTAATATTGTCCCAGGATATACAGTTGTTTCAACATAGCACAGCCTATTATAGTAAAATGTCTTTCAGTATTTATCTCTGACACTAAGAAAAATAATAAAAGACGTGTCTTTAAGACACTGAATGATCACGCAGTGGGTTTTGACCTTTGGCACAATTTTAATATCGTAGCTGTTGATCTGAGAGTTTTTGTAGCTAAGCAACTGTCATCCAGAATGTATTATATCATAAAATAGTGTTAAGGTATAAAGGAGACTGAGTGGAGTAGGATCCATGGTGAGCCACAGGTACTTTACGAGTGAAATTTTTCGTTTTCTGAGCAATAGCACAAAGGACGAAGCTTATCATCATTTGCTTCATGGTGTGCGATGCTGAACCCTGAGTAACTGTCTTTCAAACAGCTTGCCATGGTGCTCTCAGTTTTGCCAGCAAGCACAACTTGTATAGTAAGTCAAGAATTAAATCAGATCTTGAGTGATGGGCTTCTGTATTTTCTATCTTGAAAGGTTGGACTAGATGATCCTTGAGATCTCTTCCAGCCTGGCATTCTATGATTCTTCTTAATTTTTCGGATGGATAGCAAAGGAGAGACAGCCATGGACCTTTATTCTCTTCCTGCTTGGATTTACACACTCTGAAGTCTGAAACTGGGTTTTCTCCTTTTCCACTGAGATCTGTTCAAATTATAGCTCTCAGGCAATGCCATAATCAAACCGATTCCTGCAGGTATGGTAGCATACTGTGTTGCTTGAGTAACTGCGAAGGATCATTTTAGCCAGTGCATTTGCTGCCTTGTTTCACAAGGTTTAAATGGAAACTTGCCTCCTTGTGAGCAGACTTTTTCTCAGAGCTAAGTTCATTAGAGTTTGCCTTGATTTTGCTGCTTACCAGAGGAAAACAAGAACAAGGACACCTTTCCATTCCCTTTGAATTGAAGAAATTTCAAAAGCAGTGAGGACTCAAGTCCTCACTACCCTTCCCTGCTGTGGGGGGCTCGTGACTGCCTTTCACCATCTCTGTCCTCCCACATGCAGTCTTTTTACTTGGTTTTCATTTCTTCCTCTGGGCTGTTGCAAGCAGTCAGCCCAGCAAGTTTCATTTCTACTTCAGCTGCATGAACAGTGATGGTTAGGATTTGAATATTTAAGATGAAAATATTAAGTCTGAAACCAGAATGTTATCATTAGCCCTTAAAGTTGCCACGAGGAGGAATTAAGAAAGGATGTTTCATATCCAGAGGTGCTATTTTAGGCTGTCTTGGGCTCTTAGGCAGGCGATCCTGAAGCTCATTGCTGGTACCTGTGTACAAGGTATCTGTGTGGTGTTGTAAGACTGACATTGTTTCTCTGAAGACTATGAGCACAAGACATGGCACATGTCAGTGCCTGGTTTGGCCCATCTGTTAAGTGTCATTCTACATCAGGTAGAGGATGGCACTCAGCTGAGAAGGGTGAGTATGGTCACCACTGTGGCACTGGAAATGAGATCCATGCTCTTGCCCTGCTCTCACATCAGGCACAGAGAGTTCTTCTGAGCCTGTTGCTAATCTCAGCTCAGAGAACATTTGGATGATAATGATCTGTCTCATCTAGTGGCATTTGCTGCTGGCTCCCTCTCTCCATCAGACAGCATTGCAGTGCTTTTACTCTCTGGCTGCACTAGAACAGAAGAGACATAAATCCAACTGAATGGTTTTGTCTTGGTGGAAAGTTCTATCCTTTGAGCTGTGCGGTCTGAGGAACATTTGTGGAAGTAGTAATCCATATGATGAGCATCTGGGATGTTTTTTCTTCTAGGCTATTTCTCATGAGAGTTATAGGTGGGCCAATGCCTGAAAAATATTTTCCAGCCTAGGCTAGACTTTTCTTTATTCTCTAGTAACTGAAAATAATTAATTGGCTGGACAGACCACAAGGCTCAGGTACTGTCCTTCCATCTCAGTAACCTTCTAGACTTCTCTTCTGCTTACAGCCAGTATTGACTATACTGGCTGTGCAGCTCTTCTCGGGGTATATCTCTTCTGAAATGCAGACTCATGTCTTCTTTTGTATTTTTGGTGATGTGTATTTTTCTCCAGACCAATACTTGTGAACCCTTGTCATCTCTTAAATATTGTGTCCACTGATGCACAATATGACAGTGCATTGGGTCACATTCTTGGCAATCTCTCTTCCCACACCTGTCAAGTGGGTTGACCTCCAGGCAGGGACTGGGGAAGCAAAGTCCTTCCCACTATGAGAGAAGATAAGGTTCAAGACCTCCTGAGGAACTTGAGCATACACAAGTCTATGGGACCTGATGAGATGCAACCCAGAGTCCTGCGAGAGTTGGCTGAGTAGTTGCCAAGCCACTCTCCATGATATTTGAAATCACAACAATCAGGTGAAGTCCCTTGAGACTGGAAACCTTGCACCCATCTTTACAAAGGGTAGAAAGGAGGACCTTGGGAACTACTGATGTGTCAGTTGTCCCTCTGTGCCTGGGAAGATCATGGAACAGATCATCCTGGAAGCTCTGCTAAAGCACATGGAGGACAGGGTGACTGCAGACATCCAACATGGCTTCACCAAGGGGAAGTCTTGCCTGACCAACCTAGTAGCATTCTCTGATGCAGTGGCTACATCAGTGGACAAGGGGCAAACTATGGATATTGTCTGTCTGGACTTCTGTAAGGCCTTTGACGCAGTCCCCCACAACATCCTTCTCTTTGAACTGGAAAGTTATGAATTTGATGGATGGACTATAATGGTGGATAAGGAGTTGGCTGGATGGTTGCATCCAGAGTAGTAATCGACGTCTCAGTGTCCAGATGGAGATCAGTGATGAGTGGTGTCCCTCAGGGGTCCATATTAGACCAGTACTGTTCAATATCTTCATCAACAATATAGTGAAATCAAGTGCACCCCTGGCAAGTTTCCAGCTGAGTGATGCAGTTGACATGCCAGAGGGATAGGATGCCATCCAGAGGGACCTGCACAAGCTGAAGGTGGGAGCCCATGTGAACCTCATGAGGTTCAACAAAGCCAGGTGCAAGGACCTACACCTGTGTCAGGGCAATCCCCAGTACCAATATGGGCTGGGGGATGAAGGAATTCAAAGCAGCCCTGCAGAGAAGGACCTAGGGGTACTAGTGGATGAAAAGTTGGACATGAATAGCAATGTGCCCTTGCAACCCAGAAAGCCAAACATATCCTCAACTGCACCAAAAGTAGGATGGCCAGTAGGTCAAGGGAGGTGATTCTCACCCTCTACTCCACTCTTGTGAGGCCCCACCTGGAGTACTATGTTCAGCTCTGGAGTCCTCGGTGCAGGAAGGACATGGGCCTGTTGAAATGGGTCCAGAGAAAGGCCACAAAAATTATCAGAGGACTGGAACATCTTTGCTATGAGGACAACCTGAATGTTGGGATTGTTCAGAAGAGAAGGCTCTAGGGATTGGAAAAGAGAAGGCTCTGGGGAGACCTTATAGCAGCCTTTCAAAGGGAGACTATAAGAAGGATGGAGATGGACTTTTTAGCAGGGTCTGTAGCAATAGGACAGGGGGTTATGGTTTTAAACTAAAAGAGGATTGATTTAGACTAGGTATTAGGAAGAAATTTTCTATGAGGATGCTGAAACACTGGCACAGGTTACCAAGAGAGGTGGTAGATGCCCCATCCCTGGATACATTCCAGATCAGGTTGAATGAGGCTTTGAGCAACCTGATTTAGTTGTAGGTGTCCCTGCTGATTGCAGGGGGTTTGGACTAGATGAACTTTAACTGTCCCTTCAAACCCAAAGCATTCTATGACCTCTTTGTTATGGCATGTCTCAACCAGGTATCTATCCTGGCTTCACTTCAGGAGGATTTTGGTTTATTGTTGATGCATCATCTGCAACCCCTTGCTGTATTTTTACAAGCTGTATAATGCATTTTTTAGTCTACCTTTTGTCTGTGATATGGTTGGTTTCATTTGTGGTGTAGCAACCCTCGTTCATCAGTGTGGAGTTCTCCTTAAATAAAATATGAGATCAATTCAGAAGTTACCAGTATTACTGGAAATAGGAGACTTCTCACAATGTCTGCCTATTTTTAGTGCTGATCAGAGCCAGTAAGTGCTCTCCGAAAAATCAAAACATTTTTGTTTTTAAAGCTAATTTGAGATCACATCAGTAGTGTATTGGTTAATATTTTATTTCCCTTTTTAAGAATTTGGTCTACAGTTGTTAGTTTAGTTAGATGTGGCAGCAAGTGCATGTTTGTGTAAATTGTTTCAACCCAGCAATTACAAAACCACTTTTTCTTTTTGCCATTTGTGCAACATTTTATTGAAAACTGCAGGTATCTCAAATCTACTTGTTTTTTGAGGAATGCATCTTTCGTTGTTTTTCTCCAGGGTGAAGTCTATTTTAGCAAAATAGTTTATGTCAAAATATTTCATTTTGTACCTCTATTAATTCTGCCTTGTCTTCAGATTTATGTTACAGTGTTAATTGCAATATTTAATGCTGTTCCTATATTCACAGCTTTTCATTTTTGTATTCAGAAATAGGTCTTTTACTTTATTTGCTTTCTAATTCAGAACAAAACCACATTTTAACATGCTGAAATTTCTCTCAGAACAGCAGTTTTTGGTTTCAGGGCAGGTCTATGTAGTACCACAATGAGTGCCTAGCACTGAAGTGCCCAGCCTTTCCTTGCCCACTGTTGATCAAGTGACAATCTGCAGAGAGTATCATACTTTTTCTTTCATGACTAGTGTCCACTTTAATTTTGCTTAAGAGTATTGGAAATTATGGTTTTATCCATTAGCTTTACGGTGAATACCACTGGCAAAACAAAGTAGGAATATTATTAACAGTAATAATTCACCTGGTGCACATGGTAATAAACACTGTAGAAGGACAGAGCTCTAAGTAATACTGTGGAACATCTCCAGGACTTAATTTTTTTGCAGGAAAAATGTCAGAACTTGTTTTCAGTTTTTCCTCTAAGAAAGTTCAACCTCATTATTTTAGCCAAAAATGAAGTAGCCTGTCTGCCCTCTTTGAAATTTAAAATAATTTGAAGAGAAAGCAGAGAGCATGATGGTAGATGTGATCTATTGTTAGCAATTTGGGACTGTGCAGTGTGTAAGGTGTAAGAAGTGAATACATTAAAGCACAGGAGAGTGATTTCCTCTGATCCATCACAGAATTGCTGAAGGACTAGTGTGAGTATTGCACACGTTCAAGCAGACCTATGAAAACTGTTTTTTAGAGTGGAGGTCAGCAAACACAATGCCATATCTATATATGGCAGGGGAGTGGTCTGAAACCCCACAAGATTTCAGGAGAAGGCAAGACTGAAGAGCTTAACTGGATAGAAATTATAATTAAAATACAGAAGTTAATGGAAAGTGGGATACATGTTAATGAGGTTTTGTCAAAGGTGGATGGTGTCAAACAATCTTCATAACATAGTTTTTGTAACTAATTCTATGCAGGTTTTACAGGAAAGTTTTGAGAATTCAGTCATGCATCTGGTAAGGTGCTAAGTAGGATATTGTCAACCAAAATGGAAATCAGAAATGGGGTTGGGACTAGTTGGAAGTAGCAAACTGAAGAGAAGGTAATGGTAACATTCCTCAAAGAGACTTATTGTCTGTAATATTTCCATGAAGGACCTTGGATTGAACCGTAGGAGATTGCTGATGGAGTTTGCTGATAACACAAAGTAGGAGGCTATCATCATAACAGAATACAGCAGAGGGGTAACATACGGTAAGATTTGGATGCCTGCAGTATTTAGAAATTATCTGAAATTCAGTGGTGTAAAATGCAAGGTCATAATGATGGAAGCATGCTCTGGTAGGTGGGATCTTATCAGCTCGGGAAGCAAGGCAAGATAGATGCTGGAGTGTCACCGATGGCTGGCTAAAACTCAGCACTCAGTGGAAAGCATCTGGGAAAAAAAGTGGTGTCCTCTTGATATGCACTGGGGCGTTTCCAGCATGCACAGAAAGGTGGTGACATTACTGTCCAAGGTATGGGTAAGATATCTTTTTGGATACCCTGTGCAATTCTGATCTGTGTTCTGGGGAGTAGATTTAAATTGGCAGAGATGAAGAGACGGACTAACTAGGATAATCAGGAAATGAGTTGCTGAAGACATCAAGAGAGCTCGTCTTGTTTATCCTAGCAAAAGGAAGCCTGAGAGGCTATGGGATTACTGTCTATAAATATCACAGGGAAATAAATACCAAGGAGTAAAAAGAACAGTATAGGCTAAAGCCCTGTGTTCTCACAAGAGCAACAGTTATACAGTGACTAGAAAAATTTAGGCTGGAAGTGAGAGAATGGCTCCCTGCCTTCAGAGCAGTAGAGTTTTCCAACAATCTTGCAGCTGAAAAAGTGGGAGAGAGAAAGCTAACTGCTTTTCAGATGAGCTCTATGAACTTTTAAAGATAGATTTCTCCCAGGGCCCCTTCTATGGGAGAACATCACAGCTGCTGGCTCATGTTTTAAAAGCCAGCTGTACATGGTTTTGTCCATGCCACTTGTTTTGTCACTGGAGTTGGGAGGACAGGACCACAGGGTGTTCCTTCTCCTGCTAGGTTGCTTGCAGGAGCCCCAGGAGCAGTCTGGTCTTGAGGCATGTGAGAAGCCAACTGACTAGGGATGGGGAAGAAGACATTCTTACAGTATTCATTCTTATCCTCACTGGTTATTGAGGAGTTGGAGAAGTCTGCATTAGGAGGACAAATCCTCCTGACGCAGGATCACCATGGCAGGAACATAGCCTGGAGAGCATGTCTACCTCAGCTGCAGACAGAACAAGCGCTAGAACAACATTTCTCACTGTGAAAGAGCAGTGGCCATTTCATAACATCCCCTGGGTATTGTATTTGGCATAATTATATTTGGTATAATACAAGGTTTATAATATGAATACTATGGTCTTGTTTAATACTGAGTTGTGAGGGAAGCAAGTGGGAAGAATGAGGAATACTTCAGGAAGGCTGCTCCTGGTAAATGATTAACAGCAATGCCCAGGATGATATTGCCTCTGGGATCCAGCTGATTAACAAAGCCAGTTTAGCTGTGTGAGGCCAGAGCTAGAAGCCAGTAAATGTGTAAAGGATAATATTCAGCTTAATCTCCCTCTCTGGTGAGATAAAGCAGTAGCTGTGGAGGAACTAGTGGGTGTGTGACAACCCTGGACCCATGCAGCCTGCAGTCCAGGCTGGGGTCCTGGGTGGCAAAACCCTAGATGGCAATGACAGCAGTGTAATAATCATCCTTGGTGCTGTTTATCTATTTGATACAGACCTTACAAGGGAAATGATACAACTAGCTTTGCACGTGAAGGTTTGTTGGAGAAAGAGGTGGAGGAAGTTCAGTCCACACAAAAAGGCAGCTCAAAGAATCAAAAAAATCAAAGAAAATGACAGCAGGAAGCAAAAGAGATACATCAAGGAGGAATTCTCATGCTAAACAAGGACAGGGAGCTGCTGGAGAGAGTCCAGCGTAGNGAAATTTGCTGGAAAAAGATTCGTGAGCACCATTGATCACTATTTGTGAAATTGGGTCAAATTTGATGACTAATTGTATTTGAGGAAAATATGTAGAAAAATATATCATCTTGGCGTTTTCTAACCTAATGTTTGAAGTGTTTTGACAGTTTCAAAATAACTTTATTTTAAAATGACACATAATTTAAATTATTTACATTTTGAAAGACCAAAAAGTAAGAATGTTTAATTTGCTATGTTGAACATTAACTAGGCATTTTTTAATTGAAAAACTGTATGTTCCTATATAATTTTGTCCCCCACCATCTCATTTCCTGACTTGTTTTAATCACAACATCATTCAAATCAGAGCTGTAATTACGCCAAATTTCTGTTACTTGGATGTGCAGCCTGAAGCTCTTAGTATATACTCTGCTTCTTCTTGCTGTCCAGATAGCAGCAGTGATAAAAAATTACTATTTGCCTGGACGTTTCTTCAGAGGCAATGATTTCTGTCATATTTTTCGTTTATTTATTGGGTAGATTGCTTGATTGTACTCTACCTACTGATGTTTCGTGAATGAAGATTTCCACCTTCTCTGAAGAATCAGGAAGAGTTAAATTCCTGGGGATGCTGCAAGACCCATCTCTTTACTGCTACTTTCTCTGGTTTGATATGGTTATTTTCCTTGCATTTTTCAACATTACATTCAATATGAATTATTCTACAGTATGTCTGTCTGAATTTGTATTGTGTAATATACTGAACAAGATACTATGGCAAACAGCTGAATGCAGTTTCATTTACTTTGGTTGTCTGTTGTCTGCCACTGCAGACAGACTATATCTCCATTTGATGAAACAAAAACTTTAGAACCATTTAGAGCTGCTTATCTGAAAGAAAATGGAAATTGCTTTTCTCTGTATTTAGTAGCAAAGGATTCAAATATAGGTGAGATTTAGTTTAATTTCAAAGTGTCTGCAGGAAGAAAACATTAATTTTGCGGGCTATGCTATTAGACTGAAAAAAAAAAATCCATCTTTTAACCATTTAATTAAGTAATTTAGATTTATTATAGTATCTATTTCACTGGAAACTGTCCAACAATGTGTGAAATTCTGTTACAGGCCATGCAGTGGAGTGATAGTGCTGGCAGTCAGAATTTTCTTAAATAAATCTACCTTCCACCTTGCTACTCTGCTTTCCCTGATAGTGATATGTACCTTTTAACTAACTTTTCCACTCACTCAAAAGTAGAATTTCCAGAACCAATCTGGTAATTTATCTGTATTCCAAGGTTCTGGATGTGGCTCAACACTGTTAAAAATCACCTCTTCTTGTTTGCTTTGGTAGACCCTATTTTCCTTGTTTTCCATGTTAAATTTCAGAGTATTTCCCCCATGCACAACCTTTGGGTTTTTTTCTTCTTCATTTCATTGTCTTTTCATCTCTCCTTTCTTACATCATTCAAATTTTACATGCTCAAGAATGTGAGTTTTGTAACAAGGGGCTGAACCGTCAGCAGCAAGTGAAACTGGAAAATGGGAAGCAGCTGAGCAGCTCCATACCTGGAGTGCCCTACCAAGTTCTTCAGCAGGAGACCTTTTTGAAAGGTCCCAGGCAACACTTGATGGCAGTCCTTGAAGAAGATGAAGCCCTTGGCTGAGTCTGGTGGTGGAAACTTTGGCCATGAGTTGTTTAGTACAGACTACAAGGTACATTTGTGACAAAGCAATTCCCACTCTGCTGTCAACTCTAACACTTGATATGAATGGTTTAATACAGTGATTCAAGTGTAATGAGTGTATGAATAAATAATAATTCCTTTTTTAAAGAACTAGAAAATAGGGAGGGGAAAAGAACAAATCCTGTAGCTGTTCCTTCAATCAGTGACAGATAGTTTCTTATGTAAAGCAGAGGTTTCCTCTGTTTCACAGGCAGCGGAATAAGTTTTGGTTCCTATTCCATAGTCCATACATTGTAATTTCTATTAATTTCTTGACATTTCTTGAACAGTCAGATTTCTGTATGGAACTAGGACCAGAGTCAACGGTCTCAAGCAGGTAAACTATGCCATGTGCAGGCACCTGTGTAACTGAGTGTTCAGACTTATCTCTGGGTAACAAAAGATTGAAAGGAATGATATCTGAGCAGCTCTCAGATCTCTCTGTTCCCCTCCCTTTTCATAGCTTAAGAGTTGCACCACTGCTATGAAAATGGGAGGTGTTTCTTCCCTATGTTATCTCCACAGAGAGATAACTGATTATCATAGAATCATATGTTTGGGTTGGAAGGGACCTTAAAGGTCATCTAGTTCTAACCTCTCTGCTATGGGCAGGGACACCTCCCACTAAACCAGGTTGTGCAAGGCCCATCCAACTTGATCTTGAACACATCCAGTGACAGAGCATCCACAACTTCTCTATTCCAGTGTCTCACCACCCTCACAGGAGATATTTTCTTCCTAATATCTAATCTAAATCTACCCTCTTACAGTTTAAAACCATTACCCTTTGTCATATCACTGGACTCCCTGATAAACAATCTCTCCCATCTTTCATATAGACCCCCTTTAAGTACTGAAAGGCTGCTATAAAGTCTCCCTGGAGCCTTCCCTTCTCCAGGCTGAACAACCCCAACACTCTCAGCCTGTGCTCACAGAGGAGATGCTACACCCCTCTGATCATCTTCATGGCACTCCTCTGAACCCATTCCAACACGTCCATGTCTTTCCTGTACTGAGGACTCCAGAGCTGGGCACAGTATCCCCGGTGGCTCTCATGAGAGCAGAGGGGTAGAATCACTTCCCTCAACCTGCTGGCCACACTTCTGATGCAGCCCAGGATACAGTTGGCTTTCTGGGCTGTGAGCGCACATTGCTGACTCATGTTGAGCTTCCAATCAACCAACATGTCCAAGTCCTGCTCCACAGGGCTGCTCTTAATGTTTTCTACACTAAACCTGTATTTGTGCTTGGAATTGTCCCTGGTGCAGGTGCAGGATCTTACACTTGGCCTTGTTGAATTTCATGCACAGGCCCACCTCTCCAGCCTGTCACAGTCCCTCTGGATGGCATCCCTTCCCTCCAGAATGTCAACTGCATAACACAGCTTGGTGTCCTCCTCAAAACTGCTGAGATTGCAGACAATCCCACTGTCCATGTTGCTTACAAAGATGTTAAATAGGACCAGTCCCAGTACTGATCACTGAGGAACACCACTCATCACCGGTCTCCACTCAGACATTGAGCCATCAAACACAACTCTTTGAGTGCAACCATCCATCCAATTCCTTATTCACTAAGTCCATGCATCAAATCCATGTCTCTCCAGTTTAGAGACAAGGATGTCATGTGGGAAAGTGTCAAATACTAGAGGCATGGATTCAATAAATTGAGCTGAAATGTTCTTTGAAAGGAGGGCAGGAAAGCTTTTTTGATCTCATTTCTGCCTCTGCTTAAAAATGAAATCCAGAAAGCCAACAACAACTAAATAGAAGAGTGAAGACATCTGTCCCTGGTGTCCCTGCAGAGTACAGTACTGTGATCAGTTATGTTAAAATATTTATCTGGCCCCACCATGGTAGTGTATGTCATCTAATTAGCTGTATTTCCAAACCGTGTAAAGCAATTGGAGATGACTGAATTATGATAAGCGTTTCAGAAGAATAAATTCAGAGCTGTTGGACATTAATGGGGGTAGTTCTTGCAATGTGACAGCTCATGTAATGTCCCATTCAGGATCCAGGTAAAGGAATTCCTGTCTGGGTGCCTTTGAGACTATTTAATAATAAAATTTCACCAGGTGCTGTGCGAATTTTCTGATTCTAGTCAGTCTGACCTTGGTAGTGAAATTTTATGGCCACACCAGCTGCTGACTAGAGAGGATATGAGGGGTGAGGAAGGTAGGGGAATCTAAGAAGCTCCTTCCCAGTCTGTTTGTGCTGACATCATGTAAATCTCTGTGTCAGTTCATTTGTTCCTTTTGACAATTCAACAATTTGTGAGTCCTGTTATAAATCAAATCTTGTCAATGAACTGTGCCATTTGGGACAGAGAGAGCAAAACCAGCTGATTTGTTTCTGTTAATCCAGACCATTTCCATGTGCTGTTTTTATTTTGTCCCTACAGATCTATCAGCACAACTGAGAAAATGGTAAATTTTAATCAGGGAGCAGAAACAAACAGCTGGCATGTAAAAGAAGAAGACCTTTAAAACCAGTTTTGCAACAGAGAAAATTATGGTAGAATGTTGTAGTGTGGTATGGTTCGTGTTCTGCAGGGAGGGTTATTTAGTGATGAACAGTAAACTTTTAGCAGGAGCAGAGTGAGGACATTGTGAATATTGTCGAGCAGCACACTTTAATGCCGTTATTTTTGGTGGCACCCATTTGTGGGTACTCTGGTTGAAGCTACTGAGGATATGTAAGAGTATTTACATAGGGATGCTCTGAATGCAGAGGAAAGTTGTGATATCTCCATCACTGGGGGCTTCTAAGTATTTATTCAATTGAACATTTACCAGGAGTGCTTTGTATTGTTGATCTTTCTGTAGCTGATCCTGTCTAGGATGGACTGGGTGAACCTGAATGACTTTTCAAGGTTCTTTGCAGTTGTGATTTTTATGATTCACATAAGACATCCACTGCTCCCACTGGAGCAATGAATTCTTAGCATCCATGAAAAGCCAAAGTCAGCATATGCTGAATTACAGCTTCAGAATTAATTAGTGGTTTTGCAAATGTGGGTAAAATTGGATGGAGAAGGGAAAAGTTAAAGTATAGGGATTCAGATTCAGGGTGGTGTGAGTACATCCTCCTGCAAAGGAGTGCTGTTTTTCTTGAACAGTAACACCTATGTGCAAAAGGCTGCGGGGACGCAGGGTGTGTGCTTTGCTGGAGAGGGAAATGCCATATGTTGCTTTGCAATGAACAAGGAGACCTGCTTCAGTTCTCGCTGATGTTACTGATAATGGGCACTTAATGCTAGGCAGCATCACACTGTAAATAAGACCAGTTTTTCATTCTGTATTAGGTCGTACTGGCTCCCTGCACTCTGGAAGAAAACCTATTCTCTGCCTTTAGTGATCAATCTGTCATTAAACTGTGAACAGCCCTTTTGTTTAGTGTTTATGAAATTGCTTTTCCTCCTCCACTCCCTTGAAAGCTCTGCAGAGAGGAGTGGCTGTTTCGCCATGGGAGGTCCTGTCTCTGAACACTGCTGTCATATGTCTCCTGTTCCATTCTCAGGCTTTGATGACTCAGGCATTTAAAAAAAAAGAAAACCAACCACCCCTCTTTCTGAACTAAAATAACTTAAGAGCAAATTGTTTAAAGCAAATTTTACTTAGATCATATTTTCTTTCTGAAAGTTCTCACAGTTTTGCTGCTTGAACTGAAGCTACTTGAATGTTTAATTACTATTTTTTAAACAAAATTTGATATCATTGAAGGCCACTTGAGATCTTTGATAGATTAAAAAAAAGAAGGCTTGAATATTCAATAGCTTTGAAAAGGGCTATGGATGTCGTGTAGTTTAGGGCAGTGTTTCTCAGCTGAGTTCTTTAATGCATCAGAAAATTGTTTCTGAAAGAATTGAAAAACTTAAAAAGAAATCTGTGCACATTTCTGTTTATATGAGCAAGCAAACAGAACAGGGAAAATAGAGGTAATAAAATAACTGTCAAAGCTGATCCTAGATTTTACTGGGTTGTAAATGGAAATCACTGTAGCAATGCTGTATGAGAAATCACACAGCTCCTCAACAAAAAAGGCTAGTAGGGAACATTTTTGCATGCATGATATAAGCCATCCTGATACCCAGGCCAATGATTGGGTACCAAATGATTGCTGCCTCTGACTGACCTTATGAGATACCACCTATAGATAAAAGTTTTAGTCTCAGAAGACATCAGCCATATTAAATATCTTTGCATGACACTACATTATCCAGGATAGGTAGGTCCTTACTAAGCATATCTCCTCCACTCTCCCCGTTCTCATATACACTTCCTGGCAGGTCTAAGAGCCCCTGTGGAAGGCTGCTGGGCAGCATGGGTGGCAGGATGGATCTCTCCCCTGGTGACAAGGTGCACCAGTGGTGGGCTAGGATTGGACCGTGCCATGTCCCGCACATCATCCTTCCACATTGTATACAGTCACATCACTTTTCATCACCCTGCTCTCTCACTCTCCTGGATGTGAGGCACAGCAGTCTGGTACCATACAGTTCCTATCAGTGCAAATAAATTATATAGTCTACATATTTCTTCAGGACATAAAATTTTTTAGGATTACTAATCCTAATCTATAGTCAAACCCAGGTAATGTGCTGTTCATGTCCTTCCTTGCCACTGCTCAAGCCCCTCAGTCCTGCCTTGCTCGTGCTGCTAGCCCTCTGCCCCTGCTGGGGACATGGAAAAAGGAGAGCGACTTCAGATACTGGCTTGTGGGGCAGTGCTACAGTGTCCTGGCAGGGTCAGATCTGGTCAACAATGACATAGGTCAGTGGAGCTGCAGCAGGATGAAAACAATGCCCCAGGTTGTAGGGTGAGAGGAGAAGACTCCTCACTTTCTCCACACGTATGTTTTGTTGACGAGCACACCTTCTAGCCTCCCTGGCTAAGACAAGTAGCACCCATCTCTGTGTGTAGCTCAGCATTAAACAGTGGCTTTTGCAACCATCAGGGGTTAAAAATTATTCCTTCCAAGAAATGGGACTACATCCAAAAGGGTGGGACTGCAAAGCTTTGGGTCACAGACAACTCCAGTAAGTTTAAGCTTTTCCAGCTGCCTGGCTTTTCATTTGTAGTGCATTGATGTAGGACTTTTCATTATGTATGCCCTTCAGAACATTTTCTCATGGTGCTGAAAATTCCCAACACAACTCTGAGGCTGGTAGGACTCCTGATCAACTCATCCAGTTTTCACTGCATCATTTACAGTGGAGGCAGCTGAGGCACAGAGGGGCTGCAAGACTTGAGGTTGCCCTCAGGAGAGCTGGAGCCTGTCTTGCATGCAGTTTCAATAGTGGCATTGCTGTCAGTATTACCAGCGTGACAGTGTTTTATTAGGAAAACTTCTTACACTAGCCCAATGGAGCTGTGGATGTAGTTACAGTATGACTACACCACTGTAGTTAGTGGGGTGACAGCAGAGGTTACTAACCTTGACTATTTACAAGTGTGGCCTGTACTCACATGGCTGGTCTGTCCTCAGCTCCTGAAGGGTTGGGATCTGAACCACTGATGTCAGTGAAAACCCTTAAGCACAGACATCCTCCCTAAGAGAGGACAGAGCCAGGACCTGCCTACCACAGAGGCAGTGATGCTATTGAGGTTTGCAAGCTGAGAGACTTGCATATGCTCAAGTGCAAAATAATTCCTTAGCAATATTGCAAGACTATCTACAAAAACCATGGCCCATACTTGGTTTCTGTGAGCACAGTCATGTAGGTGGCTGCCACACATCATGGTTTGTGTTCCTCTGACTAAAGCCCTTAATGAGAACAATTAGTAGTTTGAGGCATGCAGAGACTGGAAAATACAAGGAAGAGTGAACAAGGTTTGTGCTGCTATCACAAAAGCACCCTGAGGAATGTTAAAGCAGGCTTATTCTAGTAATTGCTGTGAGCATGTAAGATATTTGTACTGAAACTGAGCAACATGTGGTTTCTTACAGTCACTGATGTAGTCCAAGATGGCACTATGGGAGGAAGATGATCTGTATGTTTTTTTCTATGAACTTCTATCATAAGCAGAGTTGCATAGCCTAGATCAGACCTTTAAGATCAGTGGAATCTTTTGTTCAGGTATTTTTTTTTAGAGGATTGTGTTCTTTGGCTTTGCTATGGAAATAAGATTTTGTTAGGTAATCTGATTCACTTTTTTACTTATCTTTGAATGCTCTCTAGTCTCATGAACAAAAGATTTCTGTGACTTTAACAATATGTGTATGAACAAAGGATCTTGCAGCTGTGTCCTGTATGAAGTATCAGTAAAATGTAAATAACCCATTTAACTCCCAAGCCTAACTGGAGATGAAATGGCAGGGCAAACTTAAGATAGAGTCCTAATCAAAAGGAGTCATCACTATCTATTAAAGACTGGCTTAATAAGATCACAGTAGGAAAAAGAAAACAGTATTTCAGTGTATATGACTAAGTGTATAGACAGCAAACTGTATGGTCTGAAGACAGAATTGCATCAGAACCAGCTTCAGAACAAATAAAGGACACCAAAAGAAGTTAATTATGCCTCAAGGGGGAGTAAAATATCAAGGGTATCAACTTATACAGAAGGAAGGAAGAAAAAAAATCTATGCCTGCCTACAATCAATCAGTTCACCTTTAAACCTGAAACTCTTTGAGTTTAATAGGATTATATTAAAGACAAAGGCAACATACTGCCATCTTAGAAGTTTAGCCTTGTGTCTTTGTCCAGTGTTCAGCAGTACCTCTTGCATGTGAAGATGCAGTGGAGTTTTTAAGTGCTCTGAGCTGCCTTTTATCATCTTGGTGGTCCATGCTGTTCTGCTAAGATCCGTCCTGGTTCTTGTTGCTCACAGATCTTTTCAAACAGTCCGGGCATTGCTAGATATTTAGCACCTGACCTGTGCCTGTACAGTTCCACAGAGTTCAGCTTTTCAGGATTACATAAATTCAAATCTAAAGATGCTGCCTGGGTTCTTATATAGTAGAGTGTTTAAGCTCAGTTTTATGAGCTGCTATGCATACATACATATGCTTCAGTCATACTGAATCAGTGAGTGAAATAAAATGTGTTGTTGGGATTAAACATGGATCTTCTGGTGGATTTAAGCATGTTTTTCTGAAGCAAAACCTTAGTGTTGTGCATTCTCCTATAAAATCATAGAAGGGGCTAATTATAACTGCTTGTATTTTTTTCTGCACTAAGTTGTTTTTTTAAAATGACTGATTCTGGTGGCCACCAACAAATACAATCTGTGTCTGTTAGTAGTTCTGTTTTCTTTAGATCTATTTTCCTAAAGCTTTTGGGAGCAGATTTAGGTTCAGCATGTTCAGCTTGATTTAAATTACAGTCAGACCAGCATTTTACATGTACCTTGTCTCTGTGAAAAAGGCTGTATAACATGCTGGCTGAGGGAGAATCACAGATTTATAGCTATTAGAGCAAAGGGAGAACAAGATGTTCATCTAAACTGACTGTGGCCCTGCCCAGTCCGTAGGTTGTTTTATTTAACTCAGCAGCTTGAGGTTGACCAAGAGTATATTTTTGAATGACGTCCAGGCTTGATTTAAAGTCTCAGTACTGCAGAGTTTGTCACAGTCGTTGGAAGTTTGTTCCAATGGTCTATTACCCTTTATCTGTAAAATCTGTACCTTTTTTTTTAACTCTATCTTCTGAAAGCTTGCTGCTTGACTTCCCCAGCAGGACTGAGAAGCCCTTTATTTTGCCATAGGTATTTCTTGTGATCTTTAGTTTATATTTTCACGATGTCAGAAAATTTTCTTTATACTCACAAACCCAGTTAGGAAGACATCTTTTACACTGTAGTATTTCCATGCTAAGGGTCTAACGTAGTAAAAATATACCATCTTAGAAAAGAGTCATTATGACTGTGGTGTTTTTTATTTCAGTTACTAGCCACTGCTTTATGATTAAATACAGTTCTTGGCTGGGATATTAATACTGCCAAAGAAAGGGTATTCAGTATGTGATGTACTTATACTGTAGAAATCATAGTTGCTCCAATGTTCCCCAAAATATTATTTTCAGTACTTCCTTGAATGTGTCAAATATGCTTTGCAAACAGTTTGAGTTCTCTATTACTTATTTTTCTATAAACAATTCCCATGGAGTCACATGGCTGAATGATATCAAAAAGGTATCTCATTATGCCCTTGCCCCTAGGCAAGATCAATAATTACTGTGAGCCTGTATGACCTTCGTTTCATTCTTTTCTACTGAGAAGTTGAAATGCAATCCACATATTATTTCCACAGAGAATGAAAATTATGAAAAAAAAGGCTTTCAAAAAGCCTGAGCAGTAACCTGTGTCCTTTCTCACATGGTTCCCTTAGAAACCAAGTAATGGGAGTCACTGTTGGCAAATCCTGCCTCAATGCATTTGTCTCACTGCTTTATGAGTAATTGCTGTTCCTGTTTTCTCCTTAGGGCTCTTCCTGCAATGATGCAGTGGGTCCGAACTCAGAAACCAGGAGAAAGTGGTGTGAATATTATCACTGCAGATTTTGTAGAACTTGGTGACTTTATCAGCACAGTCATAAAGCTCAACTATGCCCTGGAAGAAGGTGAAGATGACACTACTTGATAGTACTGTAGTGTGTGTGTTCTTGCATTGTTTAGAATTTACAAAAAAAGAAGGATTGCATTTTAAAAGAGTTCTCTTGTAAAGCGCTAATCTTCCTCTAACATGCTGAGGTGTTTAGGGCTTTAGTGGGTGGGTGTAGGGGAAATGTTTTAATCAATTATCATTTTTTACATTTGTGTTTCATGTGAAGAGCAAAACAAAACATGTTTATAGTGTTTGATAGAAGGCGGCCATTTACATGTTTTCCATGAGGTACCATATGTGATTCATGTGTCTTTTATGGTTATGAACTGTGCCAAGAAATTTGCTGCTTTTGGAGCAATGAGATGTATACTGTCCTCTGCCTGCCTACAGCAGGATTCCCAATGGTGTGAGCATTACACCAGGAGACTGAGGACAGTATATCTAGCCCAAAATTTTAAGCTGCTACTTCATTTACTATGTGGTTTAACTGATTGTATTTATCAGTGAGCTACAGGTTTAAATGCCTTTGTGAAGTAAATCCAAAGTCACACCTCTAACACATGCATTATCAGCAGACAGTAAACATGATGTGTTATGTAGCTTGCACCGATCACAGACTAAATCCTGCTTGCTTTTCATTCTCAGAATGGGGTTTTCCAATGTCTCTGCTTGAGGTCAAGTCAGCAGGTATGTGATGCTGGCCTAACTCTGTACTAAGAGCTACCAGAGTGTATTTTCTCTGATTCCAGGAGGAACAAAGTTAGGCCATCTTGGAGCACCATTTTCTCCCAGGATTAATATTACATAAGACCTTGATCCATCATCCACTGCATTTAATAGGAAATTTTCCTGTGTTTAGCATGGATTGGGCATAAGATCAGTAAATTATGTGTACTGTAAGGTGGGCAGAATTTTGTCCCATAGTTGAAAAGAGCTTTCTGCAGGACTGAAGCTGTACTTAAAAAAAATAGGTGCAGTCTGAGCTTCTCTTTAAGGCAGCTATGAACACAACACTTCTCTGCTGATTACAAAAAAAATCAGTGCCAGATTCATCAGTGAAAAATTGCTGTACTAAAGAGTATAGTAGTTCAATTTCTAGCTAATAAAAATTCTCTATAGTCCTTAAATTGTTTATGGGATATGATACTGCATAACACAAAGTTGGAAATCTACTGAATGGCACTGTTCTAGCAACAGAATCATTGATCATCCTACTTTTAATGAAACATATATAAAACCCAGATAAATGGAAAACTTGGTGATTTGTAAAATAAGAGCATCGCCACTGTATGACACCTAACTGGATACAATGCAGTCATATCTCCTGAACACTTCAATGCACAAGCACACAACTTTGGAAAGCAAAACATTTCATTTGCGTGAAACAGTAGATGCTATAATGTCTTAAAAGGAAAATGTTCTTTGAAATATTACAAGGCTTTAATGGGATAAGACTAAGGTCAGGTTTCCATTGATTTTACTCAAAAATTTGGTTGAGTGAGAAAAGAGAGTGGCATCATAGTCCTTTGCTATTTTCTGTCACAAGATAAAGAATACCGTCTACCATCAGAGTTTAGAAAAAAAAGGGGCATCTTATCAAACAGGCGAGTCATGGGAGATTATAGAGTTTTTGTTGGGTTTAGTTTAGAAAGCTGTGGAATAAAATGAACACTTGCTGCTGTTTTGTACTGAGAGGGTGCCTTGGAAGCAGTGTGCATGTGTGCTATAAAGAAACATTCAAGTGTATTTGTAGTATAATGACACATTTAAATGTATGTATATGACACAAAGACATCCATGCACACTTGCATAATGATCTCTGGGTTTCTGGACAGGCGTATAGTAATTTTGGTTGAAAAAAATAATTCAGCTGTTAAGAAGTTATGATGCCTCCTTCAGTAACAGTTTTTTCTGCATAGGTTAGGACTGTAAAATTCATCCCCAGTGAAATCTGTGGTCTAAGCCAGTTAGGCTTTTTACAGCATTAAAACTTTACTCAAACTGCCTCAGAAATTTATCGAAAATCACAGCCCATCTTTGCATTGAACAAGGGGTAGGACTTTAGTGTTTTCATCCACAACTAAGCAAAATACATGTAACAGATACATAAAATGAAACAGGACCATGTGATTTTTTTTAACCCAGCCCATGTGGGTGAACCACATAGAAACATGAAAATGTTTGCTTATTTATTGGTGATGGGGTGTGAAATGCTCTTTTCATTTTTCTGTTTAGCTGGATTTGTCTGCTTCCAAACTCTTCCTGTCATCCTTCAGCTGCTTAAGTATAGTCAAAAGAGTTAATCTGTTCTTTTAATATAGTAAAGTAATCTGAACCCTTAGGTGGAGTGAAAACTAGGTTTCTCTTTTTGCATTCTGAATAAAATTCTGTTGAACCTGAGAGCGTCAACAATGAGTTCCCCCTGAGACCCCCTGCTCAAACAAACACCAGACACGCTGAGCTTTTCGCTTTATACAGAGATATATTCAAAGCAAATATTCTGTAGTATTTCAGAAAAGTGTGTGTGTGGCTGTTTATATGAATAAATATAGAGCTACTTGAGCTTGTTATTGTTATGAAATGTTTGCTTAGCATCAGTTTTATTCAAAATGTCATTTGGGTGCTGGAAAATAAAAGCAAAGCAAAAAAATAATTCTCTGACTAGAAGGATAAGAGACAAATCATGTAGTTTCTCCATTAATGGGGAAAAAAAAATCTTGGCTAAATGTACATTTTGATCAGAAAAATCATGTTTTCGTTTAGCTGTCCATCTCCTTTCTGTTGGAGAAGCACAGCACTTTATGTTAGGGACGGGTAAACAAACTTGCCTTAATTACTAAAAGTGGGTGTTGGGGGCATACTATCCATGCTTTTCTGGTGACTTCATCTACGAGGCCTCAAAACTATGTAAGTCCTGATAGGGATGTTGTTTGGGAGATCTTGCCAGAAAAGAACAAGCCAGAAGGGACTATGCAGCACAACTGGACCACTCAAGAGGCCAGTTTTGTCACCCAAATGCAGCTGAAACTCTTTGATTTCAACTAGAAATGTGCTTGCAGGGGTGGGTTGTTCTGACCTCATTTGTTTGGGAAGTTTCTACACATGAATTATGAGGAATCTTGCATGGGAAATTAGATGACTGTAATCAGCCTATCAGAGAAAAAATACCTGTCTACACTATTGATCTTCATAAGTATCTGTTTACTCAAACTGTCATGTCATTCTCTGACAAAACATTTTCTTTTCTTCCTGTGCTCATTTCCCCCCTCACTACGTTCATCATATACACATCAAGTAGTGTTGGTTTTTTACGTTTTCATGTGATTACTTGGTCCTTTCTTTTCAGTCATACTTGAAAAATTGTGACTGTGCTGCACAACACGAGCAGTGTCTCAGCTGGTGTAAACCTACCTGGCGCCATTACTGTTTACACAAGCTGAGCCATCTTTGTCCCATAATGATCCAACCTGCAGCGATTTGGACCAAATAGCACCTGGTCTTGGGGCCTGCTTCCTGCCTTGTGTAGAGAGGGCTAAGATCAGAACCAGACTGTAAGAGTCTAGTTTTAAAATCAGTGGGTTATTTGCATTCCTTTGCTGTTGGTTACATTGATGATTTTCTAGGTCCTGCCATTTTGAGCCATCCTTTTAAACATACACGTGTATATATATATATACACGCATATGTGCGTGAGAGGGAATGTATGATCCTATATGCTGGGCTGAGTCTGTCATCCTGATATAAATCTAGACCATTTCTACCAACTTCAGAGTAGTAACTAAACCTTTACCCTGGGATGAAAGGGAGCAGATAGTCAGTGTGTAGTGAGTATATGCTGTGTTGCAAAGGAAATTTAAAATTGTGGAGCTTAATTCCACAATATCAAAAAAGTGGAGTTCTCTGAAAACACAGCTCCAGTGCTGTTTATCCTTAGTATAGTATATAGTGCACTAGATATTAGCAACTGAGTAGACTACTTGGGGATATTAAGCATTCAGGTAACACCATTTTAAACTTGTAAAGTCCTTTTCAGTGAAGTAAAAGCTAATAGTGTATATGATGTATTTGCCATATCTCAGTGATAGCTTCTGTGTTACATACAGTCAATGGTGTTCTAAATTGTATATGTTTACCCAATGTTGAGGTTAAAATGTGCTGTATAGTATGTGCAATGTATTGATTACAAGTATGTTGGAGTTCAGTGATCTATTTGGTTCTTACTGTGCTGCTGCTGTTGTTGTTGTATGTGTGTATGGCAGTATGGATTGTCTGCATTGTCCGAGGAAATAATAATTAATCCTAAAGGAAAAGGGCAGTTATGTAGCCTGCCTTAATACATTTATTTAATATTGTTTAAATCCTGTAATTACCAGTTCTGATTTCAGACATTACTGAGGATTGTCTGTACAACTTACTCTCTCACTTTTGGGCCCTAAAGAGTTAAACTTGAAGTTACTTCAAGCTCATTTACATATTGGTAAATAAAGAATAGGATGGTTGCCCGATCAACTACTTTGTTTGTACAAGATGGCTAAGACATGGTTTCCAGCGTGATACAGATCAAATCATTTCTGTGCACACACAGCTCCTGCTGATGCCAGTGAGAATTGTGATCATGTCTTTGAAAGACCTAAAACTTTCCTTTTGGGATACGGTCATGATAGGGAGGGTCATGATACCCTGGTTTTGAGGAAGTGCCTGGATGCTATGCAATACTGCATATGTCCCATGCTGGAACGTATCTGTAAATTCACAGGAAGAGCTTTCAGCTCTGCTTCCAGTTTAAGTTGGGCTGTAAAAATCCTTATGTAAAAATGGTGAATGTCAGAGTCTGAGCAGCCTGGCCTGGCCTGCCACCATACAGCATTCTGCTTGCAGGAGCTATGGCAGCTTTAATTAGAAAAGCTATAATAATTTCCCAATGGCCCACAGAACCTAGTGCTCTACTTGGGAATCTCTACATTGCCCACAGATATGACTCCTCTGCCACACCCAGGTCATGCTTTCTCTTCATGGTTTCTGTCTGAGATGCCTCTGTCTTATGCCAAGGGCAATTCTGAAAGACACACTGAACATAGAGAGGGTCTACCTAGTGCCTGGCTGGTTGGACAGGAGTAGGCAGAGCATGCCTTCCCTATGGTACGCTTTGTGTGAGGTCAGCTTCAGTCAGACCCACCTGAAAAGTGACAGAGGGAAGGCAGAAGTCTGATTTCAGACCCTCTTCTGTTATCTTTGTCTAGTTAAAATGCAGCATCTTCCCACTCTGCTCAGTGCTTCTTACCTCACCTTCTCAATACTCATCCCTTTACCTGCCAGCTGTGAGCAACACTACTCAAAGTTTTATAGGTTTTTCACCCTCAGTACACCATAGAAATCCACAATTCTTATTAAGTGTTAAGTACAGGGCTAAAAGATTGCAGTGTCCCACATCTAATGTTCCAGATGTTTATCTTCACACTCCCAAGTTATGTAAACATGTCCTCTTGATGGGCCTCACCTTGGCTGATGAGAATTCAGTTATAAACTTTCTCCCTCCAAATTAAGAACAGATTAGATGATATGCTGATGAGTATCTCCTAAAATGGAGGTACATTTGAGCTTTTTTTTCCTGCAGTGAGATGACATGTACTAGTCTGGGTCCTACAGAAGTCAATTTGATCAGGAGAGATTCCTTGAGTAGCTGAAATCAGTTTTCCTGTGAATCTGAGATCCTTAAAGCAGAATCCTGGTTTTATGGGTAATAATTATTATTGAAAATAAAAATAGATGTCTCAAAATACAATTTTAAAAAGAAGAAATATCTGGGCTTGCCAGGTCAGTTGTTAAGTTTTTGAGTGCCTCGGTCATCAGTAGCTTTAAGATCAGGTAAATGATGATTAGGATGTTATTGCCACACTGCCTCCTGACACTGTTCAGGGTCTCTGTACAGAAGTCTTATTATTTCCAATGAACATTACTGCATTTGAATTACTTTTGTCTGTTTTTGTGGGAAGGACGATTGTGTAACACTGAGGACATAAGAGTTCCCTGTGCATTTTGCCCACAAAGGTTCACAGAGCTGCACCTTCTCTTTTTAGGATCTATTCAATGGTATTTGTTGTGTAAAAAAATGCCTACAGTTCTGTATAGCAAATGTGAATTTCTATGACAAGAATGTGTATTTAATGTAAAATTAAAAAAAAGTGATATAAAATCCATTTTCTTTGTATCCAGTGAAACATCTAATAAAGCTCTGGTACCTGTATTGTTGGCTTATGGCTTCATTGCTGCATTCAAGACTTTTTATGTAGGAGGCCTCTTAAACACAGTTTTGCAATATGGGTGGAGTTGAATGATAGACCCAGGCTGTGCTATTATGCTAAGGGTGTACATGGACTACCTCATGAGGGCATTGCAAAGAGGGTACCGTGTCAACCTGGTTGATGTGAGACCCTTAAATACCACAGGACACTGTGATATGTTCATGCTGCCAGGGACACAGCAGGCTCTCGGCTACCGTTTTCTCCAGCAGAGTTTTCCAGCCCCAATTTGCTGCAAGCACCAAAGCATCAGACTCAGCTCTGTAACCTGCATTGGTCCATACTGCTACTCTTGCCATTGCCTTCTTTTAAGGAGGGAGGTGGAAAGTGGGGATTATACCTCTGAAATGTTACTGTATCTGATTGCTCCCCTGGGCCCTCTCAGCATTGCTGCCTGCAGTACACATAGGCACAGTGAGGAGTGCCTGCCACTGATGCAAACTCTGCTTGCCTGCAGCTGCTGGTGGAATAGACTAGCAGACTGCCTCAAGCCTGGCTCCAGGACATGCAAGCCAGCAGGTGAGTTTCCTCCATCATCTCCCTGGTGCCTCCTGTGGGCTTCAGGGACCTGTTGCTCAGAGAGGAATGCAGGTAAGCCCCCATCAAGAGCTCTCCTGCCCCCAGGAGCACAGGTAGCAAGGCTGGTCTTTGCAGCATCCTGCAAAGGTGCAGTGTGGCATGTTAGAAGCAAATGCTTTTCTGCATGGCAACAGCTTGGAGTTTAAAGTTCTTATTGCTTTTTCTTCCTAATGAGGCCAGAAGTGTTGTTTTCCAGGACAGACCTTTTCTGCTTACCTCTGCTACCAAGTCACAGGCAAACACAGCCCAGGTGCTTTACTCCTGCACTCTACATGCCCTCTCACTTGGGCCAGTCTGAAGCCAAGGAGCCAGGCACAGGCTGCCTGGATTGCAGAAGAAGATGCCATGAGCAATGCCAAAGAGACCATTCTGTCAGTGCCTTCCTGCAGAAATCCATGAATTAAATTTGCCTGCTGCTTAAAATGTCTCTCCTCCTCCTATCCCACAGGTACTGTCTTGGAAGTGTATAGGTTGCTCAGTGCACAGAATAAATTTTTGTCTTTGCAAATGTAGGTCTTTCTCCTCTTTTTTTCCTAAATGACTGCAATAAGAGAATCAGCAGGCCAACTTTATCCTGCTGCTTCAATAGCCGCTTTATTCCAGATACAGGTTGCCTCAGCCTTAACTGTTAATATACTGGTCTGATGCTATGTAAGAACACAGCCAGTCAAGATGCTGATGCCTTTAAGAAAGTGTGTAACAGTAGGTGAGACAGGTGTTGAGTAAATCATGCTGATTCCAGAAAGTAAGTGTGCATTAAGTCACTGGAGGTGAACGGAGGGAAAAAACCCCAGCCTTTTACTCTTACATGTTTTTAGTTTGATAAGAGAGTTCAATTAAAATTCAACTATTTTCTTGGAAGGTCAATTTTAAATAGATTTTATGGAAATAAGCAGTTTATGGCTACAGGCACAGTGTAAGTGATAAATAGGACTTTGACATTTTTGGCTAAGTTTCTTAGTCCTTAGTGCCCTAGCTGCAGTTTCTGGCCATATTCATTTAGTTTTATTTTTTCCCCCAGCAACTGTGGAATTTCTGAGGAAAGAATAATTGCATTTCAAATGTATTGACTGAAATCAAAGTAACTTAAATAACTGGTCTTAATCAGGTTTAAATCTTCACATATAAAACAGTGATTTAGGTAATGAATTGCAGTCTTGCTTTCCTTTTTTCATCATAGTTTTTTGTTGTCTAAAGACAGGTTAATCCTTACAGATAACCATTAAGACCTGATTTAGCAACTAAGTGGAATAGCACAGTAGACTTGGTAAGTCTTTGCAAAACAGAAAGTTAAGCTATACATATGGGTAAACCGGTATTTGTTTGAACATATGTTCATGTAGTTTGTTATTTCATCTTTTATTTTGTGAGGAAACAGCAAAAGACATATCTTATTTATTAAATTAATATTCTTTGAGTTTTTCATGCTGTCTCCTGAAGATGATTAGAGCGCCTTAACACATATAAAATCAGCATTATGATTAATAAAGTGTTGTTAAGTAAAATGTAGCCAAACATGCTGGATCCCAGAGAAAATCAACATCAGCACTGGAAAGTCTTTTACTAAATGAAAAAATTTGATCTAGAGTTAAGGATTTGACTAGGATTTTTTTCCTTTATAATTGTCAAATTCTCTTATTTTTATAGGATCAAAAGGCCCCAAAACTGCATATACATTTTTTTCATAGATGATTAGAAAAGGGAAGTCTTCCTAGCTTTTAAGTCAATTTTTTCAGCTTTGAAAAAGCTAATTATTGAATTAAAGAGAGGAAAGCTTATTGATTTCTGCTGCAGGGATCATACATGCCAAAAATGTCAGTCATTTCAGGAAACTTTATTGCTCGATGCTTAGAACTGTGGACCTCCCCATTTCAGCTTTTTACATTTGCCCATATTTCAATGTGAACAAAGTAGATATATGCTGTAATTTTGATCAGGATCAATCAACAAAACTTCCATCTCTCATTTTAAATGGTGGAAGTGATACCCAGTTTTCATACAGTCATTAATAGATAGCAAACCTGCTCAGAAATGAGGGCAGCTGGAATAAAAACTTCAGCTCTTGGGAGAGAGGGAGAATTTGATTCTTGTGCTGGTGGAGAGGAGAGCAGTGGGGATGACACAAACTGCAGAAGGAGCTGATCAGCTGGAAGGGACTCAAGTGTGGGGTTGAATTTCACGGGATGGCTCTGAACAGGATGTCCTGGGGGGCTGTGGTGTGGAAAAAAAACAATGTATTTTGAGGACAGTCAATGAGAAGGTGGAAAAATCTAAGAGCAGGGGGGTTTTGTTTACCTGAGAGAGAAGTTATTGCCTCAGGAGGCAACACATGGGAAAGGACTGGGTTTGCTGCTTCGTAAGATGCAGCAGTAAATGCTCCAGGTGTTTTGTTTCACTGCAAGACTCAGATGTAAATACGTTGCCTGGTTGATAACACAGATTCAGCCCAGCCAATATGGCCTGAAAGACATGCTTGAGCAACACTGCCTTCAAAGAAGCATATTCAAGCCAGGCTAGGCTGTGAAAATAGGAGAATGTTGAGACTGAACGATGAGCTGCAGGCAGATAGGAGCTTGCAGGGCTTTGGAGAGCATTCAGATCAAAAGGAAGAGAGCTTTACAAAATTCTTGTCCTTAATTTATGTGATGCATGTGGTCTTTGCTCATGAACGCCATGCAGCCTATGCAGATATATGCACCAGTGAGGATGTATCATCCTCATTAACAAAACTATTGTCTGACCAAATGGCTTCCATTCCCAAGTAGCCATCACATTTCTGAAACTCATAAATATCTTAAAATGAAGCTTGTAAAATTTGCAAAGAAGAACTGGATGGCATGAGCTAGGGTGTATTTTAAATATGATGGGTACCATGCAGCAAAACAACTAAGAGCAGATCTTACCTTTAAGTCCAGAAGCCTATAATTAGCCAATTGCCCAAGTCCTCTGGCTTTTCTTTTCTAGAAACTCAGAAAAAAACATGAAACCCATATCTCAGCTTGCATTCAAATCCAGGAGGATGGTGCGTTACATTACTGGGTGATAGCTGAACAGATTGCTTATTCCTGAGCTTCCTCTGGTGCAGATCTATCCTGTAGATGAGGCACTGCGGGTGAGAGCACTGATGCTAGCCAGGGTTTAGCTCTTTCATTTTTCTCTAGTGCTGCACTCATCAACATGGCAGTCATCTGACCAGAGTCATCAAAGATCTTACAAAAGGTTTTTGAAGGTTGGCTTCTTGATAGCAAATCACCATTTATTTCCCTGCAGTAATGGGAAGATTTGCCCATGTTCATTAAAACACTTGACACAAAATGTAAATGAACTCCTTTTCCACTGTGTCATGTATCTACTGCCCTATAAAATTCACCTCTGCGTTTCCTCTAATTATAGCATTAAAAATGGAAAGCATGAGAAGTTGTTGGAAATGAAGCATACTGGGTTTACTTTTACATGCTCAAGCCTTGTAGCTCATATAGAGTCGCTGCAGGCTCCTAAAGTGGCCAATACATTTTAATAATCCCATTGGCATTGGATTGTTTCAAGAATAAGTGTCTGGTTTTATATTTAAACTGAAATTAAATATGCAATTAGCAGTGAATACAGACAGTGAATGGCAGTAGTCTGTTCTCCAGGCTATTGAGAACTTATATTTGTCATCTGTCTACCTTTCGATCCACTAATGACCGTTAGCATCAGGACTGAAACAAACTAAATAATGGAGCAATAAAATTAATTTGCTTTAGTGGTCAAAAAAGCAATTCACAGTAGGAATCACGAGGAAAGAACTAGGAACAAACCAGAGCACATCATCATGTGTTCATCTAAGCAGCATCTGCATGTCATGTACTGAGTGCACTTTGGGTAGCCAGTGTCAAGGTGCATGTGACAGGTTTGAAAAAGACCCAGAGAAGGGCAACAAGGATGACCAAAGTTGTGGCTAAGTTAGACCTCAGGAAAGACTAGGAGGAGGTGTGATGGATGTCTATGAAACCATGAGTGGCATGGAAAGAGTGTACTGCAACTAGTGGCCCCAAACAGGAGGCGGCATCAGATGAATCTTACTGGAGGCAAACAAAAGGGAGTGGTTTCACCTGCTCTGTAGTTACACTGGGAAGCATTTTGATGCAGATGCTTGGGTGGTTGTTGAATGTTTTCATTGGCCCAAAGGGAGACTAGGTGAGTTCATGAAAAATTTATTGAAGATTACTAAATACACAGACAATGGATTCATCTCAGGGAGTTCCTCAACTGCGAATATTTGGGGGCTGAGAGGGCATTTGGGAGCTGATATTTCATAACAGAAAGAAAAATTATTAATGTTGATATTAAATAAAGAGTAATCTTTCACACAAATCAAAATCTCCAATAGCACTTGTCTAGTGATAAATAAGAAAAAAGTTAATTCATGCTATATGGATGTGAAGGTAAACTCTGCTTGGATAGCTCACCCTTGAGCACCCCACGGGTTTGTTATCATAGGGTCACAGAACAATTCATGTTCACCTATTTCCATATATGCCCAACCCGCGTTTGTGTAATAGTATTTTTATGAGCTAAGGATTTGTGCATGTAACTTACAGCAGCATGGAGAGCCAGGAGTACTTTATTAACTGTAGTCACAGCTTTTCACAGGGCCTAGTGTCAAACCGACCTGCCTGCCTGTCTGCACAATCCCATCTAACAAGCTATTGTGTCTCAGTGCACCATGTTCAATGAAACAAAGACTGCAGTAACCTTTTCCAGATGAAAAGCAAGCTTCCACATTGAATGCTTTGGGATGATTGCTATGTACTTGTAAAAACAGGTAATCATACCCACGATTCATGGACTTCCACAAAATAGCAGTGCTCCAATTAAGCAAACCTTTCACTCTGTACATCTGTTTGTGCAGACAATGTACTCTGCAAGAAAATTGAGTAATCTGTATTCTCCTTACTAGAACAGGTAAATGTACAAGCTAAACTTCGCTGAACCTTTTTGTATATGTGCATAATCAATCTGCATGTGAAGGAGAAAGGAAGGGGAACATCTTTCAAAAAACTGCTTGCAAAATCCAACAGCACTACCATAAGCGCCAACTACATACTCTGAACACTGGGATTTTAGCTTCTGTATAGCAAAATCAAAGTTGAAAGTGAGGGAATGGTTGAGGCGATTAGATGTCTCCCCTTTGAAATGCATCAAGGCAAAGCTGGTGTATCTCAAGGCTACAGAAAATTAATGGAAGCTGTTACATCACACATTGCCAGCTAGTGCTGGAAATACGCTTGTTTTGTTAGTGATGACTAAGTTTCTTTGCGTTTACTACAGAAGAGAAGCATGGACCACGCAACCATTATGAAGTACTCAAGATACAAGAAATTTAGGCTTTGGGTTTTGTTTGCAACAATTTATTAAGAGCTGGTGCCCTGGGCTACTCCATGACTCTGTCCAGAGGAAAGCAAACCAGGTAGGATCTCAGCTTTCTAAGGGTTCAACTAAATGATTCTAATTTTATAAAATTTGGCTGCAACTTAACCCAGTGATGATGAATTGGTGATTTAAAACCAGAAATAGGAGCAAATGAAAGCAAATGCAACCCCACCCTTCCTAGAGCCTCGTTAAAAGGAGGCTGTTCACCAGTGAGGGAAGTAAACATGGTTGCTGCTCTCAAATGTTTGTTATCGTCCCTCTGCTTTCTTTTTAATAAAGCCTGAGTCCTAAAATAGAGCTTGCTAAAAGGATTTACCACAGAGAAATGTAAATCAACAATTTACAATGAAGATGCTTTTCAACTTTCAGGGCTGCTCTTCCTTTATAGTGAAAGTGTCAGTTGTGCAAAGGCTGCAGTTAACAAGTAAGTGTAAAGTCAGTTAAGTTTGCCTGTGGTCATAATATTTAACACAGCAGAGCTCTGAGGAGCTTTCTAGCTGATGTTCTCTCAGTGCAGCTATGGTTCAATTTTGGATTAAATACACCTTTTAGAGTAAGAAAGGAGCTTAATTTAAAAGACCAAGTTACTAATATGAGGACTTGTATATGTGTTACTAAATGAATTATTTGGTGAACCTCCTGATGCTTTTTTTTTTTTTTTAATTTGCCCTTTTCCCTGACATTCAGAAAAATTTCTTGACCTTCTGGAATAATTAAATGAATAGCCTGGAGAATGACGCTGACAATTTTGTAGTAACTTTTACTCCCATAGCATTGTGCAGAAGAATAAAGACTTGGACTGGAATGTCTCACTTTTTGTATCAGACCAAATGCTTGACCTGCTACTGCAAAGAGGTCTCATTTTCTCTTTCTTGGGCATCGTGGGCAAAACCAGGACAAAAGCCTGATACCATTAACTAGTGGTGTTTAATGCCAATATACTGCAGTAACTATTACAGCCCTTTCTGCATTGATCGGACCCGGTGAGTGGAAGGAAGTGGCTTAATGGAACCTTCATGGGAGCAAAATATCAGTGGTAACTATTGGTCTTATGTGTCTTGTGGTGTCATGATTATATATAATAAATTGCATTAGTGGCACCTAGTGTGTGCTCAGAAATAGTTTCTTAGGGATTTATTTACAGGTTGACACAAGTTCTCTCCTACTTCAAAGCAAGTGGTAAATATTGTAGCATTAATGGTCTGAATGCTATTTTGATGCATTGAGAATTTATGATTCTGAGCTGCAAGATCTTTCTCAACTTTATCTGAAAGGCTGTGTAAAGGAGCTGAGCCAAACTATGTTTACAAAGATCTCTCAGTAAATCTATCTAGTTTTATCTTCTAAGAGGAAAAAAAACAGTGATTCTGCACTGTGAACATTATACGTGTGAGCATTTACCTATGAATATGCACTTAAAGGGGAGAGAGGTAGCTAAAAAATGTATATGGGTATTGCTGCAGATCATAGAATCAGAATCAGATGACCTCCTCCAGAGGACCTGTCCTGTGTTTTTACATTTCACAGCTTGCCTATGGTTTTGGAGTTGTTTGGGGGTTTTTCTTTTTTGAAGTTTGTTTCCTGAAACATACAGTTTTTCAAAACAAAATTGCTGATCTGCACCATGTTAGCCAAATATTTTGGTGGTGGAGGAGCCTTGGGCTCCAGCCACCTTCCCAGGAACAGGTCCATGTGCCGGCTGCTCTGCAGCTCTTCAATTCTCTTCTCCTGGGGCTCTTTTATGTTGCTTTGGAAACTTAAAAACCTACAGACATGTGGAAAATAGAGTATTTACATCCATTCTCCCCATATAATTGGACAAGATGGAAGGAAACAAAATGGCTGTGGACCTTTCTGTCACTGCATTTTGTGATTATAAAGGGGATGGGTAACTTTAGAAGAGTAAAGGAGAAGAGAAGACAAAATGTGTTTGTCTCCTCTTGTTTCTCATGCATCTTTTCTCAAATTGTTTTACAAAACCTGTGTGAGGGATGGTTTGGAGCACAGTGTATTGCCTGTCTCTCATCTATGTCTATGACTCATTTATAATTAAGGGTTCAAACTACCACCTCTCAGACTAACCTGGAAGCCCCATGAAAAGAATGTTGCACTGGTGTTGGGGGTTTTACAGGAATTTTGCAATGGTTTAGTTGTGAACTAAGCTATGCCCAGGCATCTCTACTAGTCCTTTTCTTTTAAAATTCAAGTCTAGCATGGACTTCTTTTGGCAGCAAGGGGTACAAGACAACACCCACTTTCAGGGCAGTGTCCCCCCCCCCCCCTCACCATCCCCTCCCTGTCCAAACATGTGTTTCTGAAACCTAAATATCCTGAAGTTTGATAGGATTTAGAGGATCTAGATTGCATCAGTCTGTGATGATTCCTTCCACGGTGTTGCTCAAGGACCCAATCAGGTGAAAATGGGCTGTTGGAAAACAATGAATGTGCAATGTGTGCAGCTGTGAGGCTGCAAGGGACTGTTTACCTTAGTGCCACCAGCCAAACATTCAAATGTGTTTGTGTGGTACAGTTCAAGACTTAAATCAAGATGAGTGATTTACAGCAGTTTAGCAACCTATAAAATCCTACATGAACGAGCCAAACACATGTAATGCGAATTATGCTTGTTTTGTCCTGAAGTTCATAACTGTTGCTATGCAAGTGCTCAGTGTATTATTTCCAGTGCCAGTCACTGTTAAAGGTGGCATGACTTGTTTTTGAATCTCCACCGCTTGATTCAGAAGTGTTGTGCTCTAAAAACTATATTGTAATAAATTATAAAATACAGTCATTCTTACTGCAATACTGATCCATGCTGTTTCAGTGTATGTTAGCCTTGGATTTAGCACTGAATGCTAAGATATTAAATGATGGTCTCTGCATTCCCTTATAAAGGGAGATAGTATGGCTGCAAATGACTCCCCTGAATGCAGATAATGAGCTTCTGCTGTGAATTAATTAATACAGATTTAGTTTTCATTGTTATCCCTAAGGACTTGAAAAATATCAGTTCTGGCTCATGTTTGTAAATTCTCAGGTGAATAGTGCAATTAGACTTCAAATGATATTTAAAAAGTTAAATCAATATTTTAGCAGCACCTCTTCAGCATTCTTGCCTTGTGTTAGACATAAAACAGTAAGCCTGGCTATAATAAACACACATATATGCACATATTTACTACAAATACTTTGTTGTGTATAAGTTGTGATTTCTCTTGGGAGAGTATGTCGCACAAGCTTCCTGTTGTATAGCACCGTTCTCTTGCTTCACCTATAGCTGAATATGTCCTGCAAATCCACTGTGTATAGTTTTGATACTATTTTGTTTTATTTAATTCAGTAACACTAAAAACTGCCTCTGGATCACATCATCTTTCACTTTAGTCAGATTGTGATGATTCTAGAAATGGGAAGTCTTTACACACAGCTGCTAGGAGATATCAGCTGGATCATGTCTAATAAGACAGTGCATGCGCTGGGTAATTAATTATTTTTTTTTAGGCAATGAATCCCTTTTTTTCCTCAGCTGTTCTAATTCTTCCACAAGACCTTTTATGGTCATCAAAACAATAAAACCAAATTCCCATTAGAAAGCTGAATCTTACCTTGCTCATTCATAAGAAAAATTAATGTGGTGATACTAAAACCCTGATCTTTTAACTTAAATATCTTTTAAAGATCAATTAAAATTCCTTCATGGTCTTGGTCATAAAGAACATGGTCCTCTTTTCTAGCATCTTGTTCTCCAAACTTGTAGCTCTAGTCACTATATTAATCCCTGCTCTGCATACTCACCTTCTGTTACACTCATTGAGTCTCTCTGACATTTCATCTAAGAGAAGCTTCTCTCCTGACTTGCTCTTTTTCTTTTCATTAAAAAACCTCCAGCCACTATGATCACAAAATATCAAAAGAATTTCAAAATGAAGAGTCCTTTACTGTTCTTCCTAATGCTTTGCTTATGACCTTGCTTTTAAATTTGACCTTTTCTAATTTTTGTCTGAAGGAATGGCATGTTTATACCTAGAGCTGGAGCTGACCGTGGCTGTAGTACTATAATTGTACCACGTTGGTTTTATGTACCTTAAAAACTTCAGATTGCTGGCCATTTTCTTACTTCTGCAGAGCAGAATTAACACTACAGTGTCAGCTGGACATTAATGACTTAAATTGACTTTAATGAAATGAAAGGTATTTTGCATAACCTTCTTGACTGGGGTGAATAGCAGAAAAAATAAGGCAATTCTCTGATATATGTTGCTTAATTTATTTCTACAGGTTCCCTTAGGCTAAATTACTGCAGAGATGCAGTCAGCTTTCTTCACAAGGTCCACCATCAACAGCAGTACTGAAAAAATTCTCATTATGAGTATCTTTACAGGGCAAAGGTGGTGTTAAGCAAGTGTTCATGTAATGGGCTTGGTGATTGCAATATGCTGATGCTACCCTAAGTGTTCAGCTCATTCCAGGTTCTTTCACCAAGACTGACTTCAAAGGTCAAAATCGGAAATTGCATAGCCAAAACTCTATCTTTGAGTATCCTCTTCATAGTCACCAGAAGGCCTACATGCCCTTTCTGTTGAAAGTGAAGCAGCTTGTGGTGCCTCAGCAGAGAGGGATATGATGCCAGTCCAGAGCAACCTGTGAAGGAGAAAACGTAACCAGGGCAGCCTAGAGTACTGCCAGGTCTCTGTGCAAACAGGGCAGAGTGGATGTAGGGAGGGAGGGAGAGAACAGGACTAGTGGAGGACAGTGGCAGCAGGTCATTGCTGCTCTATAGAGTGTCACAGCTGAGGTGGTAATGTACTGGGAACATACACAAAAGCTGGGAGTCAGGGCTGTCTGTGCCCAAGCACAGGGAATAGGGGGTTTTAATGGAGAAAATGTGGATGGCAAGGCAAGCCTCAAAATGCTTGCAGTTAGCAATGTTGATGCACCAGGGGCCTAAGCATGATGGAGAGCATTGTGGGCTTGTATCTTCACCAGCTTTCTCCATCAACTGCCTCCTTACATCCTGCATCCTCGTGGCTCACAAGCACAGAACAAAAGCCCTTCTGGTACATTCCCCTCTTCTGCACAGCACTGTCATCTCTCTCCAGTGTGAGCTCCTGCGGCTGGCAAGCAGCAGAGAGGTGAGTCTGGGCTGCACTCGGCTGTGCTGCAACAAGTGATGAGAAGCAGAGCTGATTGTCAGTGATGTCTTTATCCGGGAAAATTAATAACTTTAGGATCATGGAGTGGATTTAGAGGTGAACAATTTGGGGTTTTTTTAACTAGGTGAATAAACCCCTGAGTCTAAAAATAGATGAGGAAAAGGGCAAGAAAAGCAATTGACTTGACATAATCCATGGAAAAGAAGGTACAGGACTGGGGCTTGTAATTTCTATTTCCTAACCTTGTGTTTGGTTGTCTGGACTACGCTTTCCTCTACTGCTCTATCTTGAATTTCATTAAATTAATTACTTCAATGAAAACAGAAGCAAGACCTTAGGCTGGGATTTTCAAAAACAGTTGAGAGGGTCAGAGACTCACTGCTGGTTTCCAGGCTGAAGGTCACAAACTCAAAAATTACTCATTTGATCTACTGGCACCCTGGACAGGAGAAGGGACAGCCTGTGACTGTATGGACATCCACAGCAGGGAGCAAGGAAGGAATTGGTTTTCCCTCTTCATCCGTCTATGTGAGCTTCCACTCATGTCTGCTACCGAGGATTTAGCAGCATGAGTAGATCGTGTGGTTGTAATGGACATCCCCCTTTATTTGTCTGGATGTGCAAGGATTTATAGTGTAGCTCAGGAAATTAAAGCTGCCAGATGTGGCTGAGCCAGGAGTTGGGGTCAGAGTGAGGATCTCACCGTGCACTCTGAAGGAGCTTACTGGGAAGGATGAGAAGGAGAGTGTCTGGCAGAATGACTGCCTGAGCCATACAACATAGCATATAGTTCCGCTCCCATCTTCCTTCATGTGTTCAAGGAGTCATACATGCAGTTATCCATGGATACAGAGGCACACGTATTAAATTTGCACAGCCAGCTGCACTCTGCATGCAGGTCAAATGCAGGTAAATGCACACACAGCAAGTTTGGCATGCAATGCTTCTTCAGACACACAAATATCAACATAAGGCCTGAGAATTAGAGACCTACTGCTGAAAACCTATCCATTAGTATGCAAAGGAGTTTCAGTATCATCAGAGTCCCCTGTGCTTTGTCTTTCCATAAATGAATCATGAATAAGACATTCTGAGTCATGGAGAAGAGCACAGCTCCCATAATTGTAGGTGAGTGATGTAAAGATGGCATGGCAACATTACCAACTCCATCTCACTGTAGGACATGGGGAGTGACAGAAAAACAGTCATCTCAGGCATCATCAGAGCTGTCTCAGGAGCCTGTCTGCCTGCCAAAGATGCATGTGTGCACCTGCAAAACACCATTAGATAAATCTACAACCACAGCTCCTGGCTCTGCTGCTGGAATGCTGGACCTGGAGTTTAGCTCCATCTCAAGGCTTGGGTGGAGAGCTGAGAGCATGTCTTTCTAACGCAACTCCTCCATTGACTTTTGTATTTCAGCAGTAAATTTTGTTCAGCATTGGACAGAATTGCCTCACCACAGAAATGCTTGCATGTAGATGCTTATTACTGTTTGCAGGACTGTAACTAAAAAGGGGATGGAACTGACTTAGAGACAAAATTCCTTTCAGGATTTGTGGAAAGCTGTGATAACTTACAACTCTTATCATGCCCATAGCAAAGATGTTACCATCCAGCAGGAACTGTGGTGTAACCTGCCATCTCTAAAGCCTTTCTGTAGGGGTAGAGATACTAATGGCAGAGGATTGAGGTGATGTTTAGTCACAGGGAAATGAAAACAAAGCACCATTTTCAGATTTGCCCTTTTTTGGGGAATACTTTGTGTAGGATTTCCTATGTGAAGAAGGACTGCTTCTCCCTCCTCTGCTTCCATTGTGGGTGACCTGTAAAACAAGCATGCAAATACAGATCCACATATCTGTCATTCCAGCTGCAGCAGATTAGAAATAGATAACCATATACTTGTTCAAGTTACTTTCTAAATTTGTCATGATTGGTAGTGTGTCATGTTTCTTGGAAGCTGCCTGTTTCAGGTCACAGAGTGTAATTAAAGGCAATTAATGCAATTACTCACAACTGTGCTGCTGATAATGCTTCAGATGCCATTACAGCACTGCTTCCTGCTGCTGGCCCTCACAGGCTGTGCCTTTCTGTTCTCCTAGTATTGTCATTGTGGTTAAACCAGGAGGTTGAAAATTGGGAGAAAAGTACAATTTATTGTTCCTTACTCCCCACACTCTAAAAATTTCAAGTGTGTTAGGCAGACCTCAAACCCATTTGTCTATTCTCTTTTCTCTTCGCCGACTGATGAATGGGACAGGGTGAAGATTGTCATGGAAAATGGTCATATTTGAAATGTTATAAAGCTCTTATATATATAAAATATATTTTACAGTAGTTTGTTCTACAATTAGACATGTACTAAATGTGTCAATTTTCACTAATGAGTTTTATAATTATGGAGTAACTATTCAAAGGGATGATAACTTTAGGCACTAAAATCTGAAAGACTTGAATTAACTGTGAACTTCAAACTTTCCATTTGGAATCCAGCCCTGTCTTTCCCTTTTGTTTCAGCCATGCCAAGTAATTTACAGTTCAGGAAAGGCTAATGGAGCTATAAACAAAGCACAGATGCCTCTCACATTCCCTTTATTGGGCTGTGGTAGGAAAATAGCCATTGCTTCCAGAGGAGGGCACATGTGTAATTACAGAAGCACATCAAGTCTCCTGCTTATCTGCAGAGCAGGTACACCATAAATCATTTTGTCTTCAGTAGGGCTGGCTTAACAGGCTGAAACCTACCTGAATTCACTCTCTGTCCTCTGGGTTTATTTTTGTAAAGTGAGCGTTGGCCTACTGGGATGATCATTAAATTCATTAAGTCTCTAAAGAAGCATTGACTACTGTAAGCTTGGTTTTAAAAGCTGTCTCAAATAGATAGTGGGATATCTTTGGATCACCTTGTAAGCCTCTCAATCACTGCATGCACATTAAGTTCAACATTTCCCACTTGCAGCAGCACGGAACAAAAATATCTCATCTGAGCTGAATGATTGTGACTGAGTTCATTAGCACCAGGTCAGGGCTGCCTCATGTTCTATGTCTTTCCCTAAGTGCAGGTCCTGCTGCAGCTGATGCCTGTGGGACAAGCTCCTGCTGTTGTTGCTATGGAGATGGGGGCATGGGTGGCCTAGGTGAGCCAAAAGCTTTGACTGAGCCCATCTCAGCAGAGCTAGACTAGCTTGCATGTGCACCTCGAAGTTCACTCCCTGGCTTGCTGAAGCTGGATTTGCTGGCTGTAGGACCTTGCAGGGCAAACAATCTTGCAAGATACACATGAGCTGTGTGCAAAGCTGAAGCTGATCTTTGTCTCTTTAGTAGTCAGCATTGCTCTGCTGTGAAGAGGCAAAGAGGCTGGGTTGTATATGTACCATCCAGGGGAAAAGCTTTCCTAACTGACAGTTTTCATGAGCCCTGATGCTAAGCATTTGTATCTCAGCTGACAAGAGCCATGGTTTGATTTTTAGGTCTGCTCAGAAATATCAATAGTCAAAGCACAGCAGAGTTGCAGCAGAGACATTGGAACCTTTTACAGCTCAGGGCACTTTTCATGCACCCCTGACCCCACAAAACTTTGTCTGTTCCACTGAGTGTGTGGCTTGCAAGGCATTTTGGAGAGCCAACCTTTAGATGGATGATATGACTACAAAGGGAGGTCAGATATCATCTTTAGGACAGTTGTTCTGGTGCTAGAGAGGAAGCAGCTTCTACCTGCATAGGGTATTATTTCTGTACTGTGTTGTATAGCCTGTACAATGCCCAGCAACCCTGAAGACTTTCACCACCTGTATGGTTTCTCCTATCCAGTCTTTCAGAGCATGTCAAGCATGACTCAGGTGCACAGCTCCTGTTCTCAGTTCAACTTCATTTCAGCTGTCCCACTTCTGCTCCCATCTCCATTGCCCTCAATCACACAGTGTCCAGGTGAACTGTGGAGTCCCCACATGGGCATCGGCACTCCTGGCTGGACTAGCAGCACTGCGGCACAGAGGCTGTCCCTCTGTGTATGGTCAGGAATGTCACCTAAAATGTCTTTGCAATACACAAGTGAACAGTAAGCTTTCCTGCTGAATTCAGTTGCACTTTCTCTTGATATTTAGAGCACATTCACTGCAGTGTTATGACTACTGGGAAGAACAAGATATTAAAAAACATGCTGTTGGGGAAGGGTACAGCCTTAATCTGACTGGAAATGGCTACCATGGCAGGCTAGATGAATGCAGTTTAGTTTTCATACATTAACCAAAACCATTTTCATAAAAGTGCTCAGTGTTCTTCATCCACTGCATCATGTTCATAGAGCTTTCCATCTTTTGACAGCTATGGTACATGCATTTAGCTTGGAGAGTTTCCTTCCATTCATGTCTCCAGCATGGAGGAGAGCCCCTGTGAGCAGTGGCTAGAGACTAGTCTTCAGTCAAACTTCCTCTGTTTTGTAGAAATTGGTGTGAAGTATGCCACGGCTGCTTTCCAAATGAATGGCATTGTCATGAGTGCACATCCTGCTTGTTGAGGAAAATGAAGATTAGGAAGAGCTGCAACTTGGGTGGCTCCTGAGTCACTGAATAATCAAATCACTGAATAATCAAAGCTAATCCCATCTTCTGGTGTTAGAAGCAGAAGATAAGATGTGAAATCTTAGATTAATGATCAATTTATTATACACTTTGGTTTGTATCCACAAAGCCATTTAAGAGTCAAGATTGTGTTGACTTGAGCCTTGCCTTCATTTTAATGTCCTGAGGCTCCTGAACGTCCCCATGGAACCTGGCCAAGGGGGTGTACAGTTAAAACTGGGATTTGAGCTACAGCTCTGGATTTTCTCCATCTGCCTCTAAGCCACTGACAAGTAGCATCAGGAACCTCTGATCCTGATTTGCCATAGAAAAAACAGGCTATTTGTTCACTCAGCTCTGTAAAGTACTTCAGATTTGACCTAGAAGGTTCATATCTGGTAGAGAAAGACTCCAGTGCAAGGTATTTGTCATTTTTAAAATCGTGATAAAGTCACCAATCCTACAGAAATTCAGTAAAAATTGCTCACGAGTTGCAGAGATGAATCAGCAGAGCTCTTGATTGGCATCAATTTACAGACCTTGCCTAGTGATCAAATAAATTAAAATCTCTTGCCCCATTACTCCTGATTCATCTAGTTTCTCAGTGGGCAGTTTTAAAAAAATCACAATTTAAAATATTTATTGTGTCAGTGAATGCATTCTGTATTTTGCAATTTTAGGTTGATTTCAATACAGAAAAGCTGTAAAAAACTTTGTCTGTTGGTGCTCCCTAGTGGTGAAGCTTGCCTGAAACAAAGCCACAATAATTTTACTAATGCTTGTGCAATTCTTTATCTTAGTGACTTTAAATTTAAGTCCCTCGAACAGCCTGTTTGGAGGTATAAAGTCATTCATACATATTGGTGCTGGCAGGACTGCACTTTCATGTAGCACAGGGCCTTTATAATGTGAAAAATGTACACAGCAGCAAAGAAAATCCTTTTTCCTTCCTAAGCTTTGTTCATTTCTGTCCTTAGCATCAACATGCTACTTAAACTTCCCTAAAACAAGACAAGATATGCCACTTTTGTTTCTTTTCTCATTCTGCATCAGACAGAAGGCCAGGCACCAACACAGTCAAGAAGACACACAAGTACACACAGACGCATGGAGAAATATCTGCTCTCAAATCCATCCCTAGGGTCCGTTTCCAGCAGCAAGTGGTGCAGTTCCCAGTAGGGTGGTCACTCCTCTGCTGGGCTTCAAGCCTGCCTCCCCATACATGTGCCAGGCTGGGAAAAAAGCACTGGCAAAAAGGACTTTGATAAATGCCAAACTGACATCAACGCATGTCGCTCTTGGGCTGAACTTTACCAACTACAGAAATGTTTGTAAGAGGAGGAAACCACATAGCAAAACAGCTGCATGGAGCCAAGTGCCACAGCCTCCATATTGTCCTTCAGCAATGGCAGTTAAGCCAAAAAAAAAAGTCTTTTCTGCCTCTATCCACTACCAGCCATGCCACAGGAATTACTTTGAGCCTGAGCTGTTGGACAAAGCCTTGAAAACTGGATTTGCAGTGGTAAATCCTCATTGTATCAATCTCCTCCAGAATGAACCCTCTAAAGCATTTGAGTCTCCCCAGCACACACTGGGACTTATGTCTACACAGACAAATAAAGGAAAAAAAGAAGTTGGTGCAAACTATATATCCAGATCTGATATATTTTAAATACATGTATGTAATATATATAAGCATATAACACAGTATATACCTTTTAATTACACCACTCAGTCAAGCCCAGCACAATAGTGTTGGCTCAGGTTGATTTTTGTGAAAGGTTGCTAAGGCTGTATTGCAGGAAAAGAAGCCCCCCAGCACCAGGTATGCAGGGGCAGTGGGGTGCTTCTACCCCAGGGAAACTGCCACTAATCCCAGTCCAGTAGAATGATTAGGAATGCATCCAGTTCCTTTCATCTCTTTCCTGGGGAGCGGTTTTCAGGTGCTGATTTAATCAGACAAGGTGATTACCAGATGATTTAATTGAAGATTATCAAACATTTTTGGTAGCAAACACTATTTTTTATCAGGGATCCTCATTGTTCCTTTTGAAGCTTTTTGTATCCCTTTTTCTTTCAGGCAGGATCTTATCTTCCTACTTTCAGCGATTTCAGCACTATGTTATTTCTTTCAGGAAGTTGAGACCTAGCAGCAAACTGGCTGGAAGCAAATTGAAATCTGTCTGTGGAAGCTGTAAAGGAAAATTTCAATTTCTAGTGTTTGCCTTCTGTATGCATATTACGAGACCTTCCCGCCTGATGTGAGAAAGCCCAGCACAGCAGATACAGTCGCAGTGTATTTCCAGTGGCCTGGAAAACAGCCTTTTCCCTGTGTACTTTCCATGACTTGAGGGTCAGCTTTTGAGAGCTGGGTTGTTGGGAATTTCCAAAGCTCATATGCAGGCAATGCACACCCTGTCTCCCTTGCTGCAGGTGAGGAGCAGTTGCACTGGTAAATATTGGAAAAATCATCTGTGGCGCATGATGCTGTCTCCTGAACTCTTAAGTATGCTCAAAGGTAATTACAGTACCGCTGTCTGCATTGAGCACTGATACAGATGTATAATTATTTGTTTCATGAAATGACAAGTATTTTCTGCTGTCTTTTGTCTAGAATACCTGCTCACCTGTGGTAATCTGAGTGGTCCTTAAAAGCCTCAATGGAGCAAAACCCATTTACATCTGCGAAGGCTGAATTCACATATCTCCTCTGGATTGCTGAAAAAGTGCACACAGACACATTTTGTAACTTGTGTTACTTGCTGGAACACAAGCTCCTCTTTGACTTGTCCTTCATAGAGAAATCCACTCCAGTAACTGTGTGCTTATAGAAATCAGAAATTATATAGAAAGTGTATTTTAAATTATACCTTTAATATAGTTTAATTTAATATAAAGTAAATTATAATTCATAGACTGGTTCAGACAGCCCGTGCAGGGGCTGTGGAAAGGGAGTCCCTGAAGACGCTGCCTGTATCTGTGTGCCCAAGCTGTCCTGAGGTACCTCCTCTGCACATAAAATAGGGATACCAGGAACCAGGAAAAGGCTGTTCTCCCCATAGAGAGGCCTCACAAGTTGTGTATATGTTTCTGATTGGAGGAGGGAAAAGCAGCATTGCAGACTGCCTGGCACAGGAGCAGAGAGCCCCAGAGCTGGCTGTTAAAAACCAGTATAGGGAAGGGGGACATTTTTGGCATTGGAAGAGGCTAATGGGCAGCCCAGCTCATGCATCCTCCTTCCAGCCATGTACCCAGGTAACTAGCTAGTGCCAGATGCTTTCTGACCTCCTTCCTTCCCCACACACCTTGCAGTGGTGGCTGCTGCAGGCTCCTTGCTGTGCTGCAGCTCATGCAATAGAGGATGTGTGACTGTTTCGAGATAGACCAGCTCAGACTCCATCCAAATACTGCTTCCTCCTCCCTTGGTGGCTGGTTTGGCAAGAGGGTGACATTCCATCCACCATTCACAAGGAGGTGAGGTGGCTGAGTGCTGGGTGAATGCCTGTATGCAATGTTTCTTGTTGGTTCCCTGTTCTCTCCTCTGCTGGTAAGGTTCCTTACAAGCATGGAAACTGGGATATAATTTCCCCAGAATTTTGTTTTTCCACTGTGTGGTAGATAAACCCCACATCTAGGCATTTCAGCCCCTGGCAAGGGATGTTTTTGCTGAAGCAGTTGCCTTTTTTTCTTGCTGCTTGCCCCAGAGTGACCCTGGTGCTGACCACCACCATGATGAGGTCCTGAGTCCTGGGTTACTACTGATGCTCCAAACACTTTCAGCTTGTTAATTAAAGTCAAGGAGCAGCAAATTCTGTATAAGAGAGGGAATGCCTGACTTCATTTGACAAAGCAGCCAGAAAGGGCTATCATATCATGCAGCATAAAATCTGAACCTGCTAACAGAATCCTTGGACAGAAATTGTTTTTCTCCACAGGTGCTACTGTTTCACAGCACCCTCTGTGCTGACACAACCTTTCTCCTCAAATGCCACATCTCCTTCAGATCACTGGTGGCAGCCAGGGTGGAGGCAGCAGCCCAAGTTTCCCAGTGAATCAGAGCATAAACAATGGGCTCTGGGCGCAGGCAAGACTGCCCACCACAACACCATGACAGTGGCAGTGCCACCCCAATCATCAGACAGACCAGTGATGGACAGAGTAAATAAGATATTTTATGATTCACTTTTCTTATTGCCATAGCATATGTCAAAACAGCTCAGTATTGAAGCCATACATATGGCCTTTTGTGCTTAAAGGTGCCCTCATTTTTTTATTTCAATATCCCTTCTCATAGGAGGTGTATAGGGTGATAAAAGTTTAAAGAGGAGGAAGAATACATAACTGAATTATTGAATTAAGTGCAAAAAGTATTTTCCTCCCAGTTCAGCCTGATATTAAATTTTAATCTTCTGAGTAGAGATTAGAGATTTCTCTTGTACTTTGTTTTCAGGAAGATTTTGAGAAGAAAAAAAATGTCTTGTGAATACTATCAGTTTATGTTCTTAAAACTCTAGACTTTGTCAGAGAGCAAACAGCTGAAGCCATCTCTGAAATATCTGTGTGAGATTAGAGGTGCAGTTCAGTAAACTCTTGGTATTTATTGTCCAAAGAACTGGAGGTAGGTGGTAGCAGTCCACTACCGGGTATCTATGGGACAGAATGAATGTGTTTTCCTGTCTCTGCACCTAGGGGATCTGGAAAACACCAAGGGATGCCACTTAAACTGAAGAACTGTTTGACATCTGTTTTTCTCTAACTCCCAGAAAATGTTGTGGTGTTTGTCCTCTTCCTTCTGCTCTTTCCCCTGTATTGTTCTAGAGCTTCTCCCCTGAGCAGAGCTTTGGGGCGAGAACATAGACTGCTCTCAGAGGAGAGTTAGGGGTTGACTTGGGAGAATAATTTGTTTTATTTGAGCAGGAGGAATTATATATAGGACAAAATATATGATGCGTGACCTTGTGAAACCAAACGATCTCAGGCAGAATACTTGTTGGATTTCTCTACTCCCTTTGAGATAACATTTCCCCATTCTTTGAAAAATGAACTTTTATAAACACATTTCATCAGAGCTGAAGGGATGTTATGGGTTTTTTTCTGGATAAATATCTACTGTAGAAGTAATGAAATTGAGTCCATGGATATGTGCACAGACACTCCCAAAATCTGAGTATTGTAAAAAGGCATGCATCTATACAGTGACCTCTTTGGATTGTTCTCAATTTGATTCTGGTGATAGGGCTTTGGTTCTCGGGGAATACTGCACAAGAGCTTGAGACCAGAGACTTAATAAGGCACAGCATCATATGAGTGAGAAAACCTGCAGGACCACAGTCCAGAAGAAAAGCATCTTTTGGTGCAAAAAAAGATGTGGGAAAATCTGTCCTGGAAGGCAACCCTGTTTGCATGAGCCATTACTTGTCATATTACTGCCTAGATTTCTAAGTGCCCATATCTCTAAGCAGACTTTTTTGGTATCTTATGCTTTTAAAAGGTCATGAGGAAACCTTGAGAGTAGCTGACCGTGAGGACAGAAAGCGCACATGAAGTCAAGTGTCAGCACTAGGCTATTGTGAGTTGTTCAGGTGCCATAACACATCCTATAGTATAAGGGAAGGATGCACATACACAAGTGCTGATCTGCAACCAGGGCAAAAGAGAGTGAGGTTGCTCTGGGGATATCCTATAGACAAAGCCTGTGAGGAACTGAGGTATGTATGTGGAGAGCACTTCTGCAGTTTCACAAGGTGAGCTCCCACATTTGGGAAAAGCTCCTTTCTCCAATCACTTTGGTTACATGAATGTCAGCTTTGTTGTCCTGCTCAAGACCCTGATGAGCTTGCCTGCTTGCTGACAACCTCTTGGGACAGATCAGCAGTTACACGCAGCTTTGCCAAAATGTGAGTTAGCCCAAGCAGTGCTTTTTGTTGTTGTGGCCCATCAGCTTCAGGCAACTGAGTTAAGTTCACATGTACCCTTGTCTAAGGATTTAATATGGATTTCCTCATGCTGTCCCTCAGCATGCTGTCCACACCTGACTTTGGTGTGAAGTCTACCAGCACTAGTCTCCACCTAACATTTCTGTTAATTCTAACTGTGGTTCTTGTCTGCTAGCTTGTTTTCCGATTATGGATGGCACAGACTGCTTGTAGACTGTGTGAAGCCCCCTTTCCTTGGAGGGACTGCCCTCAGTAAGCTGGAAGTGCTGAGGGTCGGGAGATGCTCTCTTAAAGAGGGAAGCCTATATTTTTCATATAACTTACAAATCCCATCCAGCAGCAGCTATGGAGCCAGAGTGATGACTATTTTGATTTCTTATGACAAGTCTGCACAATGTAATAAGGATCTGGCAGAACATCAGTTTAATAATTGTGTTCTCAAGTTGTGTAACAAAACTTCCTTGGCCAAACCCAGAATAAAAAAAAAAACAAACCTGCAATGTCAACTGGAAAATGAAGCTATTCAGGAAACTTTGAGTTGTTTTTCTTTTTCAAGTGTATATATGACCTTGGGTCCCAACAAGTTAGGAAATATGTTTTGAGGACTCTGACATCTTGACATGTTTCTGCCAGTCTGCCGGAGTGAAGGAGGGTTCAGTGCAACATTGTCCTCTGGGTAGGATGCATGCCAGGTATTTTGAGGTTTTGGGTTCAGTTCAAGACTTTGACTATTTTTTTAGCACAAACCACTTTCTTGGTTTGTGCTTGTCGTTGCTGTTTCTGTTCTGCATGGGTGTATTCCCTTGCTTCCCATTTTAACACTGGTCTTGGCACCACAGCCTCAGGGTGGTGCCCATGTTGCAGGGCAGAGGCTCCCAGCAGCACTTGTCTCCTGGCTGCACTTCCCCAGGGTCACTATATATCCACATGGAGGACAAAAGGCAAAGTAAATAGAACAGCAAATTACTTCAAGTGTATTTGGATTTTTGCTCTAGGAGCCCCAGTTTTGCAGAGGTGAAGCAGCAGACAGGTACTTTGTCCTGGTCTGGATTCTATCTCCTCTTTCCTAGTGAAAGCATTAATGAATTATGAGCATGTGCTGTTTTACCAGATTGTTATTCTCTTGCCTTTAAACTGAGAGCAGAGAGGTTGTGCAACTCTACTGGGCAGCACAAGGAGACCTGCAGTTCATTGATCCATTAGGGGCTAACACAAAAGTATTTTTATTCCTCTCAGCTCACGTTGGGTAGCTACATTTTGTATGAAGAGCTGTTTCTCCGTGTTTGTCTAGAACATGTTTCTCTGGGGTTGCTGGTGGAAAGGCCATTTTGTTTTGACCATTTCTGACACCAGACCAGATCTGCCTTCATTAACAAGCTATCCAAGTCAAACAACTCTAACCTTTTATCTAAGAGACTACAGCAAACCACGCCAAGGTCACACCCATATGCAATGTTGACTGACTTTGCAGCTAACCGTCTAAGTTAATAAGGAAGCTTTTTTGTTGGCTTCATTGCACACAGGTTACAAGACATATGGAGAAGTGGGTTTTTTTCTTTAAAATGTTGAATTAATCTCTCAGGTACTTACATTTATATGGCAGTTGATATGCTTCTGATGTATTGATTGATTGCTGTTTTGTTCACAGGTGAGAATAAACAGTGTTTTTCTGTGTACAGCACTGTGAAGGAATGAGAAAAGTAATTGTTCTGTAGAGCTTCATCTCTTTTCTAAGCCAGGACCTTTATTGCAAGGAGCCAGGAACTCAGGTAAGGAAAAAGATGTAATACCTGTTCTCCTGTTGGTTCATTGGCACAATTACTGATTTCTCTGTCTTCAGTTTTACCACATTTTAGGTTTGATTACACTTAAATCTCTTTGAAAGGCTTGTTCATTCATGAATTATTGTGTAAAAAGTGCTCTGAGTTCTCACTATGACAGCTGTGTGAAGACTTACCACCTTTCTTTAGGAAAGGATGAAGCAATGTTTTGACTTGACACAATTTCATTTTTGTCAGGTATAAAAATCATAATAACATATGTGACTAAAAACTTACAATAGAAAACAATTGCACATTTCATTTTAAAGTTTCCAAAATGAAATCTTTTGGAATGTTGTTTAAAAATAAATACTTTGCTTTTGAAACTTCCTGTTGGGTTTGGGGTTTTTTGAGGTGAAAGAAAATGATAATGTTCTACTGTTACAGCCTATCTGGTTTGATGGTTGGACTTGATGATCCTAGAGATCTTTTCCAATCTTAATGATTCTCTTCTTCTACTGTAACAGCCTATCAAATTTAGTGCTGATTCAGTCTCATGATGAGGGGGAAAATATTCTGCATTTTTCAATGGATAAATAGTTTGTCTGGAAAACATTTTTCAAGTTTCCTAAGCATTATTACTTCCTAAAGAGTGCCTATAACCTTCTGCCTCATCAAACAAAGTTTGATTGACCACTGGAGTGAAAAGCAGGCTAGCTGTTCTGTCTTCTGCTGTAGGTACAAAATTTGGATCAGCTTTGAGTAGTGATAGTTTATGGTTTAGACAAGCTAGTCAAAACTAAGAACAGCAAAGAGCTGAAGAAAGGTTTCGTGCAACAAAAAGCTTATGCAAAGGGGATTTATAGGCAAGTTGAAATGAATTTGTTACAGAGTGATAGATGGGGCTGCTTACTCTTAAGGTCCTGTTTGTTGTTTTACATGTTTTATAGGAAGAGCTGTGTCATGCTTTTATTCTTATTCCTAGAAAATATTTTTGAGAATACTTCTAAGCAACAAAGAGCAATAGCAGGTCTGTATTTTTCACATTCTAAATGATTTATAAGCAACTTCTTGAAGAGAAATGCACAGTCATGATTAGTACTCCTGAAAAATAAGTGGCCAAAAAAGCCATTGTGACTTCTGGTACTTAAAAGTATTAACTAAATTACTGATAAATGTGTGTCATGCATTATTGCCCTTTTCTAGGTATACTGCCAAGAAACTTTGTATTGTGAAGCAGATCTATAGATTCTGCAAATTAGAAGAGATGTCTCTTTAAGGATATAAGCACAGGATATAGGTAAGTGATAGTTTCTTGAGCTTTTGTTACCTGTCCGTGTGCTGTAGATGGACACCTTCACTACGGACAAGACTATGCTAATACACCTGATCCTGCTGAGTCTGGTGATTGGGAGCAGCCAGGGGTGCTACTGTGAACATTACCCTTGGGGGCTGTGGTCTGCCTGTTCACAAACCTGCAATCATGGCACACAGACCAGGCACAGGTAGGGCCAAACTATTCACTACTTCTATATTTTTATTTATTGCCTAAAAAAATACCACTTCTGGGGGAGGGGACCTGTGTCTCTAGCTCCAGCTTCCTTAATATACTGAGAAAAATTGTTGTATCCAAGTGTTTACCAGATGAATAGAGTATATTTTAATTGCAAACCTTAAAAATTCCAAAATTATATATAGAGAGCATTATGCCTCCAAACAAACCTGTATCTGCCAGCACATGTAGTGAGGAGGGGAAATCCAGGTCCTATGACAGCCTTGCCAGCAGCATGCATTGAGCAACCAGCCCCTGTGAGCACACAGTGCCGGTGCTCTGTGCCTTGCTCCAGGAGGTCTGCCCAGGGCAGAGCAGAGGCATAGGAGGGGTGAGATCCAGTGTGGCAAGCCCATAGCAACTTCCTCCCTGTATGATTAATTTTATGACAACAGTAAAAGTCAAATAAAGGTTCAGTAGCGCTAGATCAGATGTAATTCAGTGATACATGCTAAACTTGTGAGAAATCCGTTCATTTTGTCCTGGCTCTTCCAGTAGCTATTCACTGAGATATTTGAAGTGGTATGAATCAAAAAGAATTCCTCTATAAACTTAAGGCCTGCTTGGATTTTTATTTTAGTCTTCATTCTGCAAGTATGTATTATCTCTCAAGTTTTTTTCATTGGGCTAAAATAATTTTCCTTATCAGCCTTCACCCATGGGTAGAGGACATCTATGATCTGTCTATGATTTCTTCCTACCACAACTTGTTAATTTTTTTTAGGCAGATAAGGATGGATGAATATTATAGCCAAAATTTCTGTGATCAGTTATGCACCAAGCAGGAATCTCGTGCATGTAACCAGCAAACATGTCCTATCAACTGTCAGCTTGGAGACTTCGGCCCTTGGTCAGAATGTGACCCATGCATTAAAAAACAAGTAGGTAGAAAATGTATTATATGGGTTAAATGCAAGAAATTACACTTAAGAGATCTCTTTGTTTCAGATGTTTAACTCTAAGGTGCTTGGCCTGCAAAATGACAGTTTAAGTTAACAAGGGAAATTAGTAATGAATTATGACAGTAGAAGATGAAGAGAACAATTTAAAATAAACAGATCAAACCAGAAAGGGGTGATTTAGTAGCATAAATCCATTTATGAAAACTTGCTCCAGAAGTTCCATTGTCACAATTAAACATGAGTTTTCCACATAAAGGATAAATTAAGCTGTAGACTTTGTGTATCTGTTTAGGCAGGAGAAACTCATGTAAACTTTAGCTTATCCATAGTATTCTGTATGTTCTAAAGACAAGAAAAACAGGATCAAATAATCTGTTAAGAAGAGTTAACTGGCAAAACCTAACTAGCACTGGCTAGAAAAGGTCAGGGTATATCTTACACTGATAATCAGGATCATTTTGAGATTGCTGTTAAGAAATCCAAAGCACCTCTCCCCCAACTTTTATAGCCTACTCAAGAACCAGGTGGATGTGCTTAGTATCTGCAGAACAAAGCCTCTGGGTGGTGTTTCTTCCTCTTGGGCTTGTCTCTTTTGACTGGTGGTGAGATGGTAGAGAGGGAAGAGGTAAAAAATCAGGTTCAAGAGCATTTGGTAGAACGCCCTGCAAATGTGAGGTTGTAGGGAGTGGAGGGAAGCAGAGTGCAGATTGATTGGGGTAGTTATGTGGCTGGTGGGTCTATTCTTTGAGGCTGGCCATAATAGCAGCCCTGAGTTTCTGTGGAGACACAGCCTACAGCTCTCTGAATGTCCTACTCAGCTTCAGGAATCCACACCTGAAAAACAATCTTGAAAAACCTATCAGATAGCATATGTCTTTACATACATATATAACTTTCTGGTGACCATGCAGGATGAGGAAGGCATGAAGAAACTGTTCTAGGTGTGAGATGTAAACCACCCCCTGTGGGGTTCCCATCCTATAACTGGGATGGAGAATATGAGAGCAGAGATGGGAGAAACAGTGAGAGAGTGGAAGACAGCAAACAAGCTACAAAAGCTGAAAGGGGGATTTGCTCTCAGTTGAACTGATTTTTTTTTGTAATTGATATCCTCTTAAATGGCTGAGTTTCTTATCTATGCATACATATATACATGCATTTTTCATTTTTATCAACTTTAAATATTGATGCAACATATTTGCTGCTCCAAGCAAACAGCTTTTGTGGACTGTGATCCATTTTTCTCCTCCAAGCTATAAAGATCACTGCTTGTGACCTTTATAAATGTAAACAACCATCAGAATAGAGGATGTGACTTTCAGAGTAAGTTTGAAGGTCAGAGTAAGCAAGCTCCCAGGGAGGGGCGGGGCTCACACAGATAGTACAATGAGTGTTATGGATCCAAGTAGAGCACATGGGGCGGTAACCTTGAGCTCAAAAGCTTTCAGATGTTCTGGTGTTGCTCCTCACACTCTCCCTTCATAGTCACTCAGTTACTGATTTTAATAGACATCTTCCTGCATTATTTTACTCCAGGGTCTGTGTGAAGTGAGGAAAGTAACAGGAATCTCCAATGAACCGTGCGTTTCCAAAGGGGAAAAATTCTTAAGAGGAGGAACTGTTCAGTCACATGCAGGCAGATCTCACCAGCAACCCCTTGAAGTGGAGTGGAAAACATAATTGAAGTGATCTGTCAGGCAGCCTTCCATTTTGGTACTCCATATGGACGATACTCACTTGGGGAAAGAAAATCCAATGAGCTCTAGATTTCACTCCCAGATCTTTAGCAACATAAACTTTCAGGAGAACCATTTTTGTCCTCCCCAGCCATTTAGTGCTTCTCTTCCCCATGTGTGGGAGCCAAGCCAGATGGTCTGGGGATAGGGATACATGCTGCTGTGAGAGTATTTCTGTTTCAACAGAGATGATAAAGAACAGGATAAATCTCCATAAGTCTTGTCACACATGATTTCCTGCTGTACCTTTACAACTGGAGATACAGGGACTGAACTTTTAATTCCTTAGGTGATGTAGCCCAGGTTGTGAAATGTTTAATGCTGTACGCTCTGCCAGGGCTACTGAAGCTCTTGGATTTCAGTTCCCTGCCTGCCTTACCTGGAGTGAAGACATCATAGAATATAAGGACAAAAATAGCTAATTATTTTCTTCAGGGCTCTGGTTTTGGTGAAGCTTCAGCAGCACTGAGGCATGTGGCTCTGCCCTGGGGGGAGCACTTATCTACAAAAGCTGCTCACACAGACAACCCCGGATTTATTTCTTCTGCCTTCCAGATTCGTGTCCGGACACTCCTGCTACCATCCCAGTTTGGGGGTCAGGCCTGTACTGAGCCACTGGTGGATTCCCGCCCATGTTTCCCAACTAAGCTCTGCAACATAGTAGAAGTTGATTGCAAGAATAAATTTCAGTGTGAAAGTGGTAATGATAATCTTCATTGCATAACTGCTACATTATTAGATAATTAAGAGGTTCGACACGGAGACAAAAAAGGGATAGGTTATCCAGGTCTTGTATATTCCATGCACAAATTCCAGGGAAAAGGAGTAGGGAGAAAAATCTACTTAAAGATATCTATTACTAGCAGCTTGTGTTTGTGGTTTCTTCTGTGACTAAATGTCATTCTAGTGCAATCTCTAGCCTGGCACGCCAATATGACCATGATGGCTAGACAGTAGCACCATTCCAATAATATTTCTTTGCACAATTTTTTCTTACACAAATATAGCCATTGATTTTACCTGAACATAAACTCGCACTGTTTTATGAGATTTGTGGGTATTTCTTGTTTGTTTCAATTTAAATGTACCTGAGTAGCCTCAAAATAACTCTATCCACATATTCTTTTGCTAATCCTTAAATTAATCCATTGCAACTTCAAAGCAAAGCAAAACTGGCAGAATTGAAATAACTGTTTCTTATTGGAATAATCTAGGCGTTATATTGCTTCACTGTTAAGTCCTGTGGCGAGTTCACACCTTTACTAGGGAAAAAGACAGATTGCCCTTTTCTTCATTCAGATGTGATGAATCTTTGCATAAAGTTTCTTGCTGCTGCTGTTTCTCTGGTGCAGGTCGCTGTATTGCAAAAAAATTGGAATGTAATGGAGAAAATGACTGTGGGGACAACTCTGATGAAAGAGATTGTGGGATGAAAAAGACCGTGTGTAACAGAAAGTATGAGAGCATCCCAGGCGCAGATTTAATAGGCAGTGGGTAAGCCAGCTTTGCTTATTTATCATAAACTTGAGATTGTTATCTCAAAAATGTACATAAACAAGATAATCTTCAATTAGCATGGAGGAGCGTGAGTGTATGATCTCTCAAATTAAAATTAGCAAGAAATTATAAAAATGTAACCAAACTGTCAGGCTAGGACTTGCCCACTGCAAGTCCTTCTCTGCAATGCTGGTGCACTAGATAGAGCTTTCAGGGAGCACTGCTGTTTGAGTGACCCTTCCTGCCTTGCAGCAACCAAAACATCATATACTGGCAACTTCAGAAATTTTAGGATCTTCCTGTACAGATGTTTGTTTGTCTACAATACATTTCGCACAATACTAACCATCACCTCTTCCAGACTACTAATTTAAGCAGTGTAAACATGGGATGCCTGTCCCAGGTAGTCTTGCAGTTTCAGTTGAATTTTGAACTCAGTGCACTATGTAACATCACTTGTGGAAGAAATGGAGGACTGCTTGTTCATTTTCCCAGGCCGTTTTTAGGTGTTTCTCTGCTTTTCTCATGCTGCTATTGAGATTATCTAGAGGGTTAGACATGGCTATATATCACTAAATGTTTCAGGTTTATAAGTCTTCCTGGGTTGTTTAATCTCTGGAAATAATTTTTTGTTAGATTTCACATTTTGTCAGGAGAGAGTCGAGGGGAAGTCCTTGGCAACTCATTCAATGGAGGACAGTGTACAACAGTGAAGCGCAACGAGACAAGGAAATTGTATCGTGTTCCTGCAAACCTAGAGGCTGTCAGTTTTCAGGTATTCTCAAGCAACAGCACCTAGCTGAAAAGCCATTGCCATAATCATAATCCAAATTATGTGCTCAAGTCTCAGGCAGAAATGTGTGCTTTAGGGCAAGATTTCAGGGCTCACCTGGTGTGAACCTGCTTCAGGTGATAAGTGGAAATGGAATAAATTGAGCAGTCAGGTGTCTCTACTCATGCCTTTCAGATCTGTGTTTACTCACTGCATCATCTATCAGAGTCAACATGATTGATTTGTGCTTCTCTTCTGCTTCCTCATGGATGTGGCCATGTATTTGTTCTGACTTGGTACCAAGACCTTACTCCTAACCCTGATGTAATCTGACCAGAGAGTCATGTAGTACAAAGCTCATTTCAGCATCACTGCTGTATCCTCACAGCACCAATGGCTGTCCTAACTCTAGCTTCCTTCTAATCACCTGCAGCCTGGGGACACAGTCCCTTCCTGAGCCATTTCAGATCCTCAGTTCTGCCTGTTCCCAGCCCAGTCCCTCCAAAGAGCAGCAAAGAGAGGAGGCAGACACTGAGTCCAAGAGGCAGGGGTGCAAGAAGTACACAGTCTGGGGAAGAGTCTTGCAGGGCAGGCCAAAGACAAAATGAAACTGCCTTATATCTTATAAAAAATCTGGGAATCATTGATTTTTGCAGACCTTGTATTTTAGGCTTTCCAACATTGGTATTTAGAAAATACTTTGAATACCATGGCTGTGGCACAACATCTGGCTGTGCACACATCTTCAGGCCCCGTCTGAAGTCAATAGATACTGCATTGGGAAGGAAGGAAGGAATGTAGGACTTGAAAAAAGCTCAACTAATGGCTAAAACGCGAACTGCTGATTTTTGCCACAAGTGCTTTGAGTTTTTAGCATTACCTTGACAGGAACAACTGAACAAAGAACACCTTAATGTGTTCAATGGAAAGTGCAATTGGATTGGCCATGACACATAGGTTTTGTCAATAATGGTGAAAAATTACTGTGTACAGAAGCATTCAGTGGGGAATACCAAACCTTGATTTGACTGGGTCTCTTTAAAACTGTGAGGTTTGTTAAGTTACTGATGTCCATTTGCATAACTTTTAAGGGTTTGTGAAATCCCACCTTGGAGAGTGTATCTATTTCTCTTAACACTTAGAGCAGCCTTTGCACAGAAGAATCTCTGGATCAGGCTTTCTTCTTGGAACTCTGGTGTGTTTTCATGCAAAAACCCAAATTCTTGGAGAATGGAAACGGGTTAGGGGAATGGGCCACTTCACCTCCCAAGGTTCTTAGCACCCCTATTAACTAAACAAGTCCAGAGGAGGGAAAAAATTGTATCTTTCAAGCACCCACAGGGATTTGCCTGACTTTTGGGAAATTAATTACTTCTGAACTGATGTTAAAGCTATCTTGGTGCTTTATACAACAGCACCACAGAAGTTTACCAGCTTTACCAACAATCAGGAAGGTTTGCTCCCAGTTCCTCTCCACCTACACTTAGTCCATCATGCAATGTAAGTGCTAATGCTGAAAGTATAGTCTAAGATTCTCCTCTAGAAACCTCTTCATTTCTCTATCTGGGAATTAAGAGGAAAAGACAGAAAACATCAAGCTCTTTGCCTTTTATAACATAAAAGATCAAGACAGTTCAAAAGATAAAGCAAAAGTCACATGCACAAGCAAAGCAAAATAAGGAATGTATTCACCACTTTCCATCAACAGGCAGATGTTCAGCCATCTCCAGGAAAGCAGGGCTCCACCACATGTTAATGGTTACTTGGGAAGACAAACACCATCATTCTGAACAACCCCCCCTCCTTCTTCTTCCCCCAGCTTCACATGCTGAGCATGTTGTCACATGGTATGGAATATCCCTTTGGCCAGTTGCGGTCAACAGTCCTGGCTGTGTCCCATCCCAGCTTCTTGTGCACCCCCAGCCTGCTCGCTGGTGGGATGGGGTGAGAAGTAGAAAAGGCCTTGACTCTGTGTAAGCACTGCTCAGCAGTAACTAAAACATCCCTGTATTGCCAACACTGCTTCTAGCACAAATCCAAATCATAGCCCCATGCCAGCTAAAAAAACCTTTAACCCTACCCCAGACAAAACCAGCAAACATGCTTTTTCCCTTGTATAAATGCCTATTTTTTACTTTCTCTCCTGTATTCGTCTTGCCTATTAACCTTTCTCAGCCTCATCTTTTGCATTAAGAGCAGTGTTTTTATCTTACTGTTATGTCTCAAATAATCAAGCATGTTTCCTCCACAAAAAAAAAAAAAAAAAAAAAAAAGAATTCATTGATTAATAGGTTTCTGTTTCAGATTATTATTTGAGCAAATGCATTTTGCTTTGCTTAATTCCAGGTAATAGATGAAGAGGACGATGTAGCATCAGATTTCTACAATGATTTAACTCCCCTGGTTGATAGTGCTCAAAGGAGTAGTTCATCCACTCATGCTGGCCAAAGATCTTCTGGTATCCCATTTTTATTCTCAAGAAAGACACGAGTTAGAGTCACATCATCTTCCTCCTTCAGAAAGGCCATTGAAGCCTCACATGAAAAGGTAATTGAATGTGTCCTCAAATTTCTTCCTTTCATTCAGTTTCTGTCTGCCCCTTTCAGAACTCTTCTGATACTACAGGATGTTTCTGATTGTAAAGTACCTTCTGTAATGCAGCATGCTTTTCTGTTTTTAGTATGGAAATCGTAGACTTATTCCACTTTAAAAAGTAGAAAGCTGCGTATCCTTAGCTTATTTTTCAATGTGCAAATGAGAGTGCTGAAATGAGCAGTGCTGCACAGAACTGAGAGCTGAGGTCCAGCTCACATAATAGGTTGCTCAGTCCTGGCTGGGAGAACTCCCTGTCTAGATGCCTCCTTGTGTCTTCTAAGCCAAGTGACCTTCGAGACAGAAGTGGAGTAGAGCCAGCCTGGCAGCAGCAAAATTGAGTAGAAGAACCCATGTAAAAATCAGTAACAAATTGTTTTATAATTAATCTTTCTTATTGGCCAGTCAGTCATTTGATCCAGTTTTCTGCCCCTCCTTTTGCTCTTCATCTCTTCAGTTTGGCCTTGTGCCATCAGTTCCCCTTGTCAGTTTTTAAATCCCTTCTTTCAGTATTTTCTACTCCTTCCTTTACAGTTTTTGCAGGTTGATAAATTGTGAAACAGTGAGTCAGTATCCAAAATACTCACCAGATTAGCTGCAAACAATCCATGGATACTTAAAAGCTGAAGATTTTCCTCTGAAACTTTTGTCTTATCAAGTGCTGGTGTATTGTTAATGGCAGGAATCCTTTTGCTTTCTATTTGGCAGGTGTTCAGGGTGTCCTGATTTTTGTTGGAATGCTATATACTCCCACAATGTAAAGGAGTAAAAAGCATTGTCCTCAAGAACCTCACAGGGGTCTCAGAAAACCCAGGGCTAGTTTGTTCATGGATAAAGCAGCATGATACACAGGATTAAGTAGTTCTTGAAATGTATCTCAGGGCATAATCTTTGCTCCTCTACTTTCTGCAATTAACAACCTATGAAGGTGCTAAAACTTCTCTTTTCTTATTTCTAGAATTCCAACTTTATTAGAGTCCACAAAGTCATTTCTGTTGCAAACTTTACCATGAAACAGTCAGATCTGCAGCTCTCAGATGTCTTTCTAAAAGCGCTTAACCACCTGCCCCTGGAATACAACTACGCTTTATACAGCAGAATATTTCATGACTTTGGCACTCATTACTACACCTCTGGGAAGCTGGGTGGTTCCTATGACATTCTTTACCAGTACAGCTCTGAGGAATTGAAGAACTCAGGTATCTTTAAGAAGAAAATATCATTTGTTTGCCAGCTTTTCTTATCACTGTTTTCAGGTCTTCTACCACATAGGAAGTTCTCCATTAGACTTGCAGCTCACCTGGTGGTGTGTGAGGAACTGGGACACCTGCAGTGGTTCAGCTCAATGTGGGAGCCTGGAGGCATGGTATCATCATGTAATGTAGATTATGGTGATGAAGCTGCTGCTCTGTGGTATTTCTAGGCCTGGCAGTGGATGAATCAGTGGAGTGTGTCCGAACAGAAACAACAAGACGTGTGTTCTTCCGGAAGAAAAAGAAAGTCAGTACCAGATGCACCACAAACAGGATGACTGTGAAACATGAAGGTGACCATGTTGAGAACAGGACCCCTGTCCTACTTAGCCTTAGAGATACCCTTCAGCTAGGTGCCCCAGGTGACATCCCAGCTTGTTGAACTACAGATGCAATTCCACCACTGTCAGAAGAGCCAGTGTTTCACTGTTTGTCTCTGAAGCAAGCACTGGAAACATCCTCTTACTTGCAAGAGAAATTGTAATGTAGAAGTACCCTTCCTCTGCTCTGGAGCACCATCACTGTGGATTCAATTACACTGCCTCTTCCAGTCAGTCACTGATCTCACAAATATTCCCAGTGGTTCTGGGTTCAGGGCCAGGCATGCTGAACTGGGAGATGGGCTCAACTAAAAACATGTGATTATGACTTGAGTCCCTGATCTTCTGTAATAGTTGCTCAGGACTCATTGAGAGAATTGTGCAGAAATAACACTCACCCAGACCTTCCCCTCCCATATTCCTCATGCCAAGCATACATCTAGGTGTAGGACTTTCCTGGCAATGCCAGAAATTTATCTCAGGAACTGCAGAAAGTTGGTGCATTTTCTGCAAGAATGGTGAGAGTCATATTCTGCATCACTAGAAACAGGGATTCCACCACCTCCGCTATGTTTTTGTCCTTATTTTATGATCAATTTCCATTACTCAGGTGTTTACAGTAGGAAAGATCCTGCCTTGCAATGTGTTCTTCTAGAGGAGCCTATTGTATGTCCTGCATTTTCCCCAAGTGTCTTGTATAGTTCTGAATATCTCCATGTCTGAGGTCTCAAACACTTTCATTTAGAAGTCTATGACAGGCTGCTTTCATAGTGGGGATTGTTTTTCTGAGCCTAGACTTAACTTCAAAAAATTAATCATTGTATATTCTTATTCTATCCTCATACACTTTTTCTTAGACCTCTGTTGTTACATCTACTGTGACATTACTGTGATGAAATCCCCTTTCAGGTTCCATTTTGGAGTCAGCTGAACGGTCAGTCTCCCTGGTGAAAGGTGGCAGGTCAGGGTATGCAGCAGCTCTGGCGTGGGAGAAAAAGGGGGCATTCCCAGGACACACAGTCTTCACAAACTGGCTGGAATCAACAAAGGACAATCCCGTGGTCATTGACTTCGAAGTAAGAGAAAACAAGAAAAACATTCAGATAGTAAAGCACTCACCAGTGAGCAGCTCTTCAAGAGAGCTCTGCAGGTGTTTTGTCTTTTCAATGGAGATGCTGCTGCCTGTGATGTGAATGCATAAGCATATGTGCATAACATAAACATACAAAGCGTTTATTAGTACTACTTCTTATGTATGTTGGCTTGCAAACCATGCCAGGTTTGCATTGTCACAGACAGAGAAATATGAGTGCATTACTCTGGCAGCAGTAGGAGCTCAGGCATGGGCAGGGGTTAGTTGCTATGCAGGAAAGCAGTGTATGGTGCTGGGAATACTTCTTTCCCCTGTGCCCTTTCCCTTGTCAGTCATAGGTTGCAAATTATGGCACATAGATAAAATGAAACAAAACAGTCCTACTTATGTAATGCATTGTGCTGATGCTGTTGGGAGCTGCATCCTGCCCCAGCTGTCACAGCAACTGCTCAGTAGCAGCAGCAACAAAGCACTTGAGGCAAACAGCAAAATCTGTCTGAAGACAGCATCCAGTGATCTCTCTCCTACAACAGCTCCTGAAGGACATGTAGGGATGTCTTATGTGTCAGGGATCAGGTGTATGCAAACCCCACGTCATCTATAGTGTTCTGAATTTTTAGACATGGTATCCCACTTGGGTAGTTTTCCACTAGCTCACAGAGCCCTCAGTTGGGGAAATTAAATACAAACAGGATAATGTAGATGTACAGCACCTTTAAAGCACCATGCTCATTTAAAGCATCAATAACTTTCAACACGCCTGATTCCTGTGTGGTATGTAAAGGTGGGTCTAGTGCCTTTGAAATCCCTCTCCCAGTAGAATCCTGCTGTGTCTCTGTAGCTGCTTACTGAACAACTGTCTACCAGGTGTCACCTATTGTGGATTTGGTGAAAAATGTGCCATGTGCTGTGACCAAACGTCGCAACCTGAGGAGAGCCCTGAGAGAATACGTGGGCAGGTTTGACCCTTGCCAGTGTGCCCCATGCCCCAACAATGGCAGGCCTGTGCTTTCTGGGACTGAGTGCCTCTGCCTCTGCCAGGCTGGCACCTATGGCAAAAACTGTGAGACACGAGCTCCGGATTACAATTCAGGTATTTGGGATGATACCATCATAATGTAAATATGGTTCTTCTGTATCTATTTGTCAAAAATGAGTCTGATATAATATTCCCTTACTAATTCATAGCACTTATCACTTCATGATGATGGTCAGAAAGAATATGAATAAAGGTAGGATTAAAAATGAAAAATCACACTGAATAAGCATGTTTCAAAAGAAATTGTAAGACATGGTAAAGTATTCCTTGTCTGCATAATTAAGATAATAAGAAATGAGCTGTTCAGCAATAAGGATGAAGTTGAGATCAAAGATAACTGATGTAAAAATTAAGAAACTCATTCCTTAGTTTTCCCTATAGCCTGTTATGCTTAAGACTAAATGGCTAATGGAGATTAAACGTGGAAGGAGTTGTCTTAAGGAGAGGGAACATAATAATAATTCTGAAGAATTTACATAACAATTTCATACAAACAGATTTTTGAATGAAATTAACACTAGAGCCAAACCTACAGGAAGCAGAAGAGATTTACAGTATTATATAAATTATTACATATATTTATATTCTAGGACCAAAAGAAGGCAGAAGGGAAGGTCACTTAGGCAGCTACAGGTCTCATTATCCGACCCTGATAAAAAGATATTTGAAAAGAAATAAACAATTGAAGATATGCAGATAGGATGAATGTAGAAAGTGTATTGCATGCAGAAAAAAAAAAGTGTGCAAATAAAAATTATTGCATGTGTTTCGTGGGGGCACAGGAACCCCAGGGGTTAAGAGAAGACACTAGTATTTTAATTTAGCTTGCATGAAATGTAGATTTAGGGCTTAGATGTAGTATTAGAGCTCAGATTTATTTAATAACTTATTAAATACAGAGCTACATATAAAGGTTGTCAGCACCATGAAAACTCAAACATCTGTGTGTGCAACAGAAGTAGAAAATAAGCTGCTTCTGGGTTTGAATGTTACTTCCAATCAAAACTAAAAAGAAAGATCTATTTTAGATCTTCATGAAGCAGCTGAAATCTGGCTGACCCTCTCTTTAGAAACCTCCCCATTCTGGATACTCCCTTAGCAGCGACAATTTTTAGTCCTCTGAAAATGGCTATTACAAATTTACCACCATCCCTCTTGTATGTGGCCTGAAGAGAAATATTATGTATGGTACAGATATACCAAAGTAGGGTATTTCTTCTATTTCTGTCAGTTGCTGTAGATGGCCGCTGGGGTTGCTGGTCTGAATGGAGTTCATGTGATTCTACCTTCAAAACAAGAAGGACCCGGCAGTGTAATAACCCCTCCCCGATGAACGGTGGGAAGCCCTGTGAAGGGGAAGGGGAAGAAGAGGAGGACTGTTACATTTCTGTGTTCACGGACAGGTAAGAAGATGGGAGATCTTCATAGTCATGGGGCAGAGTTAAGGAACCCTCCAGAATGGCTTTGTGACTATGAAGGAGAAAGAGCAGACAGCTCTGCTGTCTGAACTTCTGTGTTGGGGCTAAGAGAAGGAAATGTCTGAAGATCTTCACAACTGACTTCAAGTTTGGATTTATTCATAGTTTGTTCTTAGAAAATGGCTGATGACTTACATACTAAAATGTGTCTGTAGATACCTTATGCAGCTTTGCATGGCTTCTTGTCCAAAGCAATGGAGAACTCATCTGCTTCCATTCACAGGAGTTGGCTGTTTCTGGTTTTTCAATATCACTTCCTCTTCATTTAGAGGTTTTTGTCTGAACTCAGCCTCAGAGAGAATTCCACTGAAACTACCAAGCTTTTTGTATTTCCACTTTGAGTACATCTGATGTACCAGTTTTGCATGGTTTCAGCTTAAAGCCATAACTCCAACAGCAAACTGAATCAGTTTCTTGCATTTCCAAGAACAAGGCTTTGTACAGATTCAGCTTTTCTACCGGGGCCAAGACCCGAGTGTGATTTTCATCATCCCTGCTGTAATGACTACAGAGGGGATTCTGGAGAGATTAAAAGCAATGGGCTCCACAGCTCTTTGTTACTCAAACAGGCTGTACAGGTCCATGTTCACAGAGACCTGTCTCCTTTAACAAGTGCCTGATGGCAACAGGCAGGTTCTGACCATGCTATCTTAAACCCAACCAAATCACATGGGCTCCATAGAGACTTCCTCCATATGCTGTTCTTTGCCTCTTTTTCTTACTCCATAAAAATATTTCATGAGTTAATGTGAAATTGTACCCTCTATCTATCACTTTTCTAGTGCTCTTACAGTCTCCCTCTTATCAACACTTGCAGCTTTTAGTGTCCACCATCTCTTATTTAACAGAATAAAGCTTTTTCCTCATGAGGGATAGGACAGGACTCACTACAGCCTTCCTCTTTAAAGACATTCTGTCATTGTTATTTGGTGACACCAATACTTAAGATACACCCTTACCAGCAAATTTTTACTTTTCAGAGGTGCTCCTTGTATAAATGATGATGAAGCTAGGAGAGAAGAGGATGTCTTGATTAGTGAACCTGAGTCTGGGTGCTCCAAGCCAGAATCGCCAGAAAATGGCTTTATCAGGGTGAGCATGAAAAATAAGTGATCCAGAACAAAAGTGTAGTAGTTGGAGAGCTGGGAAATTTTACAGCTTCTTTGCTACATGTGCCTGATACCCAAGCTAACTACTGTGCTAGTGAGCGTGTTGCTGTGTAGTGTGCAATGCCGTGTGACTCTAGTCCTCCAAACTCCACCAGCAACTGAAGCAAAGGCAAGGTAAAAATCCATTTCAAACAGTGGTCCTTGAATTCTTGTTTTGTAACCATATCATCAGTTAATGCAGCTGGAGAAACATATCATTATATAGGTGAGTAAACATAGTATCATATATAGTAATATGATGACTCATATTTCAGAGTACAAAAAGCACACGTTCATTTCATCATATCATCAGGCTTTTATCATTGTTTCTTTTGACAATGTCCAGCCTCATTACCATAGTTTTTTTGGTTGTGTTTTTTTTTTTCTTGGTTTCTTTTTTGTAGAATGAAAAGAATCAGTATGCTGTCGGGGAAGAAGCTGAAATCGTCTGTGTGAGTGGTCATGTCCTCAGTGGCTACCAGTTCCTTCGCTGTCTGCCAGATCAAACCTGGACACAGCAACATGTTGACTGTCAACGTAAGAAAGAGAAAACTAATTTAGCTCATCAATAAAACAGAAGTGGAAGAAAATGTCACAAAATAGATTTTAATACAGGTTTTAACAAAAGAATATGTAGCAATATCTGAAAAGATATCATTTTAGGAAGGTGTTTCATGTCAAGGTGGCAAAAACCTACTGAGTCCCTACATCATTCCTTTTTCAACTCGGAAGTGTTACTATTATGTGCTTTATAAGAATATTGTAATATTCAAGGCTTTAGAAAACTGTCAGATGGATGCTGTGAGGTCCTTCTCTTGTCTTGTTTTAAATATCTTTAAGAAAGGACTCACCTTTTGTTCCCAGACTTAAATAGATATCTTTAAGTTGATGACAGTTATGCTGAAGAGAGCATTCTTAAAGGAATTTGTCTGCTACTTTTTGTATTAAATGAATGATGTGTCTCTAACTACCACCACCCCCCAGACTGCCTTGAAAATACACACAATAAATCAAAGTGTTGAAGTATTTATAGTCCAATTAAGAATTAAGGATCAGAACAGACCTGGATTTGCTATCAGGAAAGATTGCAGTAGTTTTCTGGAACTCAGTGTGATATCATTGACTTACTGTTCATTTTATCAAAAAAAATCACCTGAATATATTTATGAGCTTTCTATTGCAATTCATTTTAATTGCTTTGTTAATAGCTTTATTTACATAAGAAAAAAAAATGTACTGCTAATGCCATTCTTAAGATGTAAAATCAAATTACTCATACTAACATACATTAGAAACAAATTGTAATTATTTAGTTATTGGTTGAATCATATTTTTTAAGACTGATGGTGCACTGAAAATTTCAAGACATGTTAAATATCTGCTAGTTTTGAATATCAGTAAAATATTCAATATTATTGTATGGCTCTTCACATGAAGCATTATGATTTTCTATAAATATCCACACACCATAAAAACAAGAATAATTATTTTTTCTTGTTTGTTACAGCCTCAGTATGCCTCAGGCCACCAACATCTGACAGTGTCATGATTTCTCCATTTAAGCAACAGTACAGCACCAGTGAAACCATTGAGCTGAGCTGCCAACTTGGGTTTATAGTCACTGGTCAAAGACGGTATACCTGTGGGAAAGACCTGTCCTGGATACCTCCTATTTTGAGATCCATTACATGTGAAAAAGGTCAGTGTGCCTGCAGATACTTTACTGTTTCTATACTTCTGGTATTAACAGCACAGTTTATTTTAGCAATCTAGGACCAGGAGGCAGGTGACTGGTTTTAAGACCTGTAGCAACTGTTTTTCAGTTTTGGTTTTACTTTGACAGTACCACAGCGCCATATAATTTCAGCCCCAAACTTCCACATTACATTCAGAATTTTGGGGTGCAATGTACTGTACACTTTAATTATGAAATTGAGATAATGAAACTATTTTCTTAAAAACAAAACAGTCCCCAGCTGTATTAACATGGCTTTATGAAAGCAAAGTAGGAGAATCATAGAATCATAGAATTGTCAGGGTTGGAAGGGACCTCAAAGATCATCTAGTTCTTTCTATTGAAACTTCAGCATCTCTTCTTGTACAGGATTTTCCAGTGATTTTTGCAAATACTGGTGCATACTTGTGGAATCCCAACCATGGCAGCTTTTGAAGAGACAAATATGGGATAAACGGAAATAAATCTGGTTTAGATTTTTGAACAGGAGTCTAAGATATTTCTATTTGCTTTGTTACTAGTTATAATAACTCTCACTTTTTTGTTTCAGATGTGCAAACTAAAATTAGAGGTGTTTGCAATCCAGGACAAAAGCAGGTTGGATCTCACTGTGTTTGTATGTCTCCAGAAGAAGATTGTGGGTAAGTTAAGTACCTTAATTAGAAAAAGAAAAGTCAGAGTTTCTCCACTAGTAGACCAAGAGTCCATTGTGACACAAACCAGGAAAAGTAATAGAAGATAGCAGCAATTCAGGGCTACTCTCCATTCAGATATTAGCCAGCTATGCCTCTATATCCGAATTACAGCCCCATTTATAGTCTATGAAGTAAATGAACAAGAGCATTAACCAAATGGCACACTATGGCACATCCTTCTAATCTACATTACCATCTGCTACTGGAGATCCCAACTTTTCCTTTTCTTCTCTTTATTTCTCCAATTTCTATATTTTCACTGTCATCACCTTGCTATGATAGGTCATGGTCCTTGTGTTTGAGATTCACCTTTTTCAGATGAACTGTATATTTCAGTCTGCAGAGCATATAAAAATATGTAAGGCTTGGATTTACTGTCTCTTTACACAAAATAATCTGCACAGACCATTGAGCCTTCAAATTAATAGAATGTTATCCTAGAGGATTTTTAGTAAATGACTGTCTAGGATGGAGGTGTGCTGTGGGACAGGAGATAGGAAAGATGAGCACAGGTTGAGTATGAACTGAGCAGTTGTAGAGCTGATCAACACACATTCCACCACAGGGCTATTGTGTGACCACAGATGAGTCCCTTGACATGAGATTCAACTCAATCGTGTCAATGCCCAAATAACCAGGTATCTTCTCTCTCAAGAGTCCTTGGGCAGAGAGAGCACGTGCTTAGAGGATGATAGATATTGTCAAAAGTACATAGGCCAAATCCTCTGAAATCTAGAGAGAGTTTGTTGTCTGAAAGCTATAAGCTTAACTCAGGAACATAAACAAGGGGAGCTGTATTGTTCCCTCTCTTTAGGAAATTACTAAACTCCACAAAATGCTGCTGCTGGAAATGCCTGCAATTGCTGAGGATGAACCCACTCAGGAACCAAAAGCAATATAAAGACAATCTACAAGCAGCATGGTTGGGTTTGCCTGCCATTGGTCCCAAACAACTATGCCTCAGAGGCAGACTTACGCACACAGGGGCTGCATTAGCTCAGGCAAACCACTCCAGGGCCTGTGGAAATTTCACATGCATTGGAAGTAACACCACCTCCTCTTTTCTTGTGCAGGCACAAGACCTTCACCTCCCATCTGTTGGGCAAGATCGAGGCTTCCTCATCTCACAGCGCTATGCTGTATTGCATCCAGATCCTACAGTAGCTGGGATAGCCTTAGGTCTTTAGACAGATATCCAAGCTAATCATGGCTTTAGTGTGTTTCATCCAATGCTGGTAGAGTGTTTAGAAGCATGGACTTGTTCTACAGCATGCTAATTTTTTATCTTTTTTTTTTTTCCTCTTGGGGCAGCCACTACTCAGAGGACATCTGTGTGCTACACACTGTTTCTGGACAGAAAGTGACAAAGCCCAGCTGTCAGTATTCAGCTGAAAAGTGTCTTGGAGAGCAGTCATTTCATTTCTTGCATATTGGCCCTTGCCATGACCATTACAATCTAGAGTGGGCTATTGAAAGGGCAAAGCTCTCTACAAACAGCTTGAAGAAAGCACCCTGTGGCTATGACATCTGCTATGACTGGGAGGAGTGTTCAGGTATGACTTCTGAAAAGTGGGTTTCATCCAGCCCTTTGGATCTAAAAATAAAATATGCTGACTCCTTTAATGTTCCAGGAACGGGATTTACAGGCATTGTGGTCCATCTGAGCAATTTACAGTGAGAGGAAGTGTGGTCAGTCCTGTGTCCTTGCTTCCAAGTGTTACACTTAGATATGTGCCTTTTCCCTTAGTATTGTTGCCACTTCCTATTAGTAAGGCACAAAAGGAACCTGGAGATTAAGGGAACTTTTTCAGGAGAATTAACATTTGAGTCTTTAATCGCAGAAATGTAGTCAGGAAGTTATTGCCTATTCCTTGCTATAACCACTAGTCTGCGCTTCAGGAGTTAGTTTGGGCCACACCCTCTATGGCGTGTAATTAAATTATGAAATTAAATCATGATACTACTTAAAAAGCAAGGCCAAGACGCATCAGGCTTAATGGGATTTTAATGGTAAAATTTGCAAATATCCATATGTGAAAACTGTGTCTATTAAGAATTTTAATGAACTAGCTAAAGCTGGTGAAACCCCTAAGAGGATTATTTTATAAACACTGTTGGGCAACTTGGCTGCTTATTGTGTAACTTGGTGAGAAAAGCAGTGGGTTTTGCTGTAAATGTCTGAAGTGCTGTCTGGCTCCACACATATCGAGTGCTTTCCAGGAAAAGGCTGAGTGGCAGCCACACTCTTTCTTTCACATGCTTCCAAAGACAAATGTGATCCTTATCATACATTGTCTACTTATGATAAATAAAGCAACAGCAGCACATAGAATCCTAAAACCCCATTTTGAAGGTGCAAGATTTCTGCAGCACAGGATTTGAAGTAGGTGACTGTAAAATTACTGCATGAGATGCTATTCCTTGCAGGGCTGGAGGGCATGATTAGGTGTGCCCTTCAAGGGACATGCTGTTGGGGAGCATCTTGGGCTGCTTGTTATAACTTTAAAAAGCATTTGGCTTATTTTTTCCAGACCCCCTAAGAAGCCTAGATCTGCTCCCACTGTGTAAGTGGCTTAAAGCTGAATCCTGTGCCAGCACCTCAGTGTTTTTCTCTCAAAAGTCTACAGAGGAGCCCTGCTCAGTGTGGAAAAATGAGAGAGGAGAAAAATACATTAAATAATTTTCATTGTGGTCCTCAAGAGGTTTGAAGTGGTTTTCCTTCGCACCATTTCCACAGAAGTCCTCTTTCTCATAAGTATGGACAAACATTTAGGAAATAGAAGTTTTGGGTTGTCTATGAGTGAGTAATAGGCAAGAGAGAGACAGAAGAAGCTGCAGTACCATGTGAAAGGTGCTACATGGGGAAAACAACACATTTTTCATATGTTATAAGAAAGGGAAGGCAGAAACTTAGTTTTGTGCCTAGGGAATTTCTGGGAAAGAATATAAAGAGTCAAAATCTGATTAGGTCAGAAATGGGTAATGAAATAACTGGCAGGACTGAGCTTTACCACAGGCCAGCAGCAGGTAGCTTAGCATTCATGAAGGGAGCTTTAATGAAATAGGAGCTGACACAATATGGACCTTTAGACTCCACTTTACCACAACATTGTGTACAAGGATAATTTGGAACAGAAAGTTAACTGAATATCTTTTGGTTTAGAAGAAAGGTCAGGGAAAACCAATGAATGAAAGTAGTCAGATACATCATTTCTGCTTCGATATGGGCCACTGATATATAAAAAGATGTTTAAAGCTGCGTTTGTCTCTATTCCTAATGTCCTACCATCTAGTCCATCCACAATAGGCTTTTTGTAACTATGTATCATGACTCTCCAATAGTGTTTTTCCCTGTTGGACTTTGAAATGTTGTCAAACCATAAAATATGTTTCCAGTCATGACATTTGCAGCTAAAATTCCAACATGTTCATTTCCAGACACACAGACCCAGTGCTCCTGCCTGATGCCTTACCAGTGCCCCAAAGAAGAGAGGCAGCTTCACTGCATCCAAATGGGGTTGACAAGGAGGAGGAGGACAGTCAGTCATTGCATGCTGGCAGCCATGAAGTGTGCTGGCATCAAACTGGAGATGCTGGATCAGGGGAGCTGCCTGGCGTAACCTGGCAGCTCTCCTGGCAGCAGCCATGTTCATTCCTCCCCCGCCCTCCACACAGGCTGAGCTGTCCTGGGAAAAATTTGGCTGGTTATGAAAGGACAAATAGATCAAAGATAAGGCATGAAAATAAAAGAAAAAATAGAGGTCTCTTAAGAGAAGGGTGGTTGTGGGCTTTTTTTGGTCTGAAAATGACCTGGGGTGTGGGATACAGAGACTGCTCTCACTCCTGTAACTCTGTGGATATGCAGAGGGATGGGGGGGAGTGGATGGGAAGGAAGAAAGAAGAACATTGTCCCTAGTCTCCTCTGGTGCTGGATGAGACTTTTCCTTTCTTCAGCCATTTGTTGCTTAGTCCCTATGCTTGTGACTGCTGTGCATCCTGGTTGTCTCACTGGCTAAGTACTTTCAGTATCACCCTGGCAGACACACCAGGCACTTCAGTGTCATTGCACATTCCCTCTGACACCTAACAGGGTCATGAAGGAGGCTACCTGTATGGGCTCTCATGGTACAAATTCAGGGAGCAATACAAAATACTGAAAACTACAAATATGCAATGATTAAGTGAAATCTTCAAAACCGTGTGATTTTTAATCAGAATAACTGAAGGGACGAAGTGTTTGCTTTCTGGGTTTGCTTGTTGATTTGAGGCCTTAGACACTATTGGGGAATACTTATGGTACCCCTTGGGGTGAGTTAAACACACATTTGTGCTTAAATATAAAAGAAAACTTCAACGAACATTGGGCAGAGCCCTACTGCAATACATGGTTCTACACGGACCCTACAAAGATGCCTCACAAGCAGATTTCTTATATGCACTTGCACCAGTTCTATTCCTGAGAGCAGTTGCGTAGGACACCTCAGCCTAGCCTTTGGTCCATCTCTAGCCCAGCTCTGCTGAGTGCTCCCATTCCAGGATGGCTACAAGACAATGCTGAAGCTATTTTCTTATCACCAAGGGAAACTTCACTTCCTTGCAAGAAGTCATTCTGCTTCCAGCAGGACCCCTTCTTGTACTTGGGCCATCTTGCTTTCTGTACCAGATCATTCCTCAGTCACATATTGCCACTGCTGAGCAGTTTCAGTTATAATTACCCTTTAACACCCAGAATTTTATAAAACTGAGGATTAGAATCAAGCCTTCCAAGAGGGAAAAAGCTGAAGGTGACTAGCTTTTTTTCACCAGCAGTCAGCAGAACTAAGAAAATCAGGAAAAAAAAGCATGAGAAGTGTCCATTGGTGAATAGCCTGTGCTATGTATGTGTCACACCTTGCTAGGGGCTGGGAAGAGTCACTTGGGAGCTGGGAGCTGGGAGCAGGTTGGATGTGAAATGGTTATTTTCCCTCTGAGGAGGTACCAGACCACTATATTTGGGCTGTTGCCAGGCTCCCTAAAATCATCAGCTAGTCTCAACTGGATGGAGCTCAAGAAAAAGAAGCACTAATCCTGCTGCTAAGTACAATAAAGCATTATGTTTTCTTGCTTAAAATCTGTAATTAAAATGGTTATAAAAACACTGAGATGCATTTGCCTATGTAGTTCTATAGCTCTTTCCTCCAACTGAATATACATACTAATATGCTGGTGATGGTCTAGAAGAGGATTGCAAATTTGCTTGTTCACAGATTGTTTTTTAGTGCCCTTATTTCATCTTACAGGTTGCATTCTGTGAGAGAATAATCACTCAGAATGGCTGCATATGCCTCCTGGACTCTAAACAAGCAATGAAGATTTCTTGCTTCTGACCCTCTAACCTTAATGCTAGCTTTTCATTACAGGACCCTGGTTCCAGCATGACTGTCTAGCAATGTTTCTGATAGGAGGAATTTTTTTCCCTGACACATCTTACCATGATAGATTGCCAGATGAAGTTGTTTCCTGGTAAACAGAAGGCAGCCAAGAGCTCCCTGGCTGTCCCCATTTCTCCAGCACCTCTGATCTCAGAGTGGTTGTGTGCTGTGTGAGCACTTACATTAAAGTTTGCATTGTTCTATCTTGCTGGTGGGAATAATTCCCGTAATTTCTGTTTTACAGTTTACATTATGGCACAGAATGGAGGCATCATCTGCCACTCACTAATAAGGTGGTGGTTCAGCTGTGAACTGGATCCAGGGGAAATGTTCAGCTTGCTGAAATTAGTGGGAGTTCTGCTGCTGACGTCAGTAGGGTCAGGACTGCACTCGGAAGAAATGTGGGTCTGCTGCTGTGCTCTATCACAGAGGTCTTCAACACTCACGTCAAAGAGTGAAGCTCTTTAATGTTTCCTGTAACATCTGTCTTTTCCTTGAATAAGTTCTCCTCTTCTACTGTGATAACTTGTATTAGGTAATGGCAGAGTTTTCTTCACTGGTGGCAGGAAATTCTCTGGTCTCCTTTGCCATTGTAAGGTCCAGGTAATGTTATCTGGCTTGATGGATCATTGCCTTGGGTCATAAATTATAATTGGGTAAGATGAAGCAAACCTGGACTGAATCCGTCAGGGTAACCAGGGTCACAGACACCTTACTGACTTTTGAAGGACAGCTTTCTCGGTAGGTGCGGCTTCTCTACCACACAGAAATATCCCACGTATTTGTTCATGCCAGAGAGGAGTCGTTATCCAAAATTGATATAATGATCCTTTCCACTGATGCAAAGTTCCATACAACAGCTCAGCATATCTAATTTTTCACTAGCACCTAAGTGTGTGAAAAGCATATAGAATACACTTACGATAGTGAGACAGCTGAGGCACAATTCAATAGCTGAACAATTAGCAGCTGCTATTGTGGGCTTCTTTATAAACAGTCATGGCAATTGTGATGTAGAATGCAAAATTTGACCAAATATTGAGGAGAACTGAATATATATAGTGTCTGTTATAATATTATCCTTATGCAACCTCAGAAAATGATAATATAGAGTTTGCTTCAAGGGTTTGAAGATAAGGCAGATATACAGGTTTCAATGTAAACTGCAAAAACTTCTGCCAATGAGCCGTGATTACTATTTTCTGTTACAGCTATAGGAGAAAATATCTTGTATTAAATGTGTGAGTCCTGGTGTCTTTACTTCAGCTTCTATGTGAGAGGTAAGCATATCTTAATTTAAGAATTTGGTGCTAAATATGATTGTGACTATTAAATGCAAAGCTGCCAGATGCAGTAAGCACCACAGAAGAAGGGCACCAGAGTTCTTTCTAGTATCACCTTCTCAGCAAGTGATAAACCAGAGGCAAGCTTGGCCATTTTTTTTCCCCATTAGGTTCCTGCAGGGCTCGCTGCTGTCCAACACATTTCTTGGCTTGTGCTTCAGGGAGTGCATGGATGCATCTCTAGCAGCAGCATAATTTTGGGCAGTCATGACAGTTCCATCTCAATGAATTCAGTTTATATATTTAGAGAAAGAGGTCTGGCATGTTTCTTCTCACTCAGGGATCCCTGAGCAGTAGGCTTTGGTTAGCTGTTTCAGAAAAGAGAGGCTTCAGCTGTATCTGTAACAGAGTGGACTCAACTGCTGGTGGAGTGCTATGGGTTAAAGACACTACAAACAACATTGTTTATATATAAAATCTTAAGTAGATTTAATAAACCATCTGCCGAGAGGTGTCCATTTTACTACTGGCGGTCTTTCAGCCAGCTCCCAAGGCTCTGTGTGTTCATGTGTGGATAGGTGTGAAGATTTCTGATGTGGAGGGATTTGGGTAAGTTGATCTTGGTTACTGGGAGTGAGATGCCTCTTAAGGTGTATGTCTGCATTCAAGCTAATCATCTTTAGCTGTCCTTTTAGTCACAGGAGGAGAGAAGCGGTACCTTAGAGGATAAGATTTCTGTCATGTTAGGTAGACATCAAAAAACAGGCTGGGTGAGTCATACCCTAAAGGTGCCTGTCTTTGTTGACTGTGAAGGGAGCTAGGGGGTTGTCACGGAGGCACCCACAAAACAGACAGCAGCAGCTATGTGAAAATGTGGATTTATTGCAACTAAAATTGCTCGGTACTCCTTCTGACAAAATTACATTACAAGTTCAGATGTCAGTTGGTAATACAACTACTACACAATTAATTTCTAAACTTTAAGGGATATTCTTCCTAGAAAGATGAACTGGAATGTGCATACACACACTCATCAAGAGAAAACCTCCCACACAAGGATACTTAAAGCTATTACTCACCTGAAATGGAGGCGAGGCTCACTCAATTCACAGAGACTCACTCAATCCGTGGAAGTATTCTTGTACAGAATACTATACATCCAAGTGGAGGGTCTGACTGCCAGGTCCACTTACTATGTGAAGAACCAACTCAACTCGGCTCTTTGGTGGGTCTCCATTTATAACATAGTCAAGGGTGCACTGTGGTCATTCTAATTAGTTGGGGGGCAAACACACAACAAAGATAGGCTAAGGGTTTAGATCAGTTAATTACTGTGAGGTGCTGTTTAAGGCTGTGAGGTACCAAACTGATCTTTATCAGGCCTCTGGCAAGCCCTGTTTTTTGTCAGCTTTCTGTCAGGGGGACTGCACCTGCCACAGGGGAGACTAGGCCAAATACAATTATATATACTATAGATACCAAATTAAATTAATCCTACCTCTTCTATTTTAAAAACTGAATATATATATATTTATATTTGTAATATATAAAATTGTATATATACTCCCAACATTTAATATCCATCACTGGATTATTTGTCTTCCAGATTAGTGCCATTTATTTTGCCACTTTTCAGAAATACCTGGCTCCATCCACAAAGAACCAAAGCTGTTGTGGGGCTTGGCACTGTGATAACGAAAGGTTAGAGCCTGTCTCCTAAGATGATGCTGAGCACCAAATAAGATGCCCGTGTTTCCTTCTTATTGCACAGGCACTGGCAAACTGGAGATGGGATGTTAGTGCACTGTGCCCTGCCCATCACCCAATGGAATTTGGGGCCCAGTTGTTCCAGGATGTTCAATAACCAAACTCAGAGCAGAAGAGACATGAGAGTAACATGTTTCTTCGCAGATGAAACCTGTTTGCCTTTTTTTTTTTTTTTTTTTTATTATCTCTCACTGGAGGTCTTTTTCATCCTAAGTTGAGAGTCAAGGGGTCCTCAGCCTGACACAAATGAGCTTAAAGGAAGACAAGAAATTACTGTAGAGAGGTATGGTAAAATTCCCATTTTTGTTTTGAATGCTGCTACTGCCATAACTTGCAGGCCAGCAGAGCCTTTCAACCAGATCATGAACCAGCATCGTGGTGACAAATTCATTTAACTTGAGTACATAAAGTATCTCAAGCATCAGGGTCTGAGGTCACCAGCCACACTTAATGCCGAGAACAGCTTCCCACAGGCCTCCCTCATCCTGCCCACGGCCCAGGACCCTCATTCAGTCCCCTGAGGCCATCAGGCCCTGCTCTGCCTGACCATGGACCTTGTTGATTGGCATCCCTGCCCATGGGTCAACGTCCCCTCCTGGCCTTGGCCAGTACCCATCCACAGGGAGGTGCCCAGGGCTGGAGCTGTCCAGCTGCCTGGGTGTGGAGTGGGACAAGGCTGGGCTGCCAGACACTCCCCAGCACCCTGTGGCTCTCCAGGGAGCCCTCATCCCCTGAAGCATCCTGAAAGAAAGGTAAAGAAGTGCATATTTGGCTAGAAGTCATAAGTGTGTTAGCAAGTGCAAACTTCTAATGATATTTTTCTATATTGGGCATAAAACCCAGTTACCAGGGACTTTCTTCCTCTGCTGCTCTCTGCTGCTGAGCTTGCTAAAGTAATAAAAACAGTCTTCCTCTTTTATTAGATACTTGTGCAAGCGTAGTGTAAATAGCGTAGATGATAAGAGCCTTAGTTTCACCTTAGTGATACCTTACTTTTCAGACAAATTAACTACAAAAGCTATCACACACAAGTGATTATGGGTAACTAGGCACCAGCTGGGAATTCCAGGCCCCTGATGAACAAGTAGGTCTTGTCAAATGTTGTCTTGGAGACTTCAGGTCATAGACAATGTGACCCATGTGTTAAAAACCACTCAGGGAGAAAATAAAGCTGATTATCTGCTATTTCCTCAGCTCACTGGCTGTTTACTTGTATCTCAGGAAGGATTTCTGACATGGTACTGCAAAGCAGCTGATCCGTAGCTTCAGATTACTGCTCCAGAGAGAGAGCTGCAATTAACAGCAGAGCAGAAATTAGACAATCTGTTTCTGGAAATCAGCTCAGCTAGAGACAATTGAAACTTATAGCAGAACAAACCATAACTGATTGCAAACACTTGATTCATTTTTTTTCCCTAATTTCCACAATTAATCTTTACAATGCACATCCTATAATCAGGGTGGCACAGGTTATAGTAGCAGGTGGCATAGGTGTCATTGCCACAGTCTCTCTCCAGAAATGAGTCACTGAATGTGCTACCAGCCATTCTGGGAGGTGTCAGACTGAGGAAGGCCCTGACTGCATAGAAGCCCATCAAAACTCTCCCCAGGAGCTGCAATGACTGCTGCCTGCCATCTCCTGCTGCCTTCCAGGAGATCTCAAGGGATAATTGTAATTTTGGACAAGGCACATCCCAGTACATCTGTATGACTAAAGCTGGAGACTGTGAGAAGGATATGTGGGGAAGTTTGGTGTTTCCATTCCCTGCGATTATTACCACATGAGCTAAAAATAACCAGAAGCCCTGAAACCGCTGTTCTAAAATAACCCATTAAAACTGAAACATACTTACAGCCAAGGTGACATGTTTTAAAGCCTGAACATGTGCCAGGAAGCACTGGATTGTGTTACAGAAAAATGGTGGTCTTGGTTCACCAGGGCCATGCACCAGCAAAAATATCTATGCAAAAAAGATATATTCAAGGACTGCAATAGAAGCAGGGACAAAAAGCCATGACACACACTGATTAGGATGCCAGATTCAACAAGCATGCTTTGGATTTCAGGGGGCAGAAGTGAAACGGCTGTTTATCAAGTCTGGGGACTAGGGATTTTTTTAGCTTTATTTTAAGTTTTTCTCTTTTGATAGTGGCAGCTCTGGAGACATCTGTGTCCTTGTCAAAGTTGCAGAATAGAAGAGAATGAAGCCACATTGACAGTATTTGGTTGACAACATCTAGATACCCAGTAACCCTTCTTTCTGTGTCCTAGTCCCTGTAATCATGACACTGACATGAATTGAGCTATTGAAAAGATAAAGTTTTCAGTGAGGACTGGAAGGAAAACAGTTCTGCAGGTATGAGACCTGCTATCACTGGGAAATGCATTAGGGAATAACTTTCAAATGCTTTGATTAGGTCTCACATTTTCAAAGCTAAATTTCATGGCCAGTCCTTGGATTCACAAAGGTTCTGTGACTGCTGGCTACAAAGCTTTGTACTGCATATAGTGACATGCTGATTTCATTTGCAGAGGTTTGAAAGGTAGAAATGAGTCTGGCAACTATGTACTTTTCTTATGAAACCATTTTGGGAGCTACTGTTATTAACAATGATAATCCAAGAAATAAAAATGATCTAGCAAATAAATAGCACTTTAGAGTTGGACCTCAACAATGGCCTAATTTTCTGGAATGATTTCAGAACTCTTTATAATGCAGTTGTACTTAAGATCTCATTTCTCTTGTAAATTCAGGATACTTTGTGAGTGGAGAGTTTTTAGTCCTGTGTCCCCAAAGACAGCAGAGTGGGGTCACCGTAACACTAGAGCCATTTCTGTCCTCTGTTGAGCAGCCTAGTTGTATCTGTGCTATTTAAATGAAAGAGGATCAGGTCATGGGCTTCAGGAAAGGGCACATGAATATCCTTCTGGTGAAATTATTTAATGTGGTTTTGGTCTGTGTTAGCTAGTCCTTCCCCAAAGAGCATTTGGGCCCAATTCAACCACTCAAATGGGCCAAGGACTGTTTCCGGTAAGACAACTGGTTTTGTGGTGAGGTGTTAGCTGGCTGGACATGAACTGACCTATACCCCTTTGCCTCTGGGACTGTAAAATGAGGACTGTCTGGTTCTATTTACTGTTATAAGCACTGGTTATTTGCTCTTTTCCAGGAATTCTTAGCATTTATTTACTTTATTCACATGGCTGTTTCTGTTTTGAAACTCTCTAGCACGCACTAGGGACAGACAACAGTCCAAAGGGTCACTGTTCAGGGCCAAAGAAACGTTCCAGCCTTTGCAGTATAAATGAAACTTGATAGTAGTGTTTCAGTCATCTGGGACCTCTAAGTGGGTATGGGAAATTTTCAGAAACTAAGATCTCTTTTCAGCACTGGCCAAAACCTCAAGCAATACTCTGTATGTTTCTTCAAGCTCTTAGGTTAAACCTGCATAGTACAATAGCTGATGGTATCAGATTATTTATGATAATCTTTTTATATCTTTGGTTTAGTTCACTAGGGAATATTTCATTAACAAGGACATGTGAAATCCTGGATTATTTTGTTAGTGTATATGAATACATATGGTTGTTTTGTCTGTGGAATTCCTCTGAGAGTTACTGTGTCAATATTTGTTGTGCAATGCTTTTATTTACTGTGTAACAGGGTGAGAACAGCAGTGGATTTTCCTGTGAATGTGAATTTTTTCTTGGCTGACAGAAATGTGCAGAGAGCCCTGTCAAAAAAAGAAGAAAAGGTTGGGTAGTGGCTGTATTCCTTACTGGATTGATGGGGGTGCTTGGGTGTGTGTGCAGCAGGTATATGTCTGCACACATGCAAAACCACACATTTTCTGGAGGGATTGAAAATGCTTTAGCACTGACCGACACCATCATGTGCTCCTGTCACTGATAGAGCCACAGATATTGCAGTCTCTGCTTAGGATGCAGCTAGCTTGTGTATGTCAGTGTGCATGGCAGAGAGACTTCACAGAGATTTAATCATTCTTGCACCTGTAGGTACAAACTCAGTGTCAGGACTTTGGCTTACTTTTTGGCCTTATGATATATGTCCCTTTTTCTAAAATCAACAAGACTTGTAAACCCTGAGAAACATATTGAGTGCAGCAACAAAACAGCACAAACAGTCAGTCCTTGTGGATGCAGTTGTGGCTGGCACTGCTGGCTCCAGCTCTGTACTTGTGCTGCTTCCTCTCAGCCTAAAAGCTGGCTGAAGTCTCAAAGCACTGCCCTGTGCTCATGCTAATCCATCTTGATCTCCCCAGGGCTTATTAGCTCAGTCACTGTATTACCCTAGTGCAGCCACATGACCTGCCAGATCAGGCTATCTTGTGTCTAGACAGCTTAAAGCGCAGGGACGGTAGATATACACAGCTTAAGGCCACCTTTGGGACCTACATTATGGGATTTGGACTTCTTGGAAAGGTATTTTATTGGTTAGCTTCTGTAAAATCAGGTAGACCAATGTAGAGAGAAAAAAAGAAAGAACTCCAACTTCTGTAGATAATGCCCCCAGATTTTCCCGCTGAGGGTCACAACATCTATTCCTCTTGCTTCAGCCAGTATTCCAAGGATTAGAAGCAGTCTGACTGCATCTTGGTGGGGGCTTCACACAGAAAGACAATATACAATATTTGCATGCTAGGAGCAATGATAGGTACTGAAACAAAGATGGCAATCCTGTTTTCAGGGAGATAGGAGCACGTACATGTCCTGGGAGATGATTCAAATAAATGTCACTCAAGAAATGCCAGCCTTGGCATCTTTTTCTATTTGGAGAGGATTTGCAGCAGCCTTTGCTGCTACATGTGCCTGGACTAATTGCACAAGTAGAATGCCTCAGCCTGCTCTATGCATGTGACAGTACTTACACACCTCTCCTCATCATAAGATTTGATCACCTGAGTAACAGTTTCAAAATAAAAGAATATTGCTTGTGTTCATTGTTTGCCTTTAGATCAATAAAGCCTGTAATATGAGCAAGTTCAGTTATCATCATACATTGTGTAATTATTAAGGAGGCAAATACTACAATCACTGTAGAAGTCTCAGTGTAATTGCTGTCAACAGTAAAATATGAAACCATGGTTTTGCTTTGCTAGAAGCTAGCGATCTAGTCTGGTGAGACTATCACTCTGCTCAAAATTGGTATTTGCAGCTTTTTGTTACCGCTTCCCTCTTGATAAATTTTATCCTGTATATTCTGGATTAATACATTTCTTGGAGGCTTGATTATAATAAAAATTTAAAGTGCTAAAGTGCTAAAATGAGTTGACATTTTTCTCTTGCCTGCTGTGGGGCAGGACTCTGCCCACTGGTCCCTGGCCACAAGAAATGAAAACAGCTGCCTGAGGAACACGTGCAGGAGAGCAGGACCTGGAAGCTAAGCCCTGAGCAGTTAACATGTCTCCTGAGTTTGGCCAAAAGACCTAGGGTGCCAGCACCATTCTTCTGCTGGTCAGAGACAACTCTTCCACATCTTGCAGTAGAGAGAGAAAGAAATCAATAGCAGTTCATATTCCTGTGCCTCTTGTCATGCATAGTAATGGCCCTGCTGTTACTTACAGTGGTGACTCATCACAGTGAGCAATATGGCAGAGCTACACGGTGGTGGAAATGGAGCTAATCTGTGATAACATTACAAATATGGTGATGCAATGGCTTTAGGTAGTGACAAGATCGGGACAGGAGGTTATTGATTAAGCTGCTACTGGGGCTGGAGAGAGAACAAACAAAGCAGTGATGCAACAGCTCCCAGAGTGAAAGCAACTGGCAATACTATCAGGTATAAAGATCTGTCTCCAAAGAAACTGCAAGCATGTTTCATCAGGTTGTGAAATGCCAAGCAAAGGAAAACAACAAGTTAGGCCCTACAGGAAGAGGGATGGAAGAGTGGAAGTGTGCTTGTCCAAAGCTGTCTAAAGAAGACACTAACAGAATGGGGGAGAAAAGGGACTTCTTAGTGGTGAGGAATAATAAACCTTGTAAATGTTATTTACTCTGGCGTTTTAATGTTTTCAAGTTCTGTTGTTCTTCAAAACACTTTTGTTTGAGTTAGTGATATTTTGCTTTAGGCAGGGTGCTAAACTGCTGATCCTCCACCTGGGAGGCTCCTGCCTAAGGCTGCAAACCAGGGAGTACTTCAGGAACCAGAGCCTCCCACTCCATGTGTTGCTCACCCTGAGATGTGGAGATTACTATGGGTAACAGACGGTGAGCCACAAGAAGCACATTGCAAATATACAATCTCCAATGAAAAAGAGATTTGCAAATGATAGCTTATACAATTTGTGCTACTACTATTAGTTTAACAACAGTGGATTAGTGGGCATTACTTGCTCTCCTTCAGTTAGTTTCCAGATGCACATAGGTCCCAAGTCTTTTCCAGACAGGCAGGCTCCCATCTGGGCGGAAGTTGGGAAGCTTCTCCCATGTCACTGTATAGGAAGACAAAGTGTCTGTCACCCTTCAGGTGTTAATTTGCTGCTCCCAGATTAGGAAAAGGTACATCAGAAGAGTTTTATTCTTTCCTAAGTTTCTGTTAGCTACTTGTCAGTTCTGCTGGAAATATTCCACATCTTATGCTCAACCTGAGGTCACTACTGCTCTGTGACAGTTCCACTGTATCCTTCCCTTCACCTTTGCTTCTGGGGCATCTCCTTCTACCTTTCCCAGCTTGCCATTTTTCAGAAAGGGAGCCTGTCACTAAGCCACAACACAGGAGTCTCTCTACCTGTGCTGTCCCTTCAGTAGCATTTGGACCTGTTGTCTACCTTTTAATAACATGTACTTGAAGGTTAGATGTCCCAAAGACATAGATTCTTTAGTATCTTTCATGAAAAGAGGCATCTGAGTAGAGGAAGATCTCTCCTATGTCCTCCTCAAGGGAATGGACGCAGTGCAGACTTGTTCTTATTTATCAGAGATCTATGAAAAAAATGAAATTCCTAGAAGACCAGGTCTTGATAGTGCTGCTGCTCAGGAGACCACTTTTTCGCAAAGAAGCAACCAAAGTTGAATTTCACTCTACATGCTAGCACTGCTTACCAAATAGTGTTAACTAGGGAGAATTTTTTCAGCATTACTGTTTGATAAAGGTCCCTCTACCCTGACTTTGTACCTGCTGCTCTGCACCAGGGAAACCTTTTTACTAAGCAGTTTGTGATATCTTTCAAGTCAGTGGCCTCAGATGATCCCATGAGTCTGGCTCATCAGTATGGATAGCAACTTTAACGTACCTCGATCTGTGTTAAAAATAATCTACCACAGTATTGCCCAATTTCCCAGTTGGTTTCTGTCTCTCAGCAGCTTCATACAGGGTAATGTTTTTTTCAGTTGAATGTCATTTGCAAAACTTTACAAGCTTGCTGTGAGTCTTCTCCTTCACTCTTTCTCCTTCTCTCTTCATCCAATATATGAAACTGTTGGTCCCTCTACACACCCCTGGAAGGATTTAATATCATCAACGATAGGGACAGATACTTGTGATACTGCATGAATATCAATATTAAGACACTCCCCCTTGGGAGATGTATGCATTGCAGGTCTCATTGGATCTGGCATCATAAACTGGGAAATGTGAAAGCAAGGCAGAGTGAGACTTTCAGTAGCTTAAAAGAGCCCAATTCCCATAAAAGTCTGTTGACTGCCATGGAAGTGTTCTTCTGCCTTTTACAATTCAGCTGCCCAAAGCTCAGGTCATATCAATTTCCCTCCAAGTATCCTGACACATGGTCATGGGGCAAATGCTCATCCAAAAGAAGCATGTGGTTATTTAGTTCAGGTAGATCAAAACTCTCTGCCAAGTAATTTTACTAAGCTGATTGACTCCATGGTCCCCTCTTTGTTTTTCTCATCTGATGTCAACTCATCTGACTTTGATTTCTCACCAAGAAAAAATGTCCTGTAGTTCCTTGTTAAACAACAGTATGGTCAACCACAGTGACTGGGGATGCTTCTGTACTGAAAGGGCAAAGTGTGGTCAGCAGATATGCACGCCATAGGGGTGGATGGATGAATGACTGGATAGATTGCTGTTCCAGCCATTTGTTCTATGTGAACCTGGTTTTCCTTCAATAAATAGTCATACCATTTTGAGGAAAACTTCTACGTACTCATTTTACTTCTTCCTCCCTCCCAGGCAGCATTACACAGTCAGCTGGCTGGTTCTTGGTTTTTTTGTGGGGGTTTTGTTTGATTTTTTGTTTGTGTTTGTTGTTTGGTTTTGGGTTTTTTTTAAAAGGCATCATGTCTATTCTAAAATGCTGTAAGTTGCCCTGAGAATTTCAGGAGGTGTGAGGGAACTGAAGAACTTTCTGACATGGGCAAATACAAAACTGTAAATAGTATGTGGCAGAAGTCAGGCAGGGAAGTGACTGCGATGTCAGAGCACAAAGGGGAGCAGACCCTTGCTGGATACCTGCAGGCAGGCAGCTAGGAAGGAAAGGGTCTATGAGATGTCTACAGGGAAGGAGCTGGATGGGCTGAGAAGTAGAAGGGAAAAGATGAAGTGGGTAATTAGAAAGAAAAAGGAGAGAAAAGGATCCCTGTGAAGACTTAGTCGGGTCAGATAAACAATGAGATGTCAGGGACGGGATGAAGCATTTGAAATGCAGCCTTCATTAATATTTTGTCTGTCTTATCTCAGACTAATTTATTTTATGGATGTGGAAAACTGTTCCAGCTGATGTATTGAGATGATTATCAGGAAACCTTATTGGTTTTTTGAACCGTTTCTTAAGCAGGAATTATCAACACTCCTTGAGGCCCTGTGCAGGTTTTCTACATTTCTCTATGTTTGAAGACATGAATCACTAAGTCACTATTATATCTGTGCTATCTATCAAGAAATTTCCAGTGATTTTATCTTGCCTCTAGCAGCTATGGAAGCTATTGCTACCCAGTGGTCCAATCACATGCCAGTTGTCCCAAGAAAAAGACTAGAAATTGTGGACAAGAGGGTTGGGAGTAACCAAGGGGAAAATATCCAGCTGCTCTCCAAACATGGTACTTCTGAGCAGATAATACAAGGCAAATAACTGATTACATTAATTTGGCTTTTATTCTATTTGTTTCTTCTATAAGCTATTCACAAAAATTGATGATTTGCTCAAAAATCAAAAAAAGTGTCATTAGGTTTCAGACAGCATAAAGGTCAGGAGAGAGGTGGAAATCTTCCCCTCCAACCTAGCTGACCCTAGAGGAGGGAGTCTCCAAGTGAAAGCACGTTGCTCTGGTTTTGGCTCCATCGCCATTGCCAGCGCTGTGGAAAACAAAGTTATTTCAGCTGAGGGCAGGGTTTATGTGAGGAAGCTACAGGTACAAAGATGACAACCAAGAGAGATGCTTTATGTAGTAGGTATTTACTGATAGTAAGAAATTAAATATGTTGCTTAAAAAGCATACAGGCTTCCTGCTGACAGTACTGCATTTGCTTGATCAACAGTCCTTTGTCCTTGTTTGCATCAGAGAATAGTCAGAAGGGAGCAGACTGTCAGGCCAGGTGTCTGAACAGACTTGCAAGGTACACCATATATGAGCAAAGACATCACTGACTACACTAGACAGCATGCTTAGCTACGTAAGAAAAGAGTTTAAGAGACTTCTATTATTCAGGAACAGACTTAGGACATTGTCTAAAGTTATCTCCAGAAGGACAACACGTGGAGTGTCTCCATTTCTGTGAAGATACACTTTCCCTAATAGCTGCCTTTGAGAGAGCTTTGCTGTGGTGGAAGGCCTCTGTGTGCAATGGTTTGTGAGCAAACTGGTCTTGGCATACACATGAATGCATGTGACAAATGCAACTGAGTTACCTGCACTTATAAGTGTAGATTATGATGGTAGTTATGCCAATGTAAAACAGTGATTTTTCATGAAGTAGTTCTGTGCATAAGAAGCTGCAAGGATAGACTTTTTCTCATTACTTTAAGCTGACTTTACTATTAATGTATATTGTTTTGAGCTTTAAGAACTTCAGGCCCAATGACAGGCTTAGTGCTGTGCATACTGTCTGCTTGACTTAATAAAGCACAGTAGGAAGAAGCTACTTCATTAAAAGAGAAGAATCATACCTCTTACTCTGTAAAGCCTTTTCATTTTTCAATCTGAATCTACTCAGTATATGCATATGTTTGTGTGACTTTAAGAAAAATATATTTACAATGTCAGCCACTGTAATCTATCACTATAAATGCTACTTTGGCGATTGCACTTCAGCAATATTTTTTAATTGTGGTGAAAATGTGAAGTAAACTTGCCAGTGCAAAGTCCAGGGCCTAAAGCAAGAGTCCTGTCACAAGCAGTAGCAGCAAGTGCAGCTTTGCCTAATGAAGAGCCCTAGGCCCTGATTCAGAGCTGACCAGAGCTGATGCACAGGCTCATCAGCTGTGGTGGACTTCATACTAGAGCTTACATTTGGTAGAGCGATGTTCGAAGTATGTCATGCCCAAGAATTGATGCATTTTGACATATCCTATAGCAATAAGCAAAATTAACTGTAACATATCTTATTTGCTCTGTACATCACAGGGCCTGATGCTGACAAGGGTGACAGTCTGCCCCCGGCATCTGAGCTGCCTGGCCTCGCACTCACTCATGGTCCGATGGGCAGCAGATCCGCTCACTTCAGCACAGATCTGGATGCCTCCCTCCTCGCACAGCCCATCTTTGTCACAAACACAGGTGTTGGATTGCTCTAAGGAAAAGCACAGAGGAAAAACATTCAGGATGGCATCCAACTCAACAAAAAACAGACTGACATATTCCCAGCAAAACTGTAGGATTGAGAGCAATTTTCTGGAGGGTGCTCAGTACAAGAAAGACATGGACCTGTCCAAGTGGGTCCACAGGAGGGCCATGAAGATGATCAGGGGGCTGGAGCACTTCTCCAATGAGGCCAGGTTGAGAGAGTTGGGGTTGTCCAGCCTATAGAAGAGAAGGCTTCAGAGAGACCTGACTGCAGCCTTTCAATACTTAAAGGAGGCCTATAAAAAAGATGGGGACAGAATTTTTAGTAGGTCCTGTAGTGATAGGGCCAAGGGTAATGGTTTTAAACTAAAAGAGGCTAGATATAAGAAAGAAATTTATGATGAGGGTGAAACACCAGAATAGGTTGCCAAGAGAGGTGGTAGATGCCCCATCCTTGGAAATGTTTAAGGCCAGGTTGGACGGGGCTTTGAGCAACCTGATCTAGTCAAAGATGTCTCTCTTTATTGGACTAGATGACCTTTACAGGTCCCTTCTAACCCAAAATGTTCTATGATTCTTTTCTGAACCAAAATAACATTAGCTGATATTCAGATTCAGTGGGAAACCTGGAAGTGGAAATGAGTGGTGCACTGCTGGGGCTTCCTCTCCTCAGAGAGGCTGGTTGTGCTTGTAGGAAAAGCTTGCTCAAGGCAGTTTTGTTAAGTTCAAAGGATCTACTCCTTCAAATAAATGTGCATAGCTGTATCAGTGACAACAGCTAAATAATAAGACAAGAAGATCCCATCTGAGATTTATTTTTCATAACTGTGTCTTTCTTTTGGTGTTGTATGTTTGGTTTTTTTTCCTATGTTTGCCTTTTTTGAAACTCCAGACAGTTTTGATTATCTTTTTCTGTTACTACTTTTGTCTGTTCAACTCTGTTAGGCAAAACAGATCAACTTCTATCAAGTAATTTTCTTGTTTGTTTTTTTTTTCCAAAATATGACAATAACTATGCCTCTATCTGTGGTACTTCTAAAAACCTGATTTTCTTCTTTATCTTTCCATTTCTGGCAAGTCTTTGTTAAATGCAATGTACTGTAGGACACTCAAGGAAATTAGATCAGGAAATTTGAAACCTTCGATTTCAGACAGATTACAAAAGACTGAGACTACTTCCTCTGAGGGAAGAAACATTCACCTTTGATCATAGTATGAGAAACCGGGTATAGGCAGTGAGGTACAAACAAAAGTCAGTGGTTTTCCTGGACAATATAGAACGAGACAAGTTTCTTGCCACAAGATACTGTTGGGGAGACTGCTCGGCATATTTCAGGAAAGGATTCCTGTGGGCAGTAAGGACTCTCTCAACTACTGTGTTAAGAAATTTAAAACAGGTGTCTACAGTGAAAAAACAGTAGCGTAAGGGCTTCACCTAAAAATTCCAAAGGACCAACAGGGTAACTCACTTAACAGAGACTAGGAATAAGCTTTTCCTGTAGATGGTGCATTTTGTTACAATATCGTGTGGGGTTTTCATTTCCATGGTTGGAGTTTCCTGCCGTGTTTGGACACCAAACAATGGGCTGATGGTTCGAACCAGCTTAACAGCACTTGGTGTTTCTGGGAGGGTCTGGAGATACCATACCAGGACAGACCTACAGCTAATGCATAACTGGGGAGAAAGGTTTCATTTTGGTCATATAAACAATATTGCTTACAATTGTGAAAAATCTCTTACCATCACATTTTTCCCATGAACGGCACAATCCACATGATGTTTCAGTGGCCTGAGGTACTTTGCAGTTTTCTGCATTAGTGAGAGAATACTTTCTGCCCATGCACTCCAAGGCATGCATCTTGCAAACAGTCAAAGCAGTGTTTCTTTTGGTTCTTTGATCTGTAGCACAGGTGTCCAGGGAAGGACTGAAAACAAAAGCAGGGATCAAGCTATTTAAATGTGCTTTATCCTGATATCTCTTAAAAAGAGCCGAGGGAGTGGAAAACATTCAGGGTCCAGTTCCAATTTCCTTATTCATTGAAGCACATCCTAAGAGTGCAGCTAGGGGACTCAAGACTTAGATGTGTGAATAATTCAGTCTCCTTTCTTTTCCACAGGATGCTGCACATCAGCAGAGCCAGGATCTGTCCCCTCTGAAGGACAGGTATTACTGAGTATTTGTCATTGACCTCAGTAGCAGTGAGAGTGAGACTTTAGTTAAAAAGAGTTCACATATCAATTATTCTCTAATATACTACACATGCATGCACCTAAGTACATACACAGAAAACATTTCTGTACATGTATTAAAATATTTTATGTCTTAATCACACAACATTAGAATATACTTAAAGTCCTTCTCTCTGCTGTCCTTCAAAAGCCTCAGCTTTTACCAAATAAAATCTTATGGTCCAACATCAGAGACCAAAGGTATTTCTGGAAATACACATACATCTCCACAGAATTTTAATGAAAAATTTGCTCTATTTATCCAGGTAATTTGCTTGTTTATTTCTTGAAACTTGGATATTGTTCTAACACCCACAAAAACTAGTTTGTAAAAGCAGTAATAACAATTCATGGACAACCTTGAATAGTGTTTGCTTTGGGGACAATTTCAAGAAGTTGTCATCATTTGTGTTTCATGCTGCAAACGTAGGAGGGGAGGAAAAGGAAGTGTTTTTTGGCAGACCTATAAATAAGGCACTGAGGAAAAGCACCTGCTCCAAGCTTTCGGGATGGTTCTTTGAAAGATGATTTTGAAACTTCTTAAAAGTGCTGGCCTTATAGAAAGCTTAAACTACCTGTAAGATATTACATCTTTAAGATAAGTAAAATTTGGCAGAGTACATCTGCTGAGACCGAAAACTTCGTTGCATCTATCTGCAACAAAGTATTTCTTCAAAGATTATTGACTGTATTGCATCTCCTACTTAACTTAGCATCCTCAACTGCAATTGGTCCCTTAACTGCTGTGCTTAGTCAAAATACCAGCCACTAAATTCCTAGTAAAGTTTGTTACCTAAATTCTCCTTAACACTCTTTTGCTAACTTCAAGAATGAGGTTAACTTTCTTATTCTGAGGCATAACAAGATGACAGCCCACTGGATAGGCTGCACCAATAGCTGATAAAAGAAGCTGGTGCATTTGTCTGCATTATATTGTTTGCTCATCTGGCTACACAGCCTATGAGTTAGTGGGGCATGGATTTATAATGTGAAAGTTACCTTTACAGAGAGTGGTGTTAGAAAAACTTCATCTTTAAATACCATCTTAAATTTGGGAGATCACAGTGTGATTCAGGGAAAACATCTAATCTGTAATTAAGTAGTTCATTATGCTTAAAATTGGCCTTCTTTATTTGCCTGATTGATAAATCTCAATATCAGTTTCTTAGGGTTCAAAACTTGTATACAAGGCAAGCTTAATTTAGCTGAAAAGGTTAAGGTCAGACACAAGTGCACTAATCTGTCTGCTTTGCACCGCTTCAGCAACATCCAAAAGTGGGCAGGGAGGCTGATTTAACCAGCTGCTGAAGGTTGAACCCAGGGAGTTCATGGTTCATGTCGCCAATCTCTTGATACAGTATAATCTCTCAAGCTGTCTTGAGAGTGTTTCACAGGCTTGCTATGGCTGGGTCAGCTGGGAGAAAACCAGTGGAAATCAACATGTTCAGGTGCATCAGAAAAAGGAATCTGCCCTCATAAAATATATTAATAATTTGCACTCACTGCTGAAAAAGGATACTTCAGGGTTGTCAGCATCACAGCAGTGCAATAAAAATTATTAGAGGCAAGGAAGAATCCTTGTGTAATGAGAATGTGAGAAATTAAGTACCTTTTGCCTGAAAATGAAGGCTTAAGTAAGAACAAGCTCTTAATAAAGCACATATTGTGAGAAATTAAATAGCAGATGTAAGTCAGCAAATACCTTCTCTCCCTTTCACCTACAATGAGAGTCAGACAACTTTTGGTGAAACTACAAAGTGAAAAATTCAGCATGTTGGAAATTATTATATTCAAGACCGTAATTTTTAATATAACAGAGGCCAGTAACTCTGAGGAGAGACACAGATGCAATGCAAGTAAGTGGAGGGGAGAGAAAAAGAGGGTATAATATTTAAGAATTATGAAATCTCTTATTTCACTGTGGACATAGTCTTTAGCTACTGGAGGCTGAGGTTTCATCTGTGTTAACTCACTAACTGTATTCTGAGCTTTTCATTGTACTAAGGCCATTTCACACAGAACAGCTGGTGTCCATACTGCTAAACTCTTTTTGCCCCCAAAAGATGGGGACTACATCAGACTGCCTGTTCAGAATGGTCCCTGAGCCTAATAACTCCTGCTTTGTGCCTGGGAATTACCTGGATGTTGGCCCTTGCCTAAACTCTACTAGGAGCTGCTTTAGCAACTTAGCAGCTCTGGTGCCCAGGATTCTTCCCTGGCTTTAAGTCATGAGGATAGATGTAGCCTAAGGCACCACATCATGAGGGACAAATTACCCCTCACTAGATGGTTGTGGGATCCTCATGCTGTCCCTGGAAGTCTTGTTTGCTAGTCTCTTGGAAACTGAAAGAATGTAGGATGGGACTGAAATCACACTCTTCCTGAATTCCCACATGAATGCTTGTTCCCAGCTCTCTCCTGAACAGAGGCTGCTGCTGGAAGTCACTGCCACAGCAAAGCAAGCCAATTTGCTTCTGTTCTCGGAGGAAAGACCAAGATCTGCTTCCATGCCTTACTCCTACAGCCTTAACAGGCTGGCAGATTAGTCTGCTTTGACAGCTGATGATTTATCCTTCTATTATTAGATGTGTTATTTCAAGACAGAGTGAAAAGATGGCATCAGGTAACAGAAATTACTGTTATCTATCTTCCTGCCATCTTGAACTTAATTATAAAAAATAGAAACAGGCAAGTAGCAGATTAATTATAACTGAAGCCTGAATGCATAACTGAATATAATTAATTTAACTACCAAGGTTATTGTAACTGCACAAGGCCTTCCCTAGCATTGTGGACTCCCCTAATCTTCCATGTAACTAATCTCAACGTACCCATAAACCAGAGGAGCGCTGCGGCCTCACTATAATAAGCAGTGAGACAAAAAGAGTAGGATCAGATTATTAAAAATATTCAGGTGTTTAAGTTCAGTCATACTTAGCAGAGCTGTTACAAAACTGGCATGCACTTTGCATGCAATGCAATGGCCTCAGATCCTAGGGAAGTCTTCAGTGGGTCTACAAAGACCTGGACTAAACTCACCAATTTTAATGTTTATACCCTAGAGTTTCCAAACTGCTCAGCTACTGCTGTGGCATAAACCTGGTCAGATTTTATACCCAGAGCTCACACCCACTGTGATGACTCTATAGGAGACTTCATTCAGTCTGTGAAAAACAGTCTAGATGTTGGAGTGATGAGTTCTTTGGCACATCTGGCCAGCAGTGCCCGGTGCTCTCAGGTGTCCTCTTGTTACCCCTTGGGTTTGGTTCTGTGACCTTCATGTTTAGCAAAGAACTGAGTTACTCATTTCCTTAGATTTCTCCTGCACTGCTTATTGCAGAATACAGGCTTATATCAAACAGGAAACAATAAACTCTGGTCTGCAAGTTATGAGGTCAGAAAAGGTGAGATAACTGGTCTGTGCAAACTGCTGTGTAAATGGGAGATTATATTATTGTGCCTTTCATAACCCTCCAGTTTCTCAGCGGGGAAAAGAAATCTGCTTTATTTCACTAGCTTACTGTTTTGATGGTTTATATCCCAAGGGCCTCTGTTCTAACTTTTCCTCAACCTTCTAAATCTTCAAAATATCATTTTATCTTTTTCCATCTATTTTACAGATCAAGTGGAGCTGAAATTATCCCTTCACCTTCTGTCATCCAACCAAATTTCATCACTGCTAAAATCCACTGACAGGTCTGACAAGGCAGGTAAGTGATGAACAGGACATTGATTGAGCTGTAAAGCAAACAAAGTATAATGCCTCCTTCTCATATGAGTAAAACTTTCTCATCTGTCATGGACTGAAGACTTAAGAAACGTAATTGGTCTTGAATAAAGTGAGAAAGTAATTGCCAAATTCAGCCTGAACTTACCCACACTCATAGGGCATTTTGCACACACATTGCGACTGATGCACTTTCTTCCAAGGCTGACATTTAGGCTCTGTCACTTCTGGTGTCACACTGGGCACTGAAGTAGAAGAACACAGACAGTGCTATTAAGGGTCAGGAAAACAAGGGCTGTTAAAGGTCTGCTCTGAAATTATCCTATCAGTCGAGCTTAAAGGGCACTGAGCTATACAACCATGACATAAAGTCACATCTTGCATGTTCAATAAAAGTAGCTACTGCATGGAAAGAATCAACTTTATTAAGAAGACATGACACACTTTGCAAAGTTACTGTTCAGTAATTTATCCATGGGTCATGAGTCAGATGGAAGGAGACAGGTACTATGTTCAAGCTTAAACAGTGATCTCATCTCTGCAGCAGCTGTTTGTTTCTGCCAAACTTAGCAGTGCAAAATCATAGGTGGCAACAGCTTTATCATTAGGTTTCAGAGTTACTAGCTTCACTTGTCACTAGAAAAGCTAAGGCTCTGAAGTTCTATGTAGAAATGTGAACCTGAGTATCTTTGTACACTGATAGTAACAAAAACTACATTGAAGACATCATTAGTCCTCAATATGCACTAACTTTAAAAATAAAAGCAAGTAGTTCTTGGGGAATTTTCATGGTTGCACATGTACTGATCTTTGAGTGATGAGTTGTATTCCAAGCTTGAAAATTAAATAGGCCTTTGCTAAACGTTCCTCTGGAAATTTCCATGTCAAGTAATGGCAAGACTTTGTTAAATGCATACAGACACACCTTCTGGGAAAGCTTTATCCTGATCTTATTTTTAGATTAGGTGTCTGTAGTTTCCTACTTTAACATGAAACTTTAATAACCCTGATTTTTTTTTTTAAATATTTTCTTTTATAAATAAATTTTTTACTTAAATTAAAAAATTTTTAAAAATTAAAATCTCCCTCATGTATTCAGACTTGCTGAGTAAAACAGACAGGTAGAAACTGTCAGACAAGGGAAAAATAGGAAAAAAAAACAGTTGCAGCACATTGCAATGCAGAGAGCAGACATAACTCTGTCTTCCTGCAGAGGGGAAATTTCCACAAGAAATCATTGCATTGTGTTCACCCCCAGGGCTGTTGGTTGTATAGTTGGTTGTTACAGATACTGTTACTGATTAAATGCTCTCATTCAAATGTATGTATGCCGCTGTGTCTGTGTATACATATCTTCTTAATTTTTACCCTTCTTATCTCATATTTCTTGGTTTGTTATCTATTGCTTTAATAGAGCAATTATTCTAATCTAATTGTTATCCCTTTTTTGCTTTTTAACCTTTGTACTAATGTAATGCTTCCATACAGCCAGGCCCAAGCTGCTTCTAAAGGTGGAAGCATTTGGCACTGATTTTTTGAATACATTATATAATTAAGAATGATGAAAATCAGTCACTAAGGCTAAGCCTAAGGAGTAATGGCAACAATACTTCAGCACTGGTACTTTAGCACTTCAGCAGCAGTGAGCTGTTCAGGTACAGACGTTATTCTTGCTGAAATTCTTACGCTTCCTGTGCATGTGGATATGACACAGAAGCAGACAACTCACACTGGGAATCTCAAAGGACCATTGCCTTCTAAGGTTTAAGCATGACTGTGACCTACTTCTTCCCTCAGGTCAGCCAACCTTAGGTAGGAGTTGGCTGATAAGGAGAGGACAGACATGAAAATCCTAGACTTCTACAGTAGTGGCTGTTGTCCCCAGGCAAGTGTCTCCCCAGGGATATTAGAACATCTGGGACCTTGGGTGAGGATGTGACAGGCCTGATGCAGCAAGCTGCTTGGATGACTGTATGCCACTGAGCAGCATCGTGGGAATGCATAAAAGAAAGCCCTGTCTGCCTCCCACAGCTAGAAAAGATGACTTAGAGATGCTGTAGGCTACAGCTAACTTCTCTCTCTGCCGGTGCCCACCAGTATCAACCCAGAAGTTAAACAGCTGTTACCAGAAACTTGAAGCAGCATTTCCTCTTGTTTTTCATTCCTGGAGATTTACTCCATGCCAGCTGTGTGACTATCAGCTGAGCAATAACAGGATAAGCCCTGTCCTTCTCTGCCATGAGAAGCTGTGGTGCACTGAACAGCTTCCAGATAGAAAAGCCATATGGTGTAGCTCACATGGTGGTGGTGTTACACAATGTGGGTGGAAAGTGAAGTATACTTGGGTGGCAGAATAGGCAGTATGCATCCCAGGCAATCCTTTAAAATACTGTTAGTGACAATACTTGATAGCAATAGGGGAGTGGGAAGCAAAAAGCCATATGGAAACCTCGCAAGAAATGTCTTAAGGCATCTTCTTTGAACAACCCACAGAAAACACATGCTCACGTTTTTTGTGTTTCTTGCTGGTGATTTAAGTATGGATTCTCTATCACTATATCACCTATAGCTCTGTCTATATCTTATCTGCACAAGCTGTAGTCTGTCCAGGAAAGAAACTTCTGCATTGCACTTAGAGAACAGCAGTGCTTACCTGGTCTCTTGCACCGGATAGTCTTCATGTCAGGTGACCATTTGAGACTGGGCTCGCACAAAATGGAGAGTGGCCCTTCTAAGTGCATTCCTTGTGGACAAGACAGAGTTATTCTCTCACCGATCTCATACACAGGTTTCCACGGCTCTCCTTGCAACTGCCCCTCCAGAATGGGCAGGAGACAAGCAGTTTCTAAGGATTGAATCATTTAAGATAGCCACAGTGAACAAGTGTATTACAGGAAACAGTCACATATTCTATCTTCTCCTAAATTCCTTAGCAAATTTAATTGTAAGATTAGCTGATTTTCCTGTATAAACATATTAATCAAGTTAGCACAGGATATTAACTCATCACACCAGCCAAACGTGTGCAATAACGAGGACAGAGTGACAATATCTTCTTTTCTACCTTGAAGAGGACTCCTCTGTTCCTAGGACCCATGCCTCTGTTGAGGGTTCACACTAGAGAGTAACATCCTAGTAGAGAGAGGTCATACACACAGGACCCTGGGAGACCATGCACTTATACACAAAGAGATGGCATTTAAACAGCATGGACTAGCATTTGTGGGCGATCAGTCCTGGTCAGAAGGAGGAAAGGAAGGTGTTGACCTGTGGGTCTGAAAATTACCAGGTGTCATTGATCACAAATAAAATATGCAGAGAAAAAAAGAAACCCTAGTGATTACTGACCAGTTTAGAGGAAAAGAGTGATGTGAGGAGACTATCCAAGGTGTAAAGTGATCCTTGGAGATGTGTTCTTACAAAAAGGCAGTTATTTGAGAACTTTGTGGTTGCCCTGTATTTCCCACTGAACTTTTTCCTCAGTTGGCTTTAGACATAGATCCATTCCCATGGTTCCTGGATATAGTATAGGACTGAATTAAGCAAAAAGGTTTATTTCCACAGGAAGTAATTCCTGGAACGGAATTTAGTCTCCCTCACTTCTAGCCTTCTATAAATCCACGCTTTATAGACATATTTCTTTTTCAGTATTACAATATCTGGATTCAAAATACAAGTCAATTTAGGCCTGATTATGTCTAGAGAGCTGGGAAATGCAGATGTGTATTTTTCTCCAATTGTTACTGGAAAGCAGATGTTCAGAGATGTTTCACTGGAATTCAGGAATGCAGTCGTATTTCAAAGCAAGAATCAGTTAGACATACCCTGGCAATATCTTTCTCCAACTTGCCACTGTAAATTACTGCCACACTTAGCAATGGGCTCACCAACAAGAGAATATCCATGTCTGCAAGCATAAACAATGCTTTTCCCAACAGGGTATGAGTTTTCAGCATTCTGAAAGAAAAGGAACAGGTGAAATTTTGGATATACAATCTAATAACCACCAGCAGTAGTTCTCTTTCATTCTGGGATGCAGCACCTGAGGACAGTGAGAAATATTAATGCCATTCTACAATGCACGGATGAGAGTGTCTGGAATACCGGGGTCAATTCTGGCTATCAACAGTAAATGTGATCAAAACAGATGATGCTACAAATAGGTTAGAAGAATACTGAATATTTGGGCTATCTTAACTTAGCAAAATGAGATTTAAAGTAGATGCCTTTGCTAATTCTCTGGGTGGTATGTCATCAGTTTGCTAAAGGTTAATGTGATGTGGTTACTCAAAAAAGCTGGACTTGTAACACACAGGTCTTTTCTCATTTTATATTCCACTCTCTTCTAAGGAGAGATCTTATGAAAAATTTAGACTACTCTAGAAATGGCAGTGTTTTGCTTTTAGTTTGTGAACCAGAATTATCAATACAGGAGGCAACTATTCATTACTCAAAAAAAAAATCTCTGGCAAAAGAGGGAGCACAAAATTTTGGATCTTGCCTTAGGCTGCAGTTGTGCAGAGACAACTAATGGGTTTTGAACTAATCCTTTTACCTGTTTATTGAGCAAAAATACAGCCTCATAACATGGAAAAGGCATAATCCATTCCTCCAAGGGAGGAATTGATACTCCCTTGATAAATAGACCCAACTTACAGTCAGCCAAATACCTTGCCAGATAACAGTTCTGTTGGGGAAAAAGAAGTGCAGTGGTGAGTTACAGGGTGTAGAGTGAAGATTCCTAAAAAACATTTATAATTTTGCTATGGACTTGCTGGAAGACCTTGGATGGTTTACTTTCTTTGCTGTTTTTTCTCTAGTTTCATGTGACTCAGAAAATTTTTAACATGTTTATAGGGTAAAGGACAAGTAGATTACTTTTCTCTGTAGGTACCATGGTCCAGAAAAGCAAAAATTTTGTTCTGGTTTTGGGGGTGAGGCTTTTTTGGTTTTCTTTTATTTTTAGTAAGAACTTACCTTGTCATGTAAACTTCAGTCAGGGAGAAATGCTGAAAGAGCTGCTATACAGCAGCTCTGATACTAAGCTTACCAAGATAAATACAGATTTGCCAGTGAATATCTGTATTAACTGTGATAGAGACACTATAGGTAGGGGTAGGACAGATAGCATGATAGTAGAAATAACTTACTTGAACAAATCCATTTTCCAAGAGAGGAGGAGGTGAACAGAATTCTGTAGGAGTTATGGATAAATCAAAACAGTGTGGTTCAATCAAGCTACAAAGCAAAGTATGATTTAATTTGGATTTAGTCTCCATTCCTTTCAAAATTCAACACTTCTCAGTGAAGCCCACTTTCAAGACTATTATGTGTCCCGTTTACATCACAATTATACTTAAATTGGCACTGCCAGGTTATTTAAGAAAGTACGAAATAGACAAGCTTACTGGCTTTTACCAATTTTCTACTCTTACCTTGTATCAGATTCAGAGCTTCTGAACTTGATTTTGTTTCAATTTAAATACAAAAGCTCAGTAAGTGATCTTCTCCCTGAATTCAATAGCTAGTGCACCCTTCTGAAATAAATTTTTAAATCTTCCTGTAGCCATGCTACAAACATTTTATTCCACTTACCGAAAATGCTGCAGCTCTTCATCTTCGCAGGGTCTGCTCTCACGCCCCTCTCCTGTGCAGGCCTTCCCACCACCTTGGGGGGAGGGGTTGCTGCAGGTTCGGCTCCTTGATTTCCTTCCCCCTGAACAAGGACTCCAGGAAGACCAGCAGCTCCAGCGTCCATCAACAACACCTGTGCAACATTTGGGAATATTTCACATTAAAACACTCTGTTGGTGGTTGAAAGGCACAGGCTGTTCAAAGCTAGTGATGGTCCAAACTGTGTCCTTACCAAGAATTCCGGATTGCAATGATCTATCTTTCACCTTTCCAAAACTTACCTTTTACATAACTATAATTCCATGCAGTCTATGTGTCATCAAAGTCTGACAGAACATAAAAATAGCTATCAGCTTCAACTAAGTACAAAATTAAACAGCAAAAACTTTTGAAGTTATTGATACTCATTCATTTAGTATATATATTTATTTATAGAAAGTTATATTTTGAATGTTTAGTATTCACCACACATTTAACAATAATAATAAAAATAGTTCTTTGTTAAATACTGTTTGGACATGTTAAGCAAAGACTCAGGCTCTGCAAGAAGAGCCCCCCACCCCACGCTGTATGTCTGCAGTGACGTCTGACCCAAGAGGCCACTGCATATCAGCCACTCATTCAGGCTGTACAGTGGGACAAGCAGACTCTGGAAGCAGGAGACCACACTTTGTCACTTCTAAACTCTACCAAGCTTAAAGAGTGCTGACCTGGCTGATCTTGCACGAGAGTTCCCAGCTCACAGGCTGCTCCAAATGTGTAAGGCTTGCAGTAACACACACACTGAGTTCCTTCCACGGCCGCCTCACCACCATTCTGGCAGGGCTGACATTTGCAGGGATCATTTTCAGTCATATATTCTTCAATGGCTTGTTTTAGGTAATGCTTTTTGACTGAGGAGCAGGGCACTTCCTTTACCAGCTCATATAATGGTGTTAGCTACAGACAGTAGAAAAACTTGGGATATAAGAGTTTATAAGGCCCATTTCATCATGCAAAGTAATTTGTGATGTATGCTCCTGCACATGGGAGTTGGCAGATGCTCTAATTTGCTATCTACCTAGTTAAAATCTTATGTTTGTTTGTAATATTAGCCTTATTCTAAGAAGTCCATTCAGCTTAACAGAATCCCTTTAAGCTACTGGTAGATCAGCCATGTTTAAACATATTTGGGCTATGAGATTATGGTTGAGATAAAAGTGTAACACAGACCACCAATGTAGAGTAACCCAAACTCTCATCCAGCTATCCTCTGTCTAAAAAGCTGGGCTAGTCATTATGGTATTTCACTGAGAAGCAACTGAAGGTAACAATAAGCAAAACCATTTTGCATTTCTATTGCCTATTTTATGACATTGTGTGCTTTTACATTTACTTTCCTTTCCTTTTTTATGAAGTGATCTGAAGACAAACTGATTGCAGCCTACAGCCTGATTAATCATCAGCTATAGCTTAATCACTTCTCCCCTTGAGGTGATACCATCTGCTCATCTCTGCTTCAAGAAAATAGCCTTACCTTTTGTTTAATTACTCTGGGATAGTCTGTCACTGAACTGGCCCAGAAGGAGTATCTCTCACTGTTCCCAGCAGGATTATTCAGCTCTAGATAACTAAGGCCAGCAACAGCACCTGGGCTTCCTCCTTCTATGTATGGGTCTCCTTTAATCTTGTTACCACTGCTTCCTGTAGTTTCAGGATGGAAAACACAGAAAATACTAGCATTGCTATATTTACTATTGGAAATAGAAATAATACATGCAAAAACGATTCTAAGAAGTAGTAAAATGACTCACTAGTGCAGACCTGTGCCTGGGTCAAGAGCTTCAACATGGGTAATATGTTAGAACTATTTGGTTTTGCAGGTGTCCTCCCAGCCCTGACTTAGGGAGTCCAGAAAAGTACTAGTTGCTGGGAAATCATTAGTAATGATTGATGGATGTTGGAGAGCCTTTTAAGCCTGGAACTTGGTGTCTGAGTTCAGTGTGTTAAAGTAGAGTTCAACAAAGCTATCAAAACCTGCCCTTCATTTTGACAGCTACTTAGAAGATGAAAGATGGAGACATGACAACCATATGAGTCACTGTTGAACATTTACCTGAAGAGGTCTGTAGCAATTCATCCAGTTTGGAGCACTTTACTTTCTTCTTTTTCACAATGAATGCATTCCAGCCTGATGTGGTGCACTGGTACATGTCTGTTATGCTCAAACCTGCAGACAATTGATCCATTAAAAATACTGTATGCAGAAAGTGTATTGGATTAATTTCTGAATTTCTCATTAAAGTATTACACCTAAATTAGAAGTCCACTAACTAGCATGTTGTGTTGGAGGGTCTGCACATTGTTAAAGCCTATAGATGGAGAGATAGGGAGTGTATTCAGAAAAAGTTTATTGCTTCTTTCATCTCTTTTCTCAGCAGTACTGCTTCACGCTGAGTACCATCATATGTGTCACTCTAGTGTTTGCTCTGTTTGTCATTTATTCTGCTTTACGCAGTTTTACTCAACCTTCAGCTCCAAGTAATTTTTAAGCTTTAATATTATTTGGGATTTAGATTGGCACTAGAATTTAGGTTTAGCCTAATCAACTAACTATCAAATCTTTGCTACTCAGAGCACTGCAGATCACAGATGTGGATCTAGAACTAAATGTTGTGGTTTGAGCACTTTTTCTAATCTTCTTTCTTTTGCCCACAAAGAGAATGTGGTGACTAGTAGAAGTCTCTTACTTGATTTTAGGTATTACTTGGCAGAACATGCAAATAATTTTTTTTCTTGTTTATTCACTTTGTTTCTTGTAACAAATACTCTAGTACTCTACCTTCTGCTTTCATTTTGTCAGTATCCATATAAAAAATAACTTTGTAATGTCCTCCTAGAGATCCAGAGTGTAAGAAATGAGTCCCAAAATGTTCAATAAGTCTTCGGTAGACATTGTAGTCATAGACGACTGGAAGGTTGGCCAGTTCCTTCCAGAATGGCTCCGCAAGAGTGAGAAAGTCTGGGCGGTTGTTAATAAATTGAGCAACTTCCACACTGTTCTCAACAACCATTAGCTGCTTACTCTGGGGGAATGAAAAGATGTCAGTCATGCTCCATGTCACTATCAGGGTGGTTCCTACTAGCCAGATGACATGCACATTACATTGGCTACTAACCAACAGCTTAACAGAGCTGTTAGATATGTCTAAGCAACTTGGTGAATGCAAAAAAAAAACCTTGAAGCTAGGAAATGTATTTTGGACCTTTATTTATAATTGCTGCATATATATATTGAATTTATTTATGATTTATTTCCTCCCGTGTATCAGAAAGCCAGCATAAGGACAAACAAGAAAAAAAAATATCACTCTTCAAAGCTAATGGTGGTTTTCAACACCTGAAGCCTGGAAGTAGCAAGCTAACAAGCCTTATCTGAAAGCAAATTGGAGGCACTACAGAAGTCTTCCTTGCACCTGTTTTTCCTAGAGGACCTTTTCTTTCTAAGGAGCTCTAGCCATTTTGAGGATGCTACTAAATTATAAAATTATAAAATCCCATATGCCTATACAGTATTTCAGCCCCTCGAAGTTGCTTTTGAACTTTGTTATGCCAAGTTTCAATATATGTCATTGTTAGTGTTGTAAAAATGAGCTTGTCCTCTGTCACCTTGGGGACCATAAAATTTACAAATTTCTTACTTGATTTTATTCAGGGGTTACATATTTTATATAGAGGTTATATTTAATAACTGAGTTACTCACAAATTATTTATCTAATGGTTGTTTTTAAAGAGGTCAAAGGTGTAAGTACTTTGACCTCATGGTTGCTTAAGACACCAGATCCCTCTCTTAATAGAGACCTACTGGTGGAAAATGTATTATAAAATAAATTAAGCTTAATCACAGAATTATTTCCAATTTTTTGCTCCAAGACACTGGCAGAGATAATAGAAAAAAAAAAAAAAGGGCTGTAAATCATTAGAAGAAAATGGAAAAGATTAATCAATTATGAGAATCCACCAATGGTGGAAAACAGCTGGTAAATATATAAAAAAACAGCTGGTACATAAATAAATTACTAATAAAGAGGTAAAATTGAGAAAGTAAAAGCAGCAGCCAATCCTTCTTAATTGATAACCAAAGCAGTGAACTCTTTGTAAAGGTTTTATGAGATTTTTTTTCTGTCATCCACTTTGTGCCAAAAATATCTGGATAAAAAAAATATTTACATCTCACTATAAAAGCACGTGAAAAAAATTATGAAAATGTTTATGCAAAATACTAAGCCACAGCAACAACTTATACTTACCTTTTGACTGTGTTGCAGATTTTTATTCTGTGAATAGCTGTGTCCACTGTTTGATCTTTCATACCTCTCTGTGTGTTTCATGTAAGACCAGCTGCTGTTGAAAAACTCATAACTGAAATCATTCTGAATTTTAACCTAGAAGATGAAAGATAGAATTCTGTATAAAAACTTCATTAAGAATGTTAAAAATGATGACTTATAGAGTAGAGTAAGTCCTTTCTGATGCAAAAAATCCAATGCATTTTTCAGGCTGAATACATTTCAGACTTCATAAAAAGTATGAACGCTATTGGAAAAGCACATATTTGTGTGTTAAGTATTTGAGTTATGAGGTAAAACACATTAAGAATTGCTTGGCATGCTTTTGATAACCATGAGACAAACCAAATCTCTGAGACAGTGACTTCAAAAAAATCCTATCTCTGGAAGATATCCTCAAAGCATCCCAAAAACTTGTGAATATCATATTTCTTAGGGTGATTCAGACCATACTTATGCTAAGGAGATGGCTTTACTTCAGTCTAACTGTGAGAGATTTAGAAATCACAACCACAGAATCACTTTTTTTTTCTTTTCATTTTAGCAAGATATACACCAGTTTGTATTTCAAAATAAGAAGTGACTGTAGAGAGGGAACAAGTGTCATTCAGCTGCACTTAGGGCAATGTACCTGCCAAGAGAACCTACGAACTTAGCGTTATTCTTCCTGTTTTAATCATGACTCTAAATACAAAGCTGTGCTTACTAGAAACATACCTGGAAAGTATAAGCAAGAACGCTTTCACCCAGCCTGTAGTATTCTCTCCCATCACCACTAAAGACCTTTCTGCATTGCCCTCCAAAGCTTTTTGTATGAATGACTCTTCCCCTAGTCTCACCAGTAATGGCATCAAAGCTACAAGAAGAAAATCATGAAAGATCGTTAAGACAAAGAGGTAGCAAATCATTTTACAGGAGGTAAAAATTACAGAGCCATTAGAACCTATTGCTGCATCTGCAGATTAAGATCATAAGCTGATTTACCCAAGAAAAGAGAGTTTCAACTGGCAGACTTCTATACATGCAGAACTGTAGCATGAATAACGTGTTACAATATGGAAAACAAAACGTTGTTTTTAATTTGTCAACAAAAATGAGCACGTCAATATCTCTTAACATTAAGACATACATATCTACCACAACTTGTTTTATTAAGTTTTATTGTTTCAGCAATCAATGCAACACAAAAACAACAGGGCATCTATTCCAAAATGGGTTTTGTATTGTATCTGAATTACATTGCATTCCAAGTGATAAAACTGTGCTAAAGAAACTTAAGATAATTATTTTGCTAGGTTGTAGATGGGATGTATAAACAGAAATCCATATGGATCCACAGTACTAAATATGACAGCAATGAAGAAAAAGAATGAGCATTGCTGGCTCATTTTTTTGATGTTGATGATCATGTGTTATTGGTTGATGCTTCATTTCATATCTTAAAAGATGTTCTTTAATTGCAGGAATGAAAGATAAAAAGCTTTATTCTGTGCTTTATCTAAAAGTCTGTATATCCTGGCTGCACTGAGCTACTGGCATAAAGGAGGCTGTTGTACAGAACATTTTTGCATATGGGACATTCTACCACAGACCCTGAAGGCCTGTCTGTACAACCAGAGCTTGTAAATGCAACAAAAAATGTAAATACATCCAGCATCAGTTCTACTGACCCCAGCACAGAACATTACCCTGTTCCTGTAAGTTCTGAATTTGGAGGTGTTTTATCAGTGTCACATACAGTCCTTTTCTCTTCACATTGATCTTCATCTGCACCATCTTCCTCACAATCCTGATCACCATTGCACACAAGGGATCTGCTAATGCACTGACCTAATTAAGAACAAAAATGCATGGGGAAAGGAGAAGAGTTTGTTCATTTAAAAATAAATCACCTAAAATCAAAGCAGAAGTCCTGCTTATCTACTACATTATTTAGGTACAGTGTATAGTACACTTGAGGGAACCATAGCCATTCAAGGCCTATGATATATTAATAAAACAACTTCTAGATTTATTTCCTGAGCTTTCATCCTTTGACCACATCACTTGTTATAAACCCTGATTATCTCTCTGGTAGTATCAAAACATATTTATCGTGTTGCTCTGTGATAAACTTCTACTACTGAGATGATGTGTTTTTTTATGAAGGTAGTGGAAGCTGCTTCAATATGAGGACTGTTTTAGGGAGTATTAGTTTCCATGACCATGATTTCCAAGATTTTTGGATATAGCCTAGAACAGCTTTGAACAATCACATCGAAGGTTGCATTCCTTAATTACCTTCTCATAATGAAAGAAACTGTACTCTAGGTCAAATTAGTAAAGCAGAATGACTTAGAGAGCCTACCGGGGCTACAGCACGTTACCCACAAAGCTCTGTAACACTTCAGTTAAAAATAAAATCATGTGTAGTTGAGGCTGGAAAAAAGGAAACATCTTCCTAAACCAAATTTACCTGTAGGTCAAAAGATCTGCAAAGCCATTGCCCATTTACTAAAGTTCAAAGACAACAAGGTTATCTTCTTAACTTTATGAGCAGAAAGTGGTGAAAAAGATCTTGGATGGTACCTGAGAAACACCTGAACCGATCACCACAGCCATCCTCTGTTGGGCATCCCCTTGTTGGGGTGCATGGTCTCGTTTCAAAGGCATCCCCAGAGCAGGGGTTTCCCGCATACTGGCCATAAACTGCTAATGTCCGTCTCCGAACCTGAATGCAAATCAAGGGAGATCTTAGAAAATCAAAAAGCAATGCAGGAATAGTTTACCAGTGTCAAGACACCACTCTACTGCTATAAGGAAATGACCACACTTCGTATTACCACAATATGGTAACAAAAAAATTGATACAAAGACATTTTATCTATAAGGTCTTTAGACGGATGCATAAGCTTGGCTGATTTGTTCAAATATCTAATATGTAGCTGAAATCAAGAGAAAGCTGCTGACAATATTCAGTTTTGCTTTACATTTTTAATAGGACCAATCATACCTGAATTTGCTAAAGTTCTTCAAAGTAAACAATGTCATTAAGGAAGATGATAAAATCTGACATCAAGTTGGCTACTTTTTGCTTCTAAAAAGAATAAGTACAGTCTCGTGGTGCATCTTTAATTTTGACTAATGCCTCCCTAATTGATGCAACATCAAAGTAAATGAGAAGGAAAATGAAAAGCAGGTTTCTTGCACATCAGTAGAGTTGCACTGTAAACAACATCAACTTGTTTTCATTGAGGCTAATACTTTGCAACCAAGTTTTCTTTCCTTGAGACACGACTCCACTAATAAAATATCAGTGGAATTGGTACAAACCAGCATTAGCTGGAGGAGGAATGTCTGAATTTACTGACCGCTTCAATTGAGCATTTTGGAACTATCACCAAAATAAAAGATGCACAAATTATTTTACGACATGAAGATCATAGCTTTGAAAAGAAACATACTAGGGACAGACTGGAAGATTTATCTTTTGAGTTCTTTTTTCTTCAAGCTTCTTGTTCTGCTTGGGCTTTGTCTGACTTTGAATTTTAAAGATACAGCAGCTCCTTAATTATTAGGGAAAAAGCATATGTCCTTGAAGACATCAGTAGAGGAAAGGTGCATCTGTCTATACCTGCATTTGAGTACAGCCATCACACTCAGACCAAGGGCCAAAAGAATTCCAACGGCAATGGACTGGAGGGGAAGGGCTGATCCAGTAGTATTTTTTGCATTAAAAAAAAGAAAAAAGAGGAAAATCATTAGGGTTTTCCACCTGTAAATATTAGAGCACAACTTTTCTAAACAGCAAAGCAGGCTTTCAGTAACAACTAGGGGTATGATCAGGCTCTCTCTAATACCATCTTGGATTTGCTTTTCATGTGTAAGAATAAAATCAGTCCCAGCTTAAGCTCTCTGGTCACTGAAAAGAAGAAACTAGATAAATTCACCTAGCCTGAAGACGAGCAAGGACTTTGTGCAATCATAACACAAGCTTTGAAGACCAGCTTCACATTGCAAAGCAGGGAGAGGCCAGACCACATCTGGAGATGGACAAGGAGCTGGCAGGGGCTGTGTGTGACATGGGGTGCAGCAGACCTTCCTGTGGCAGATCTCAAACAGCTTCCCATTAGGGAGGCACTGGGAGTACTACCTGCCACTGGGATCTGGGCTGGCTCGGGGTAAAGCTGTGCTTCACAGATGTGAAATGCTGTGGCTCACACCACCAATGTGTTCTCTTTTCCCTGAGGGCAACTGACTTCTCTGGGCAGAGGTAACAAACACCATAATGCCTCACTCTTGTCACCACTGATGGCTGTGGCAGGGCTGACACCAAACAGTGTCTTCGGTCCCAGGAAATATACTGGAGACCCCTTTAAGCCCTGGCCCATATCATGCACCATAAAATCATAGAATCATAGACACATAGAATCATAGAATCTTAGAATTATAGAATCATAGAACGGTTTGGGTTGGAAGGGACCTTCCAAGTTCATCTAGTCCAACCACCCTGCAGTCAGAAGGGACATCTCTAACTAGATCAGGTTACTCAGAGCTCCATCAAGCCTGGCCTGGAATGTCTCCAGGAATGGGGCCTCAGCCATCTCTCTGGGCAACTTGTTCCAGTGTTCCACCACCCTCACAGTAAAGAGCTTCTTCCTAATGTCCAATCTAAACCTACCCTTCTCTAGTTTAAAACCATTGTCCCTTCTCCTATTGCTACAAGCCCTTATAAACAGCCCCTCATCAACCTTCCTATAGGCCCCCTTCAAGTACTGGAAGGCCACTATAAGGTCTCCCCAGACCCTTGTACTCTCCAGGCTGAACAACCCCAACAATCTCAGCCTGCCTTCGTAGGAGAGGTGCTCCAGCCTTCTGGTCATTTTTGTGGCTCTCCTCTGAACCCGCTCCATCAGGTCCACAACCTTCTTGTGTTGAGGGTTCCAAGCTGGACGCAGTACTCCACGTGAGGTCTCATCAGGGCAGTGTAGAGGGGCAGAATCACCTCTCTCAATCTGCTGGCCATGCTTCTGTGGCAGGGCTGACACCACCCTTGGTGAAGCCATACTGGCTGTCTCCCGTCACCTCCCCCTCCTTCATGTGCCCTCGCAGAGCTCCCCGGAGAAGGTGTNAGAGCTCCCAGGAGAAGCTGTTCCATGATCTTCCCAGGCACAGAGGTGAGGCTGACAGGTCGGTAGTTCCCAGGGTCCTCTTTTCTACCCTTTTTAAAACTAGGTATAATGTTTCCCTTCTTCCAATCACCAGGGACTTCACCTGACCGACAGGACTTCTCGAATATCACGGAGAGTGGCCTGACTACATCAGCCAACTCCCTTAGGACTCTGGGATGCCTCTTATCAGGTCCCATAGGCTTATGTATGTCCAGGTTACTCATGTGGTCACGAACCTTGTTTTTACTCACAGTTGGAGGGACTTTGTCCTCCTGTTCCCCATCTTGTGGTGCTTCAACTCGGGAGGTGTGAGAAGAGAGGTTGCCAGTGAAGACCAAGGCAAAAAAGTTGTTGAGAACCTCAGCCTTCTCCTCCTCTGTTGTTACTAGTTTACCATTCTTGCTCATTGGGTTGGGTACGTTTTCTTTGATCTTCCTTTTCTGGTTTACGTACCTGTAGAAGCCCTTGTTATTCTTTGCATCCCTTGCCAAGTTCAGCTCCAGCCATGCCCTGGCCTTCCTGACCCCATCCCTACACAACCAGGCAGTGTACCTGTACTCTCCCCAGGATTACCTGTGCCTGCTTGTACTGCTTGTACAGTTCCTTCTTGTCTTTTAGCTTGACCAACCATGCTGGTCTCTTCCTTTCTTTGCTTGATTTCTTACACCTGGGGATCATGAGTTCTTATGCTCTAAGGAAAGTGTCCTTAAAGATCTGCCAACTCTGTTCTGTTCCCTTACCCCTGAGGACCATTTCCCAGGGAGTCCTACTGACAACTCTGATGAGCTTGCTTGCATTGGTGACCATGAGATCCACTATCACATCCCCCTGGGTAGGGCTGTCTATTTCCTGTCTTAAGAACTTATTGTTGAAGCACTCCAAGAGTCTCCTGGATTGTCTACAGATCACTATGGTTTTTTTCTAGCAGATGGCAGGATGGTTGAAATTCCCCAACAGGATGAGAGCTTGTGAGTGTGATGCCTCCTGTAGCTGGAGTAAGGTGGCTTTGTCCATAGGCTCCCTTGATTGGTTTGTCTGTGGCAGACACCAACCACAAGGTTCCTGCTGTTGCCTTGGTCTCTACCCATATGAGATCCTATCCATAAGCTTTCAACATGCTCTTGGCTATTCTTTAGGGACATCTCTTCACACTCTATCCAATTCTTAACATAGAGGGCAACACCTTCACCACTNCTTCCCCACTCCTTCCTCTCCTGCCCCTTCTGAAGAGCTTGTAGCCATTGATAGCCACACTCCAGCCATAGGATTCATCCCACCAAGTTTCGGTAATGGCCACTATATCATAGGTCTCCAGCAGCATGGTAGCTTCCAACTCCTCCTGTTTGTTGTCCATGCTGCGTGTGTTTGTGTAGAGGCATTTCAGCTGGGCTGTCGGCCATCTCACCTTCTTAAAAGAACACCCTCTAACTCCCTTAAGGTGTTTCACAGATGTTTCCTTGTTGGCTTTGACTACTTTGGGAGCCCCTGGCTCATCTCCATAAGATTTGGACTGTGCTGCAGTGTCTCTAGCATGCTTCAGGGCAACAAGTTGAAGGCCCTTAATAGCAACCCGTCCCTGTAACCCTGGCGTGTCATCATACAACTTTTCACAGACAAGCTTGGTATTATTATCCCCCTCCCCCTTCATATCTAGTTTAAAACCCTGTCAATCAGCCTCACAATCTCTTGAGCAAAGACCCTCTTCCCCTTATGAGAAGGGTGTCTCCCATTTGTGGCCAGCAAGCCTGGTGCTGTGTAAACCATCCCATTGTCAAAAAACCCCAAAATTGAAACCAGCCACAGAGCCATGTATTAATAAACTGTATCCATCTGTTCCTTCCAACGTAACTGCCTGCAACTGGAAAGAGAGAGAGTCCCCTAGACTCCCTAACCATCCATCCTAGGGTCCTGAATTCTTTTCATTCCTCTTGGACTACAAGTTGTAGTTTTCCTCTCTACCTACATGGAATATCAGTAATGGGTAATAGTCTGAGGACAGTATCAGGCCAGGGAGTCTCCTGGTCATGTGTCTGACTCTGGCCTCAGGGAGGCAGCAGACCTGCCTGTGGGATGGATCTGGTCAGCATATAGGGCCCTCTGTTCCCCTCAGAAGGGAATCACCAACCACACCTACCCTCCTTTTTTTCTTAACAGAAGCAGTACTAATGAGTGGGGCTGGCTGACTCACCCTAGGCACCCCCCAGATGGACCTTCATCTACATCCTCATGTGCCTGGCCCTCAAGTTCCAGAGCATCACACCTGTTGTGTATGGGCAACTGGAAAGGCGAGGGAGGCTGGGAGGGGATTCTCCTGCCTCTATGAGCAGGGACCTGCATCGATTCCCCCCATCTCTTAGGTCCTTTCCTTCTGTCTGATGGCAAGAGAGAAGGGGATCCTCTGCTTCTTGTGGAGCCTCCACCTGTTGCCTTTGCCTCAGGGTGTGTCTCCACCAGTCTACTTCCCTCTCACTCTCCCTGATGCTCCTTAACCTCTCTACCTCCTCTTTCAACTCTGACATCAAGCTGACAGCTCATTTCCCTGGTCACCCTGCACACTGGGGCTGTCTCTGCTGCCCTGCTGTCCCAGGGCCAGGCTCCAGCATTCCACACAGCCCCTGCACAGCCCCACGTGTGCGTAGGAGCTCTGGCTGGGTCACTACGTTCCCTCTAGCAATGGCTTTCAGCCAAGTGGTGGCCATAGCCAGGGTTACCACCAGTAACACAGCTCTGCTGCCCACCTAGTGCCGTTTCAGGAACCCCTCGGTACACTCAGACCTGCTGCAGCTCAGACCAGCTCCGAAGCAGCTGCTCTCAGTGACTGCACCAGAAGTTGTCTGTTAAGCTATACATGCTTAGTCTTCCTTATATAATTTACTAAGAAATATTCACCTGGAAAAAATAGAAAAGAAGCCTGAAACTTCCAGCAACAGAAAAATTCCCGTCACCTGAAAAAAAGAGAAGCAAAAGCAAATTTATTTTGCTTTTCTGGTTTTTCTGTTAGCTTATGCAACTGTTTCAACTTTCTGCAATTGTTATACTAGTCAGCTAAAGAAATAAACAGGAGCATCACACTGGTTTTCCTCATCTTTGTTGTCCAAGCTGCTGTTTTTAGTTTTCTTCTTTCTTTCAATACCACCCAATTACATTTTCATCTAAGTATCTGCCCATATAAATTAATATTTCATTGCACTTGCCATATTCACTTCATCAGTACAAACTGAGTAAACAATTGTCTTACCTTCATGTTAGATGAAATACTTAGATATCCAGCAATTACTAGGGAAAACGCACTTCCACTCAATTCAGCAGCCAAAGGAGTCAGTCTGTCTGTCTGCTAGTGCATGTCTCTTCTCACTCTGCCTTGCTATTCTGCTTTTCTTTCCTTAAAAAGGCTGAATATTGCCAAGGAATTTTAATCTTAACTCATCTAGTCCTCTCCAGGGACACAGCCTCCTTTGGGAGCTGCTCAGTGATTTTAAGACATAAATCAAGGCTTGGATGTAATGACTGCAGCTGGCACAAAGTTATGAAGAACGCTTACTGGAAGAACAATCGTCTTTTCTATATCTTCTCTCTCACAGTTTCTTTCCTCTGAACAACACTTTTCCAAGATGCTGGGCCAGCCCTGGTGTCATATACAGTACACCACAGCTGAGACACCAGCTTCAGTAGGACAAGCTGCTCTAGAATTAAGCTGATGTTGCTAAGTTTTAATTTTGATCAAAAATCTTCACTCTCTGCTTCTGCAGTCATGCTGATTTTTGTGTATCTGTTCTCATGCTGAAAATCAGTTTGTGGATCTAAATAAGAGTTTTGGCCAGTTCTGGCATGGTCGAACCTGTGAAAGACATTCCAAGATCCTACACAGCCCCTGCTTTCAATGACACATCAACAGCTGGCTTTTTGTGGGGATGCTCTTACAGAAGTAAGAGCACTTCACTTTCTCTTTCCCCACCCTGCCATCCTCTCTTATTTTATCTTTTGACTTTTTAAGTTTCCAGAGCTGATCCGTTCCAGTAACAGCAATAAAATGCCACTGCCGGGGAAATTTACATGAGTCTATCCTAATGGAGCCTGGATGAAGCCCTCATGGAAAAGAAGCATCCCATCTGAAAACTCTTCATATACTACATCTATTTCGTTTAACACAGTTCTTGGAAAACTAAATGCTTCCTGTCACAGCATCACTACATGGTGCCTTTTTAAACCCTGCACTTTACTGGCATGGTCTGCTTTGCTTAAGAAGATGCCTGGATCTTGGGTCACATTATTCAATCCATGTGACGGATGCCTATGCTCAGTCCTCAGAAGTTAGCAACCCCAGAGCCAATTTAGCTAAGCCAGAGCAAGTCTTTGTGACTTTTTAGGATTAGTAAATATGGATCTCTTGGATAATGTAATTCATATGCTTTCATCACTTATGAACATATTTTACTGGTTTTGATCGAGATCCTCATGCTCCTATTAAGTTTTCTGACCAATTTGTGCAACATTGTCAGTGGTCATTTGCCTACAAAGGACATTATTAAAACTGAGTTAAGCTCTTTAATAGTTGGCTTAGAATATGGGAATTCTGAGGAGTATTTTATCTTTACAGACATACATCATGATCTTGCAGTTAGCTCTTTTAATGGCTTAAATAGCAATTCCACTTTGGGTAAGTATATCATTAGCTATAATACCCTCAAAATAAAGATATACTGTAATTTGCTCACAAACAAAACATGCAAATAAACATTAAAAAGGGCAAATACAGCTAGCAAAGAAAGTATGTGTGGTGTTGGGAGTCTGCTTTAATGGGTATCATATTCAAATGAGTTTATATTGATTGAATGTCTTCTTGCAAGAAGCAGTTCAGCAAAACAAAATGTTGCTTTGGCAGACGTGTGTCATGGTTTTTTCAGCACACATTTTCAAGTACCTCAGCCTAAAGACTTCAACTTCTTTCAATTGGAAACAGGATCCTGTTTTCTTCTTGATCCTGGCTTCAGTAGCAGCAAAAGCAGAGACTGAGACGACAAGATACAAAACAGAGGGAGGTTAGAGCTGGACTTGTGTCACTCCTAGGACTGCAAATCCACAGATCCTGTGGTACTTCACTTGTCTGCAGTGGATGGATATTTTATCTCCTCTACAACAGTGGGACTGTGAAAGGCTGATTCTTCCTTCATTTCATAGGGTACTTATAGTAACTTTTTTTCCACTTAGCTCTTAGGCTCTGGACCAGTTAGATAGTTTCCTACTTTTGTGTGTTATTGAAGCTTCAGGCTATGTGCAGTTGCATGATAATCTACTTACACTGCCATTTTGTGAGGAAGGACTACGCAGCACCTAGCACAGTCCAAGTCTGACTGAAAGATACTTCTATAATAACAAAAATCATAATAAAAGGCCTAATTGAGGGAACTCCCCAGTTACTCCCCTTGACCGCATGGTGGTGAGGGACAGAGTGGAACTCACAGGCAAGATGGGGCTTATTTTCCCTTACTGTTAATGAAAATGGCACCAATCTACTAACCATTTGGTAGTTAAAAATGTGTTTTATCATGACAACTTTTAAGTTCTTGCTAAACATTTCTATGGTCTCTTCAGAAATAAATTGTATTTAAGCTTAAAACTGATGTTTTAGGGTGGTAGAAAATGAGTAGTTTGAGAAACACAAAGGCTTAGCCATAAGGCAAAGCATTTCTTGTCTTGCACCAAATAACAGTTCTAGCACAAGAATGATTAATGCAATGCTTCACTTGCTGGGCTAATGACATCCTGCCTGGTCTGGGGACAGCATGAAATGGTATTGTCTGTATTCTACTTCACGCTAAGGTCAGCCAGAATATAATTATATCAGCGATATTTCCCTGTAGACTTCCAGCCTTTTATAGGATTGATGCTAAGGTTACTCAATAGTTTACCGAGCTTTAAATAGTCTTGTGTCTTCATTGTTCAAGTTCATTATGTATTATGGCTCTAAAGACAGTCTGTGCTCTGTGACTGCTGCAAATGCCAAGGATCCAGTGACAACTGAGTGGAGAAAGAACATCTTGTCATTATGGTTTTAAATTGTGAAATTGACTTGGAGAGTTTTCGGATTTGTTTCTGTTTGCAAATGCCACCTCACTTTTTCTTTAAAGCATTTTAATTGACTGTTTTGCTTTTAATGTATTTGTCATGTTTCAAGGATTAATGACAATGCCTTGGGATATGTCTCTATGAAATATGTCAAATAGCATTAACGCCGTGCTAACTATAATGCAAATGATTCTCTCTCAAGGGACCTCGTAGAAGGATATTGCTTTAGATACGGGAATACATATGTTGCAGAAACCACGCCAAACAAGGGCTGTAAGATTTCTGATTTGAATGAACTAGGCTGGAAGAGAAGAGTTCATGTTATTGTAATTCACAAATGAGATTTAATAGTATATAGGTAATAAATCAGGCTTGTCTAGAGCACATACATCTGGGTGGACACAAAGGCCATCACTGGGCAAACAATTACTGTGCTTTAAAGTTAGGTTCTGATCCTAGGACACAAGACATGGTCACAAATTCAGCAGCTTGAAACTGCTTAAAATGGTGAATTACTGTCTGTTTTTTATACATCTTTCCCTGCTCTCACTTCCAATCCTCACCATGTATTCCTTCTGCACATCTGGTGCTGGCTTTGGCACACTTCAGACTTCTCTGTGAGCCAGTCTAATTTATTACAAGGACAGAAAATAAACACAGAAAAAAGTCCGAGTGGTTTTGTGCTGTTTGAATGAGTTAGTCTCCCAGGAAGGCATCGTGGGCAGCAGACCCAGGGAGAGGGTAAAGATGTACAGCCACAGAGGAGAGAGAGGGGAGGCAAGAGGTGGGAATTGTGAGAGGAGGGAAGGCTGCAGGGGAGTCTTCTGCTTGCAGATGCAGACAACTACTGCATTTGCTCAAGTGTCAGTGAACCACCACCTCGCACAAACTCTCCTGGTGGCTGTTCATCCTAGACTAGCAGATATAGACCACCCCACTGCTCACTGCTTCACAGGACTCTCCTGGACAGGATTGTGACATCCAAACTCACTATCGTATCTACTGATCTGTTGCCCAGACAAGCCTGATTTAGCTGTTCACTGAAGCTGAATATTTATTTTTCATTTCTACCACTACCAACATTTTCCTCCCTGAGACATCCCACTTCCAGGCTGAAAAGACTGCTAAGGTTCAGATTATCTGGTTTTGGAGACGACTGTGACCAAAGTATGGATGGTAAATATGAGTGAGTTCTTCAAGGGGTTCATTGAGGGTTGGGAGCTGGCTCAGGTCCACCCTGAGTCCTTCTCAATCTGAAAATCATGCCCACAGAGCTCACAGGGCCCCTGCCAGCTGTGTGCAGAAGCAGAGATACTGTGTCTGCAACAGATTTATACACTGTCACACGAGTGCCCAGCAACAAGAAGGCTCTCACATATATAAAATAGGTGAATTTCATGAACTAGAGAGCTGGTCTCATGACATTAACACTTTAAATAACCTAACACAGGAAGAGTTACATGTAAAGGGCTAAAGTGGAACTATTATTGCATTTGTATTAATAATGACACAAAACCGCACATAGTGTATAAAGGGATGTATCAGAGATTAAATTACATGGAGGATTGCAGAGGCTGCTCCAAGTAATTGATCCTCTGAGACAGACAAGATCAATCTTTCACAGGTGCCCAACAACTTAAATTTTTCTTGATTTTTTTCTCATATTCTTCTACATTGTTTAACGAAAAATTTAATTAATACAGTTTAATAAATTAACAAGCAGCTCTATATGACTGCCTTGAACAGTAATATCTTGAATCGATGATGCAGAAGGTCTTTTTTAGCCTGTCTTGGTGCTTTACAAAATATCATCTCTTTCTGACTGTTCTTTGCAGACTGAATGGAATGTCAAACATCAGCCATTAACAACCTTGCCCATGCTTTTGTATCTCTGGTTGTTTATGAATCAGTGGTGTATGTGCATTCTATATTTTAGAATTATTATTGTAGCTAGTTGGAAAGCTAAAAAGCTTCAAGCAGCGAACTTTGAGCAAAAATTTCTCATCAAAGTCCATCAGTCTCCCTCTGGAAATTACCAAGTATCTTGAAATCAAAACCTAGAAAATGTTTTTCAATAAGCAGAACCAAGATTCCTCTCCTATAAGTTGGACTTAGGGAAGACAATGAAGGCAGGACTTCAAAGAAATAGAACTTATCAGGATGTCTTTTTGAATTACAACATTTTTAGGATCATCTGAAACCCATTAAAATTTTGTCAGCTTACTTGAGAAGTGGGTAATTAACCCTAACTGACCCTGTGAAACTTTCTAGAATTAGCTGTTGTAGTATCTTACAGCTGGAACCAAAATTCAACAAATAAACTAAGCTTTTGCAAACTTTCGTAAAGACAACGGAGATGCAGAACATTGGGTCGAAACTGAAATGAGACAGCACTGACTTTTGCCCTCCCTCATTCTGGGCTGGCTCTGCATACAACCACCACCAGGCTGCATTAAATGAAAACATACCCCTGAAACAAGAAAGGGCTGATGTAATTGCAGAGGTTCACCTGAACTTCAGAGAAATTTAGGTGAACCCAAGATTTGTTATTTTGTCTACAACAGGCTTATAAACCCCTAAAATTGGTGTGATGTCCTCTTGTGAGTTATTCTGGCTGCCACCTGTACTTGCAGTTCAGTTCAAAGGAAAAGCATTGAAGTACAGGGTCAAAGTACTCCCTTAATATATATATAAGTTTGGGGGTTTTCTCTGTAGATGAATATGTATCTCCTTCTGTGCCCATATTAATGATGTACTTTGTTATTAATGATGTACTTTGTTATTTCCAGATAAAAACCTCTCCGATACTTTCTGCCTATCAAGTCATGTGATTACCAGTATGTACCAACTTTGATTAGTATGGAAAAAGTTGAATTGGAGTTGTCTAAATTGGAAATATTTTTATCTAGTAGTGGAGACCATCTCACTAAATGTCTTTGAAAGAATCTGCATTTCCGGGGAAGGCACTTGCTCTTAATTAGCCTGTAAACACATCCCATTCTGTGCTTATTTTGTTGAAAGACCCTCATGAGAGTGACTAAAAGCCTCCCATTTCCCCCTTCTGTGGGCTCATGGCTAGAGAGGCACACACTTCTGCCCGCTTATTGGTGTCTATATATTGTGTCTTCTGAGGCAGTAATGAAGCCAGGGCAGAAAAATACTGCCATATAAAAAAATCCATCAGCCATGAGAAGGATTCCCTGAGAAAGGCTGATGGTCAGTTTTGACTGAAATCAATAACAAACTTATAAAATGGTCGAGAGATCCAGCAGAAAAATCAATTACCAACATTGTTGCTTTGAGGGCTACCACATTTTATTCTGCTGTTAAAAGACAGAATAAGTAGGCTTGGATTTGTCACAATTCTGTGACCTTCTTACGGTACAACATTCCCTCAGACATTTCTCCCTTCTCATGCAGCCACTTTAAGGCTGCATCTCTCCCTAACCTATGTTTAAGCACAACCGAAAAAGATTTCTGATGTACAGCAATTAGTTAACAAGTACTAACTCAGTCCATAAGGGAAGACCTATGGATGTCATCTATCTGGACTTCTGCAAGGCCTTTGACACAGTCCCCCACAACATCCTTATCTCTAAGTTGGAGAATTATGGGTTTGATGGGTGGACTGTTCAGTGGATAAAGAACTGGCTGGATGGTCACATCCAGGGAGTGATGGTATACGGCTTGATGTCCAGATGGAGGAAGGTGACGAGTGGTGTCCCTTGGGGACCAGTGTTGTTTAATATCTTCATTAATGACATTGACAGTGGCATTGAGTGCATCCTCAGCAAGTTTGTGGATGATACCAAGCTGGGGGTTGCAGCGCATACATCAGAGGGACGGGATGCCATCCAGAGGGACCTGGATAGGCTGGAGAGGTGGGCCCAGATGAACCTTATGAGGTTCAACAAGGCCAAGTGCAGCGTCCTGCACCAGGGCCAGGACAACTAGCGTTATCAGCATAGGCCGGAGAGGATACACTGGAGAGCAGTCCTATGGAAAGGGTCTTGGGGGTGCTGGTGGATGAAAAACTGGGTATGAGCCACCAATGTGCAATCGCAGGCCAGAAGGCCAATCGCATCCTGGGCTGCATCAAAAGAACTGTGGCCAGCAGATCAAGAGAGGTGATTCTGCCCCTCTACTCTGACCTGGTGAGACCTCACGTAATCATGGAATGTTAGGGATTGGAAGGGATCTCGAAAGATCATCTAGTCCAATCCCCCCACCGGAGCAGGATCACCTAGACCAAGTTGCACAGGAACACGTCCAGGCGGGCTCTAAACATCTCTAGAGAAGGAGACTCCACAACCTCCCTGGACAGCCTGTTCCAGTGCTCTGTCACCCTCACCATGAAGAAGCTTCTTCTCATATTTATGTAGAACCTCCTATGTTTCAGCTTATACCTGTTGCCCCTTGTCCTATCATTAGATACCACTGAAAAGAGCCTGGCTCCATCCTCCTGACACTCTCCCTTAATGTATTTATAAACATTAATGTGGTCACCCCTCAGTCTCCTTTTTTCCAAGCTAAAGAGGCCCAGCTCCCTCAGCCTTTCCTCATATGGGAGATGTTCCACCTGGAGTACTGCATCCAGTTCTGGAGCCTCGAGCACAAGAAGGATGTGGACATATTGGAGCATGTCCAGAGGAGGGCCACCAAAATGATCAGGGGAATGAAGCATCTCTCATATGAAGACAGGCTGAGAGATGGGGCTATTCAGCCTGGAGGGCAGAAGGCTCTGGGGGGATCTCATAGTGATCTCCCAGTACCTGAAGGGGGCCTACAGAAAGGCAGGGGAAGGTCTATTCAAAAGGATTTGTAAAGATAGGACAAGGAGTAATGGTTTTAAGCTAGGAAAGGTTTTAAGCTAGGAAAGGATAGACTGGATATTAAAAAAAAGTTCTTTAATATGAAGGTGATAGATGACTGGAATGGGCTGCCCAGAGAGGTGGTGGAGGCCCCATCCCTGGGGGGTCATTCAAAGTAAGGCTTGATGGGGCTCTGAGCAACCTGACCTAGGTAGAGATGGCCCTACTTGTGTAGGGAGGTTGGACCAGATGACATCTAGAGGTCCCTTTCAGCCTAAAACATCCTGTGATTTTAACTCGTATGGTAAACCAAATCTGAAACTGTAAGGACTGGCATGCTCTGCACCACCTGTCTAAGTGCTGGCGAAGCAGAGTTTGCCCTGCTTCATCCAAAGGCAGTCTTTAAGAGACAGACAGGTGCTAAGGTGTAGCTCCAATCATAACAATGGGAGCTACTTAACTGGACATTTTGGAAAACCTTTCTGCACATCTGCTGCCTTGGCAGGCAGACCAGTAACAGCACCACCCGTGCCCCGCCGGCTGGTGCACAGCCTTCCCCTCCAGAAGACTGGCTGACCTGAAAGTGCCAGCCCAATCTAGGTCTTCTGGTCAAAGGATCATGACCTTCGTGTTATGATAAGATGCTCAGAAAACTCCATTTCTTTTCTCTGTCCTCTTTGTACACACTAATAAGGCTGGGGACTGTTTTGTTCTCTATTTTTACTAAAGTGAAATAGTGTAAGAGGGAAATTGTGCAGGAGTGTTAGGGGAATTCCCTGATGGAGTCAATATGCCTCAGTTCCAGTAAATACAAAGCTGAAAATGCCTGATACAGGGAAAATATATTCCAGAATAAACAGAAGATAACATTTGTAACTGCAGAGTTGAGCTGACCTTTGTTAGCAAAGCATTTGTACTGAGGGAAGGTTCTCAGCTAGTGAAAATAATAAAAAGCAACAGTGACTTTGATGAAGAAAGGCAAACTTATTTTACCTAGGGAAATGCTTTATCTTCAATAAACATAGAACTTGCACTTGTCCACTTCATTCCACTGAAAAGCCTTTTTTTCTTACCAATTCTGTTTCTTTAACATTCTGTCTGAATCTTAAAGACAAATTTCACAATTCCATACAGGAATTTGCACAGAAAGTGTGCTGTGCAAATCACAGGCTTTTCTGCTTCAAGGAGAGTTTATATTTTTATTTTTAGAGAAGGGACAGCGTGACTAGGGAAAACAGTCATCTATAGTAGTCCCAGAGCAAGATAAATGTAATTTCTTTGGGATGCCTGAAGTGAGATGTGAGAGAAAGTAAATAAATAAACAAATAAACAAATAATATATTAGGCTTATTATACTGGTTTTCAGATTAAACATGAGTGGCCAAGTTTTCTCCAATGTTTTTTCCTCTGATCTTCCACTTTACTGCAGATATATATTTTTTTTTCCCCTGAATGTTACATCTAAGGTAAACTTGAAATATATGAACAGTAAATTGTGAGAAGTAAACACATATCTGTGAAAGAAAATCAGATACTTTATATTTACCTAGCACACATTTTGTGCACAGCTTTGTATTTATCCTCACACTTGGATACTTGTAATTGCAATATACATGAAAAATCTGAAACTGTACTGTGCCACATACCAGTGCTTTTAACACTAACAGGTGCCAAAACTGGATGGGTCTTGTAAAACTGAATTGCCTGCTTACCTTTGGAGTCAGAAGGCACTATCAGGAAGTCCTGTGCATTTCTCTAGCCACCCAGAAGTATTCCAGAAGAAGAACAACACCGAGTCATGTTCTAAGGAATGGCTGGTGAAAAGGAAAATCATTCACATACATTTAATAAAGTCATCCACTTACACACGCGAAGCATAGCTGAGTAACACATGGAGGGAATGTGATGGCAAAGATACACCTAGGCAAGTGTGTAATTCCACATAAAAAGTGAGAAAAAAAAGAAGGCAAGATAGCTAACTGTTTGAAACTAACTTTAAATTTAAGATGGCTTTCATTCATGAGCTTCTGGCAAAGACTTTTACTTCAACATTTCTGCAGGAAAGGATTTTTTTTTTCCAAGCAGTTGAAATTATATTTCTTTTCCAAAGAGCATGCCTATGTATCATTCATACTAGAACATTTGGAAGTACAAAAGAATTGACACTGTAAGTTATGTTTAAACACTTGGTATCCAAGTAAGTAAATTTGAGCCATAATGTCTGGGTTTAGATGTAGCCTATATCTAGCTATGAATCAGATGAGATTTTAAATTTTTTTAGTAAAAAAAGGAAAAGAAACATTGCTAGTACTGCAAGCCTGTACCATCCATGTCTATGGGCTTGCACAGATACACATATACATACACATGTGACTGGGTGACACTTGCTTTTCTTTTGTTCAATAACAAAACTTTTGGCTTTAATGTGCTATAGAATAATTCTGAAAATGCAAATTAGAGACCTAGTTTACCCCGGGGAGGGACAGATACTTAAAATGCAGGCCTGTCAGCACAAAGTAAGTTTGTAAGGTAGAGGCCATAGCATTTATTTCACCAACTAACATAATGGGAAAAGCAGACAAAATTTGAAGGCAGAATTTGTGAAGATCTGAACTCTTTTTCCAAGCATAAAATTGGTCAAATGCATTTGTCTCAGAACATGACAGCCAAGGAGATTAGAGATACAGTTATGTATTTATACTTAGAGGTCTCTTATAAAATCACAGCGTCACAAAAGCACGGCTGAGAGAAACCTCAAATCACCCAGTCTATTTGCCTTCCCACTACAAGATCTGCTACACCTAAGCCACTTCAGACAAATGTTTGCCTGGTCTTTTTTTCAAAAACCCCATAACTGTCTGAAAAAAAATTAAGTCCAGTGCTCTGCAGTCTGTACAGGCACAAAAATTTTCTGAATAACTAACTAAAATATTGTCTACTGCAGTGTAAGGGGAACGTGGTTAGAAGCTGGGCATTCCACCTGGAATGCAATGCAGACTATAGTTCCAGGATGTGGTGGCTCAAGTGCATTTTATGCATTTCCAGTGAAAATTTAGTTCTGGGTTTGTATGTGTAACATTTGTCCATGAATAATGCAACAAAGGTTTACGACAACAGTATCAAACAAAGCAAGATCAATATAGGTTGTTTTTTATCAAAATAATACTAACAAGACAAGAATGTTTAGTTGTTACACAACCATCAGGAGAGGAAAATGGCTGTCGCCTTGTAAAGGAACCTGTGGATTTCTCCTATGCACCCCTCTTGGTGCTCAGCCCAAAATGCCACGCGGCTACTTCTGCAAGCCTGAGGCTAGCCAGTGAGAACCCCTCTGAGACTTACTGCTTTGGTGCAACAATGCATTACAATCCTGTCATGATATCCAAGTATAAGCATTAAAAACAACCAAAAACTGGGTAATTCTGAATTACGCTGTTGCAGTGTGAATCAGGTGTGTCCCGGGAGGTATGCTGCTCCCATTCCCCTAGCTAGATCAAACAACAAAGAAAAATTTTAGCAGGGTTTCTCTTAAACTCTGGCATTGATTTCTGTGTGCTACATGTGAGGTCATATTTTATGCTATTTTTTTATGGAAAAGAGTCTCCATGCATGGAAAGAATGTAGAGGGACTCTTCCCTTCCCATTCAGGACTTTATCCCATAAGAGTATCAAATGTATTTTATACAAATTGCATAAGCTTTATTATACAAAGAGTTTTAAAATTTTAACAAGCAATTTCATAAGTTAGTGACAGCTGTTTAATTTTCTTCTATCAATTTTCATCTTAAACAAATAGAAAGCCTTTTGTATTATACTCAGTTTCTTAACAGGATGCAACCGCATTTTTCATAAACATTGCTGTTTGCTCATATTTTCTGTTATTGTCATAGAGATTTAAGAACTGTACAGATAGTATTGTTTTCAATTTATTAACCTAATTTGCTGTCGCTGTTTAGAGAGATTTTACCTTGTTGTTTAGCCGAACTATACTGGCATCTTGTGGTGACCAGCATTTCTGGTTCAAATTCAGACATTAAAGTCTTCTTTTCAAACTCAAGAATCTGGATATTACACAAATAAATCCATGGTTTTTTGTGACTGCTTGGTAACAGATATTCAGTGTAGTTTCTTCCTCAATAATTCCAGCCAAGGTGTCCACCTCTGCAAATCAAGATGACATCCAGAAAAAAAGGCATTCAAACTGACTCTCGTGAAAATGATGCCCTTGAATTTCTCAGTTCTCCTGCAGCCTTCCTGAGACATTGTTACCTAGATCAAAGCACCCAATATCCAATATTTCAATATTCAAGAGGATAAAGGTATTTCTTTGACCTAAGAGATCACATTTAGAAATAAATACTTAGCTTGTCTCACCCTCTAAAGATAACTGGTAGCAAGCACCTACGAGCTTCTAGTGTATATGAAGCTTGAATCTTCACTGTTCCCAACCCTTGAAGTCACCCCTGCTTCCTATACGTGTATACATGTAAGTGATGTCACATGATGACATTAGACAGAAATTGCTTGGATATCACTCTTGCATTTGCCACACCCAAGTCCTTTCAGAAGTGTTCAAGTTTTGTAGAACCAGTAACAACTACTCTGCTTTTTGGAGCAAATCCCACCATGGTCACATCAGGGACTGTTTGGCTGTACTGCACCCTGGTGATGGTGTGATGTAGTATCATGACACCAAACCTGAGAACACCAAATGACATGAAGGTTATTTGGTGCTCACACCCATTTTCCTCTGTATGGCCTAGTCAGCCCTGGTTTTGGTCTCCCTGTCCCTGAGCTGGACTTACCTGCAAGGCTGCTCCGCTTTAGCTGTGGGAGGGACTGGAAGTCGGTGATTCTCCTCTTCACCAACAAAGTGCCAGGGCAGAGCAAGGAGGTCAGGAAGGTGGTCAGGGCCATGGGTGGAATCATCTTGAGGCAGAGGGGCTTGTACTCCAGAGGGATGGAAGAAGAAATGGATGGGCATATCCAGTGTTGCACTTTGCTTGTTTTTCAACCCCAGCCAGATGGGATAGGCTGCAGAACACAGTGCTGTGGGATACAGAAAGGCACTCACTTCCACAGTATGCACAAACCCCTGACCTAGGTGCTCAGTAGGATCAGTGTTTGCTGGCACAACAAAGAGTACCTCCCATCAACAGACCTGGCTGGACCAAAAGTGCTGTGTGGAAGCTGTGATGGGACACAACCTGCAGTGACAGACTGCTGTTTCCTACGTGAGACAGACAGTGTTGAAATGCAAATGCATCCCCTTAAAAATTTTGGACTGTTTCCTATTCATCAAAGAAGAAGGGTGAATTAGCCAGTTCTGAGTTTAGGCTGGTGCCATTCAGCAGCTGCCAGTATGTGAGCCTGTGGGTTTTGAGCAAGCTGGAGTTCATAATGGGTGGTAAACTCTGTCCTCAGCCAGAGTTGTGCCCATTCTCTACCCTAAAAGTACCCAGTGTTCCTGAATACCAAAGACAACTGCATGACGACACCAAAAATCTTTCTTTCCTAACAGATTTGAAGACATGTAAATGAACATTATTTTTATCCCACAAGGACAAGAATAATTCCTCTGGCAGCATATCCTTGCAGGCAGCCAAACCAACATACTTCCTTTGGAGGCTGTTGCCATGGAATCTGTCCAATATCTTCACAGAGACTTCCAGATTTTTGAGATCTAACAAGAAAGACAGAGGAAAGGAGGCACTAGTTAAAAGACACACGGCAAGGTTGCTGGGAGAAATATGACTGCAGTCCAGCCTATAGGATGTCTTCATGTCTTCATACTGTTCGAATTATTTGGATTTTTTTTTTCTGTATGGTGTTTCATCCATAGGACATTGAGTTTTCTCTTTTGATTTTTGGCAACAAAGAGAGAATTGCTATAGCAATCTTTTCATTAAGTCAGTCAGGGCAAAATTCATTTTACCTAACTTTAGTCAGCTATGTGCTTAGCCTAAGGGGGCTGTCTAGGCTTCTGTTAGAACTAATGGAAGCAGGCGGCTTTCTCCCAGGGATGACTTTTCAGCCCACTTTAGACACCTATGGGATGATTTACCCTTTAGAATCATTTTGCTCTCTGCTTTAATTACAGTGGGACCATGGATGGACTAAATGCCTGAATTTTCAAGTGAAGTAAAATGAATATGAGCAAAGACCTCTGCTTCGGGTGTTATTTTGGTGATAGAAATTGCCAACCAAATGAGCTGAGTGAACAGCCTGGGCCACACCGCTATGCAGACAGGACAAGAGATAATGGCCTCAAGTTGTGTCAGGGGAGGGTCAGATTGGGTATTAGGAAGAAATTCTTTACTGAACCAAGTGGTCAGGCATTGGAACAGGCTGCCCAGGGAGGCGGTGGAGTCACCATTCCTGGAGGTGTTAAAAAAATAAGTAGATGTAGCACTCCATGACATGGTCTAGTGGTGGAGATGCTGGGATGAAGGTTGAACTTGATGATCCTAGCGGTCTTCTCCAACCTTAATTATTCTATGATTCTATGATTTGTGTGTCTGGAAACAATGCAGCTAAAGTCAACATGGCTTTTCGCCCCATCCCCTCAAACTTAGCAGAGGTCTAATGCCTCCCAGCACATAAATTAGTGCCAAAGGCATCCAGTGAGAGGCCATGCTTAGGAAACAAGTGAGGATAAATTAACATTGAGACAACTATATAATGCTGGTCTGTCCAGGAGTGAAAATGCAGCAGTTGGACACAGCTTTGCTGCTTTGGTGATTGTGCCATGGGACGATCCCTTTTTGTGGAGAGAGCTCCATGTCACAGGGGTTCAACTGGCCACAGGTTCATTGTGGGAGTGTTCCTCACAGCTTGCTGGCTTGTGGCAGGCCCAGACAGCTGTACTTTGGAATAACTGCATTTTTAGTCAGTAAACTAGAAGCAGAAGTGAGATCGAATCTGCCAGGTAAATACATCCTTTTATCAAGAGCTGTTTGATAAGATTACATAATTCTATAATCAAGGATAAACAAACTGGCTTTGTCATTGATTTCTGACTTTTTTGAGATGATGTCGAACTGCTGCTAAGATAAACACAGATTTATTCAATTTCTCCCTGTACATGTCATTTTCCCCAAATTAACTCTTGTGAGATAAAACTGCATAGAGATGTTGAGTCTACTGAAGACGTGGTAGGCTGGCATGAGAGAACTTAAACAACGCATCCGAAAAGACAATTTTGCATTTGTGATGTCCACCTCGGTGCTTTCCACGTCAGGCTGATGTCCAGGTGACCTGAGGGGCCTGGAGGGAACGTGGACAAGACGGGAGCACTGGAGGTACATATGAAAGTACGTACTGCAACCGAGAATACCCTGTCCCTCATCTTCACCGACGAAAATCGTTTTCACTGAACGCCTACGTAGGCCCAGGACTTGACTGCAGCTCGAAGCGGAGCCGGCACCACCCCCAAGAAGCGGCGCGGGCAGCACGGTGCCGGTACGGCAGCACCACACACCTTCCGTACCGCGCAGGGACACATTTACACCCTCACCCGTGGTTTCCACGAGCAGCCAGACCACGGCCTAGGACACACCGCAACACCGCAACCGCCAGTTTTGGGGGGGAGGAGGGGGTGTAACCGGGGACAACAGTTTTCAGGGTCGCACCCGCGACACCAGGGCCTCTGGGGGGACCGCCTTGCCCCCGCGGGCCAGGCCTAGCTGGGAGCGCCGAGCACAGCAGAGGCGGCCCGAGCAGGGGTGGGCCGAGCGCTGCCGCCGCACCCCCCGGAAGCACTCGCTGCGCCGTAACGGAAGCGGGGCGGGGCTCGTCCTCTTTGGTGCTCGGGGCTGGGAAGATGGTGAGTGACGGGGAGTGGGCGCGGGGTATCTGCCGCCATCCGCCGCCGCGCCGGGCCCTATGGGGCCATGAGCCTCGGCTGGGGCGCGGCACGGCCCTACGCTCTGTTACGGCCGGGCTCAGCGGCGGTGGGGCGGCCGCTGCGGAGCTGGGGCCTGAGGGTCGGGTGGCGGGCGGCGCTGAGGCGCCGGGGCCTGAGAGCCTGGCGGCCGGGGCCTGAGGCCCTGCGGCGGGCGGCGCTGAGGAGCCGGGTCGCAGCACAGGGTGTCTGGCCCTGGGTGGGGTGTGGGCCGCGCTGCCGCTCGGGGAGGCTCCTTCGGGGTCTTGTCCGTACCGGCTGCGGGCCTGGCCTGGCCTGGCCTGGCCGGGCCGGCGCGCTCCCCGTGCCCCAAGCGGCCGTGTGGTTAACTTAGCGAGTGGACATTCGGTCGCCAGAGCCTCTTGTGGTCAGCGTGCGGCTGGTCTGCGCGCAGCAAATGGCCGTTCTTCAGGAAGGAGCGGTTCACTACTTAGACGGGGGTGAGGCTGGGGGAGATGAGAAGGGAGCTGGGGAGAACTGGTGAGTGGCTTTGTTTTATTTCAGCATGGGGAAGCGCGGGAGGGGGATAAGGAATGTCGATGGGAGGTGTAAGAAAAATTTATTTTTTTTTTTTAAGAAAAAGGTGAAACCGAGCTAGTGCTTAAGAGTTAATGTGTGCCTTGGGAATGTTTCTTTCACTTTGTGGATTCATATGTAGTTTTTAGAGGAGCTTATTTTAGCTACGGGATTTGCAAGTCCTAGTGATACTTCCAACATGCTGTGTCTTGAAATGCTTTTCAGACGAAGGGAACATCGTCGTTTGGTAAGCGACGAAATAAGACGCACACCTTGTGTCGTCGGTGTGGGTCCAAGGCATACCATCTGCAGAAGTCTACCTGTGGGAAATGTGGCTACCCTGCTAAGCGTAAGAGAAAGTGTAAGTAACAGACTTTTAACTGACTTTGGCTTAAAAACTTGCTTTGCTTTGTTTGCTACAGTAGTCTCTATTTCAGTCTCTATCACATCTAGCAAAGGAGGATTACTGTGTCATCTTTAGGGTTTGGAACTTTTTTCAGATTCATGCCAGTTTAACTATATTTTAGCTGAAGTGTGGTATTGCTACACAGAAATCGGATTTAGAGTGGCTTTTTTGCTTCTGTCGCAATTGAAGAATTGTACTATACAAATGTAATGTACAACTTAATGATTGAGTGCAGATGAGTAACATCTTTAATGTTTTAGATAACTGGAGTGCAAAAGCTAAAAGACGCAACACCACTGGTACTGGTCGCATGAGGCACCTGAAAAAGGTCTACCGTCGATTCAGGTATGATGTTTTATTACAAACTAGTGTAATGTGCATAGATATCAATTACAAAAGTAATCATTCAGTGTTAACTGTTTTATTTCTTTAGTACACTTGATATGATACAGTCTTTCTTTTTAAGTTTATCATGACATATTTCTACTTGTAGGAATGGATTCCGTGAGGGAACCACACCAAAGCCCAAGAGAGCAGCTGTTGCAGCCTCCAGCTCATCATAAAGACTCATCTATTTGTTAAAATAAATGGTCTTATCCAGAAAATCTGTCACTTTTCTACATGTTTCACTGCATTAAAGTGCAAGATTCCTGGAAATACATATATTTGCACATGCAGTTTCTTGGTGGTGTGCATTCAAGCGATTCACTCAAAACAATCCTTTAATTCACTTTTCATTTGATAGCACCTCTGCCTTGGAAGGGACCCTTATCTCTGTGCTGAACTTAAAAAGAGGTTTGCATGTCTTACTCAGAAGAGAAATGGAACAACGGCACTATGCCTGCTTGCCTCTGAGCTTCATTGTGCCCTAGCATGGAGAGTCAGAACTTTACCTTAATAACTTGAACAATGTCTCTACGTGCTGTTTGGGGAGGTGGTAGTTAAAGAGGAATTTCCAGTCTTGGTCGTTTTTCACTGCTTTGTGGTGCTGAAAGGCCTGCAAAAATGCTGCTTGTTCAGTGGGTCATTGCTTTTTGGGTAAAAAAACTCCCGGAGCACTGTTGCATGTAACGATGGATAAGTTTGGTAAGAGATTAATCCCCTTGTGTTCTAATCAGTCCTCAGAGATCAGAAGGGCTAGGGGTGGCTGGACTTAATTCTTAGTAGATTTGCCAGTAACTGTCATGACTATAGGTCTGACACCAGGTGCACGAACAGCCCACCTGCTGTAGGTCTGGCTGCACTCAAAGAAAGCAGTTGGATGCATGAACAGCACGAGTTATTCAAATGCAACAGATACAGATTGTTTAAGATTGCTGGTGATAAATGCTGTAAGCTGCAGAGTAGCTATATAGCGCTAAGATAAGATTGCAATCATGAGCTTAATATCCAGGGAAAGCAGCCTCAGAGTAGCTGAGGGCGCAAGTCTTGCCAAAAGACTCCCTTCTGGGGAGGGCGAGCAGGACAAACTTGTCAATCTCTCGCAGTGATTTACTGTCGAATTCTTGTCCCACAAATTGGGTCCAAAGTAGGGCAAACACACTATTGCACAAGGTGCGAGGAATGGGTCTGTGGTCAAGCTGTTAAAACTTTTTCTCCTTGAGCCATGACATGAAACATCTGTGAGGAGTTCCCAACTGTTGGGTGCATCCTGGTTCCAACACACATGCTGCCAGGCACAAAGGGTTTGGAGGTTTGCTGTAGTTGAACCAGAAGTTGCCCAAATGGTCTGAAGAGGTTGATGTGGAAAGTTGGCACACAATCAGAGTTAACTATTGGGTGTAAATAAAGAGTTGATAGGATGATAGAGGAGTAAGTCATTTGGGATAGATGAGTTACAGATTGATGCCTGAGCAGTTTATACCCTATGTGGTGTGTAACAGCCACTTGGCTGGTTTTCAAACTTTGTGTCCAAAAAGTGATCCTAGGATGCTGTTATGAAGTATGAGCAATTGCAGTAATCACTGCAAGGGTTTAGAGGACTTCCATATTCTTTGAAGAGAAAACTGAACCAAAAGCTTGTGATGCTTTAGGCTTCAGAGGCTGTTCTTACTGTGATTCCTTTAGTTTCATAGAATGACAGAATCATAAAGTGGTCTGGATTGGAAGAGACATTCCGAGGTCATCTAGTCCAACCACCCTGCAGTCAGCAGGGACATCTCTAACTAGATCAGGTTGCTCAGAGCCCCATCAGGCCTGGCCTTGAATATGTCCAGAAATGGGACCTCCACCATCTCTCTGGGCAACTTGTTCCAGTGTTCCACCACCCTCATAGTAAAAAACTTCTTCCTGATGTCTAATCTAAATCTACCCTTCTCTAGTTTAAAACCATTGCTCCTTGTCCTATTACTACAAGCCCTTGTAAACGGCCTCTCCCTGGTTTTCCTGCAGGCCTCTGTGGGGTAATTGCTGAAAATTGAAAACACCAGACATTGTTTGCACATTAAGGATAATCACAACATCGAGAAGACCTTCAATGTGGTGTACAGCTGTCATGCAAGGAAGCCCTTCCATACTGGTCCCCCAAGCAACACGATCTGCAACCTTGGGCATGGTGAGGAGGATGGAGCGGAGTGGACACACCACCACTACCTTCTGCAATAATGATGAAGAGGATGGGACCTTGGAGGGTGAGAAGTTGTACCCTCACAACCCTGAGTCATAAGTCCATTATCCTGTGATGGACTGCTGTCCTTTGTGCAAACAATGCTTGTTATATCATTATAAGAATTTAACACCAATCAGAAACAAAGGTATGTATGACTACAGCCCCTCAAGCCCCACCTTGAAGGTAAAAAATAATATAAAAATAGCTGAACAAAAGGGGAATTTGGGGGAAGACATCTCATGGGAGACATCACTCCTGGGATCAGTCAACAGGCTGACCCCTCTCTTCCCCCCCCATAGGGATGCCTTTGGGTGGGATACAAACTTCTGCGAAAGCTTAACATTTTTTCATGGGTCTAGAAATCTCTATAGAGTTGCCTTCAATATTGGCATTTGTGTACACACATTTTGCAGACAGTGTATTCATCACCGGCAATCTATAGGAACTTGTACTCTGTTGCTTTGATTAAGTTGTACTATCCATGTCATCAGCCGCACCGTTTCTCACTGGGCGCCGTGTAAGTCAATAGACAGTGGCTGGACAGGAGTACAACACACTATTGAGTGAATCCATGTTACCAGACTCATAGTGCCAAATTGGACATCACGCAGAATTTAAACCTAGCCGCCCCCAGCCCCTCTGACATCTGAGGATAAGCTGGAAAGCAAGGAGGGTTATTTCTTGCCAAATTAGTTTACTGCTTGCTTAATGCAACAGCCCCCTTAAGGTACTTGAGGGCCACTATAAAGTCTCCCTGGGGCCTTTGCTTCTGCAGGCTGAACAACCCCAATTCTCTCAGCCTGTCTTTGTGGGAGAGGTGCTCCAGCTCCCTGGTCATTTTTGTGGCTGTCCTCTGACCCATCAGGTCCATGTCCTTCTTGTGTTGAGAGTTCCAAGCTGGACACAGTTCTCCAGGTGGGGTCTCACCAGAGCAGAGCAGAGGGGCAGAATCACCTCCTTTGACCTGCTGGCCACGCTGCTTTTGATGCAGCGCAGGATGCAATTTGCCTTCTGGGCTGCAAGTGCACATTGTTGGTTCATGTCCAGCTTTTCATCCACCAGCACCCCCAAGTCCTTTTCCGCAGGGCTGCTCTCTATCACGTCATGCCCCAGCCCGTATTGATAGTGAGAATTCTCCCAACCTAGGTGCAAGACCTTGCACTTGGCCTTGTTGAACCTCATGAAGTTCACATCGGCCCACTTCTCAAGCTTGTCTAGGTCCCTCTGGATGGCATCCTGTCCCTGAGTTTCATCATGAACTTCCAGAAGCAGCATACTGCTCTGTCAGTACTGAAGAATTAGCAGTTAACGTGTCAGCTTGTGCAGATCACTGAAGAAATCTTCATGCAGGTGTGAAATTGGAGCATGCCTGATGGTGCTTTCTTACATCTCCAAATGAAGTAGAGTTAATGCTTTTGGATACTTGAATGCCTCTTCTTGGGAGGTTGTAAACAAAATGAGAAATCTTTCCCTACCGTCCTCTTAGCACGTAACAAATACACTGTGCTTGCTCTGCTTTCAGCTGCTCCTTCTGAGAAAGTCTGAAAGTGGTGGTGAAGCTGTTCAAATGCACTGGGCACAGACTACATGCCTATGTATTCCCAGGGCTTGGAAGTGAATTTGAAATGCAGTTTGATGATACACTGGGAAACACTTAAATGTTGGAGGAACTAGTCATAAATGTGTCATTTTGTTGTTACTCTGCATGAGAATAACCCCTCAAAGCATGTTAGTTGTAGCAGGTCAGCAAAGCTTGGAGGGCTTGTTGCGCGGTGGCACAGCTGGTCCCTGGTAGGGCAGGCACACTCGCTGGGGATGGGGCTTTTTTTTTTGCTTTGCAAAGTCTTACATGGTCTTTGTGCAATGTGGATTTTTGTTCTGAGCAGCCTCTTGCACTGACCTATAAACATGGTGCGATACTGCAAGGGCAAGTGCTTGCCCACGTGCTGCTGTTACCTGGTAGCTTCTCAGCAGAAATGACGCTACTGTAAAATGAGCATTTGTGTAATACACAAAGTATCAAGATAACAGTGGTTAAAAGTTGCAATGGCTTGCAGTAACTTTGAAAAATTAGAAACTTTGTTTCAAGGGAAATTTTACCTACAGCAAGAATGAATTTTATGGGCAAAAATTTAACAGCCACTGCATTTTCAACTGCTTTAAAATTCTGTATTGGAGGCAGGAAATAGTTAATTAGGGCTTATGTTAGATCTGTTCAGAAAAGCTTTGGATGTTAGGCAGGATTCCAAGACCTGAGGAGCTGCACTTTCTTTCTTGAATAAATCAAACATGAGGGAAATGTCAATGCATTGGTATCAGACAGGATAGGCCTTTTGCTCAGTGTTCAGAGAGCACAACACCAGATGGTATGAAGGAAGTATCTCAATAAGGAGAGAAAGAATGGGAAAGAGGCAGAAAGGAAGGAAGGGGAGAGAAGCTGGAGTATTCGGTTTGAAGGCTTGGAGTGCCCAGCTTGCTCCCCATGGACAAGAGGTGCTCCCTCTGCTGGGGTGGGGGTGGTCTTTTGGTGCCTGCTGCCCCCAACACAGCCTGTATTGCAATCTGAAAATCACAGATGTAATTCACGCAAGAATCTGCTCTCTCAGGTGTCTATCAGCACACTTGTATGAGGATTTTCATGAAAATTGCCCCAAGCAAAATTAGAAGGAACATTTGTCAAAGGCTGGATGGAGGTTGCAAGAACTGTAGGCTGTCAAGGAATGGGAACATGAAGAATAGAGTATGGCAACAACCAGGAGATCCTGGGACCTATGAAGTACCCTGCCTTACATAGAACTGGCCTTTAGACCTACTAATACAAACCCAGAATGACTCTGCAGCTCTCCATGTCATTGCACATGACTGCTGATAAATTTATCACTGAAAAAGTCTTGGGGAATAGGAGCAAGGGGAACATGTAGGGAAATTGATTTGGAAGC